>VBSK01000089.1:1200000-1516886 GCA_006112555.1 Tuber indicum | reverse complement strand
ATGTGACAGGTAGCTCAGGATTTCGCACATGACTCGATTATGAGTCATGGGTCTTGCGCATATGACTCGCTTGAGTCATATGACTTGTTTATGTTATGATTTGTTATGTTTCGCACATGACTCAATTATGAGTCATGGGTTTCGCGCGTATGACTCATTTGAGTCATATGACTTTGGTAAGGCTTTCCACGAGGCTCAAACTTGTGAGTCATCAGGGTTAGGGTTGGCGGAAGAGCACTATAAACGAGGTCGATACGACCGAGGAAGATAGGCTCTTCACGCTTGGTTCTAAGTAATTTCCTTACTTCTATCTTCGCTCCGCCTCGGTAGCGTTCCTTTCGCGCCCACGATAGCTTTCTGATCCTCGGATTCTGGGGGAGATATCTGAGTTCGCTCAGTAGTTCCTGGGGTCTTTGGTGTTGAGGTTGTGCGTGTGTGGAGCGTCGTGGTTACTGTTTTCGCCTCCTGTTGTTGTTTGATTCTCACGATGATTTCGCTTCGAGCCTTCTCACCTTTGGCGTCTACGAGACCTCGTTCCGTAAAAAGACTTCGGCTTCTCTGTCTATCGTAACTCGCAGAGTTTCGCGTTCGGATGGAGGATGGGGGATTTGAACATTGCTGTGGGGGAAACACCCGTGTCATTCTTTGGGCCAGCTCATGTTTCTTGTTGGGTTTTAACAGAGTCCTTAGTGTTCACGATACAAAACGCCTTGTGTTAGACTGATGACCTTCCCAAGTATCAACACGTCGTACCGATCGCATCATTCCTTAAGGGACGGGGGCCTCACCGGCCCCGCCCTTCGCCTACTATTCTCACGATCAGAATCCTACGATGTCGTTTATCACCGTTCCCTTGTTCTCGGTAAAAGTGGCATTACGGTGGTTCAGTCAGGCGTCACCTCTTCGCTTCTACGTGGGGATGGCTTTGACCCTGAAATCTTTGCCTCCTGGTGTGGATGAACTTCTGCCCGGATGGTGTGGGGCGATTGGTTGCCGGGCCACGCTTGGTCTAGTGCAGGGTCGGTGTGGTTACGGATGGTGGTTGGTGGTCACACCCATTGCAAGTGGGGCCTACCTTCTGTTTGTCTCGTTTCCTATCCTGGTACCCGCCCTCTCTGAAGCGTCAGTTTGGGCACCTTTTGTCAGTCTACGGTGCGGCCCTCTGGGGCCCACGTTGGGGGGCCTGCGGGTTCCCTAGTCTTCTTCTCGACTTGACTGGACCTTGGTTCGGGCGGGTTGGGAGCTGTGGCCACTGCCTACGGGTGGTGGCCCTTTACGCTGTGGCCCTGGGTTCGTCCTGGTGGCCCCCTCGGCTGTCGGTGGTGCTGGGGGAAGGGGGCTCTGCTTGTGTGGCAAGACCAGTGGCTACCGGTGGGGTCGGGTATATGCTGTCCTGTGGCTGTCGGGCGGTTGATCTGCCGAGGGGCTCAGGGGGCTGGATGGGAGCTGCGGTGCCTGGTGTGTGGGGCTTGGGGGGGGCTGACTTGGCGGGGAGAGGGCCTGCGAGCACCGGTCGGGCCTGCGTCAGGTTGGGCGAGGTCTAATTAAGTGTTTCCAGACGGCTTGGGCTGTTAAGGTTAAGCTGCTGAGTGCTGCAAAGCTTCCTGACGGACCGGCTGGCTGATGGCCACCTGTGCGGATAGTGGGTCGCGACCTCTGGGTTGGACTTGTTTGGGTCTTGCGTGCTGGGTTCTGTGGAGCTTGTTTGGTTTCTTTCGTTTGGTTGCGGGCACGGCGGGCGGAGGCATGGCACCATGGGTAGGAGATAGGCCCTACTGCCCCTTTGGTCTGTTACCACTCTATGTATTTCCTTTGTTTATTGTTTGATTGGGGTTACGGGCAGCGGGTACAGGTCCTCCTCACCATTACGCTCTTCGGAGGCACTTGGCAAAGTGGGTTCATAGGGTCGACGGCCTGGCATGCGGATGCGAGTTGTGGACATGTCGGTCACGACCTCTCTACCTTGGTGCCGCCTGTGTTGATAAAGTGTTGTTGGTTTTCTATTGTGGGGGAGGGTTTGTGGGACGGTATTCAGACCGGGCGGTGGTGGGTAGTTGGTGGTTTAGTGGTAGTGGATTTTTTTTTGTACCGGGAACCTGGGAGGACTGGTACCTTGCTCGGCTTCGGCTACGCGAGGAGGTCTTGTGGCTTCGGCTGCTGGCTGGTTGGGCCCATACCAGAGGGTCTACGGTGTTGCTTCGGGGGAGGACTTTCTTTGCCGTTGATGGCTTTGTACTTAGTGTTCGTGTTGTGAGCATGGCGCGGGCATGTTTGAGGTACGGGGTGGGGTTGGAGGTTGGTTTGTTCGTAGTAGTGGTAGTTCCGGTTTGCGCTAACCCTGTGCCGGCGGGGACTTGTTGTATGCTGGAGTCGCCAGTACAAGTATAAATAAATTAGATTGAATGTTCTAAGTAATTTCCTTACTTCTATCTTCGCTCCGCCTCGGTAGCGTTCCTTTCGCGCCCACGAAAGCTTTCTGATCCTCGGATTCTGGGGGCGATATCTGAGTTCGCTCAGTAGTTCCTGGGGTCTTTGGTGTTGAGGTTGTCGTATGGTAGAGAGTCGTGGTTACTTGTTTTCGCCTCCTTGTTGTCGTTTGATTCTCACGATGATTTCGCTTCGAGCCTTTCACCTTTGGCGTCTACGAGCCCTCCTTCGGTAAAAAGATTTCGGCTTCTCTGTCTATCGACTACTTGCAGAGTTTCGCGTTCGGAGGATGGGGGATTTGCGCATTGCTGTGGGGGGAAACACCCCTGTCGTTCTTAGGGCCAGCTCATGTTTCTTGTTGTGTTTAACAGAGTCCTTAGTGTTTACGATGCAAAACGCCCTTGGGGGTTAGATTGATGACCTTCACAAGTATCAACACGTCGTACCGATCGCATCATTCCTTAAGGGACTGGGGCCTCGCCGGCCCCGCCCTTCGTCTATCGTATCTACGGTCGGAATCCTACGATGTCGTTTATCACCGTTCCCTTGGAGTTTACGTCCTTGTGGCATTTACGGTGGTTCAGTCAGGCGTCACCTCTTCGCTTCTATGTGGGGATGGCTTTGACCCTGAAATCTTTACCTCCTGGTGCGGGTGAATTTCTGCCCGGGGTGGTGTGGGGCGATTGGTTGCCAGGCCACGCTTGGTCTAGTGCAGGGGTCGGTGTGGTTACGGATGGTGGTTGGCGGTCACACCCATTGCAAGTAGGGCCTCCTTCTTCTGTGTATCTGGTTTCCTATCCTGGTACCCGCCCTCTCTGAAGCGTCAGTTTGGGTACCTTTCATCAGTCTACAGTGTGGCCCTTTGGGGCCACGTGGGGCCCTGCGGGTTCCTGGTTTCCTTCTCGACCTGCTCGGGCTTTGGTTCAGGCGGGCTGGGGCTGTGGCCGTTGCCTTCGGGTGGTGGCCCTTTATGCTGTGGCCCCGGGTTCGTCCCGGTGGCCCCCCTTGGCTGTCGGTACCGGGGGGGGGATGGGACTCTGTTGTGTGGCCAAGACCAGTGGCTACCTGGCGGGGTCGGTATCGGCTGTCGTGTGGCTGTCGGGTGGTTGATCTTCTGAGGGGCTGAGGGGGCTGGATGGGAGCTGTGGCGCCTGGTGTGTGGGGCTTAGGGGGGGCTGACTTGGCGGGGAGAGGCACCTGCGAGCACCGGTCGGGCCTGCGTCAGGTGGGCGAGGTCTAATTAAGTGTTTCCGGTGGCTCGGGCTGTTAAGGTTAAGCTGCTGAGTGCTGCAAAGCTTCCTGTCGGACCGGCTGGCTGACGGCCACCTGTGCGGATAGTGGGTTGCGACCTCTGGGTTGGACTTGTTTGGGTCTTGCGTGCTGGGTTCTGTGGGGCTTGTTTGGTTTCTTTGGCTTGGTTGCGGGTACGTACGGCGGGCGGAGGCATGGCACCACGGGTAGGAGACAGGCCCTACTGACCTCTTCGGTCTGTCACCACCTCTATGTATTTCCTTTGTTTATTGTTTTGTTTGGGGTTACGGGCAGCGGGTACAGGGTCTTCTCACCATTAGGCTCTTCGGAGGCACTTGGCAAAAGTGGGTTCATAGGGTCGACGGCCTGGCATGCGGATGCGAGTTGTGGACATGTTGGTCGCAACCTCTCTGCCTTGGTGCCGCCTGTGTTGATAAATTGTTGTTGGTTTTCTACTGTGGGGGAGGGTTTGCGGCACGGCGTTCAGGCCGGGCGGTGGGGTAGTGGATTTTGTTTTTGTACGGGGAACTTGCCTTTGTCGGACACCCTTTCGGCTTTGGGCTTCGGCCTGGGTCCTGCCTGTCGCCTGTGTATCTTGGTATTCATGGGTTCGCCCCTCGTACTCCTTGTTCAGGAATGATGCGGACTTGCTACTAGGGCTGCGGTTGGGCTCCATACCAGAGGGGTTCGGATGCGGGGGTGGGGAGGACTTTCTTTACCGTTGATAACTTTGTACTTAGTGTTCGTGTGTGGGCATGGCGCGGGCAAGTTTGAGGTGCGGGGTTGGAGGTTTGGTTTGTTCGTAGTTAGTAGTAGTTCCGGTTTGCGTTAACACCTGCCGGCGGGGACTTGTCGTATGCCGGAGTCGGCGGTACGTAAGTATAAATAAATTAGATTGAATGTTCTAAGTAATTTCCTTACTTATTACTTTACGAATAAAACATCTTTACGCTCTTTATCACATTTGCATATCCAACACATTTCTCACGAGCCTACGTGAGACGAAGTTATCTTAGTCAAGATTTAACAGGCGTTGTCCGACGAACGGTGATAACGTAGATCAACGGATCAAGAACTGTTATATCTACTAAGATTGTAACGAAGAGAGAAGTATCGTTGCCCGTCGCTATTAGTTAACCACAAGCTAGGAACGTTACATTACAAAGCGTCACTCAAGCGACGCCCAACGATTCCAACACGGCGAATATAAACCCTCAACCTGAGGGACAAGACCACGAAGGAGATATCGATCTCACAGAAAACGAAGGAGGACTAGGAAACTTTGAAGAATTCAACAACGCACTTGAGAACGCTTCTCAAGCACCATCAAGAGCAACCAGTCCTATCACACCTGAAAGAAGATCGTCACCCGACGATTTACCAACGGGAACACTCAGACCATGGAGGATGTCAGGAGCACCACCCGCGGTGCCACCAGCACAAGGAATAGCGGAATATCCCCAGCCCAAATGCAAGCTATCGTAGCTGCGGTAACAGCAGCCATACACCGGCAGTTCCGGCAACACAAGTGGCTCCGGCTCGAACAATGCAACAACCAAAGGTTAAGCACCACCCAGATATGGGGGAGAACGAAACAAACTACGCAACTTTCTGGTTCAACTCGACAACTATTTCGAAGCAGTGGGATGGAATATTGGATATGACCAAGAGAAAATCCTCTACCCCTGCAAGTTATTGGAAGGAACAGCACTTGTTGGATACGACCTTATACGGAAGGAACGATGAAAAACCTTGGAGAGATTGGGATGAATTTGGTACCGAGTTCACCCTACAGTTTGACGATCCGACCGAGAACAAGAAGCAAGAAATAAGCTCGAAGTGGCTGAACAAGGAAATCACGGAGTAACCGAATACTGGTACGAGTTCAGACTACTTATGCAAGACGCCAACGTCGACGACACGACAGCAGGAAGATGGTTCACTCGAGGATTGAAGAAAATCTATCGCGACGCTATGATCCACATGCTGCAAAAACTGACTTCGGCAACGGAATTAGCAGTCTGGGCGATAGACAAGGAAAACTGGATAAACCAGTGCAAAGCAGCAGAAGGAAATTATCACCCACCAGTCACGACCAACAAAACATATACATCACCAAGGAACCAGGATGGAACCTGGAAAAGACAAGAGCAAGACGACAGAGGAGAATCCATGGAGTTGGATGGCACAAGGAAGAAAGGACGGCTCGACATTCCTCAAGGCGTATACGACCAAAGAAAAAGGGATAACCTTTGTTTCAATTGCGGAATCAAAGGACACGGAATCAAGGATTGCAGAAGGCCAAGATCGAATGGAAATGGAACACAGACAAAGAAACCTTTCACCACGCAAAGGTTCCAAAATTTTATTGAGAACGAACCTGAGGGAGATATCCATGGACGAAGGAGATGACCAATCAGAAAAAGACGACGGTCCCCAGCAATGGATGGTCTGAGGGACAAGGATCAACCGAAACCCATCAAGTTACGAATACATACGCGGCACTGCAAACGGAATCAACGGAAACACACGGAGACCAGTTAATGGTCAAAACGAAGTTACAAGTCAACCAATAAGATACGATCGAGATATACGCGATGATAGACTCAGGAGCAACGGAGGACTTCATCGACAAAGGAATCTGTGACAAACACAGAATCAAAACGAAGAATACGAAAAGAAAAGGACGATTTACCTGGCGGATGGAAATCCGAGTGCAATGGGAGCTATCACCCATATCGCACAAGTACCTATGGAAATTGGAAACTATAGGGAAACGGCAACCTTCCAAGTGGCAAATCTCAAAAACCACGAGATAGTGCTGGGAATGCCCTGGCTAAAGAAGCACAACCCGGATATGGACTGGATGGAGGATAAGGTTACCTTCACAAGCGGATTATGCGAGAAGGAATGCCTACAGGACGCGCCAGTGGTATACGGAACCCCCGAAGTCGAAGTCGAATACGAAAGCCTCAAAGCAAGATACGAAGAGGCCAAGATGTCTGTCAACGGACAGAAAAAGAAGAAAAAGAACAAGAATCAAGGAATTCTTGTCAAGAAGATGGACCCGGAGGCTCGGATACCTCTTAGAGGGTCAACAAAGGCTGCAGGACACGACCTGTATGCACACGAAGATACCACAATACCAGCAAAAGAACAAGCCACGATACCAACAGGAATAGCCATTGGACTACCGGATGGCACCTATGGACGGATCGCACAAGGAGTGGACTATCGGTGAAGCACAAGCTAATAGCCGACGCCAGGGTAATCGATGCCGACTATACTGGTGAGATAAAGGTGGTCTTGGCCAACCTGAATCATAAGTAGTATAAGATCTCAAAAGGAGATCGAATTGCTCAATTGATCATCGAAGAGATCAACGACGAAGAACTTCAAGAAGTTAACGACCTCGATAACGCGACAAGAGGAAACCAAGGTTTTGGGTCAACGGACCATACGAGGCTACCGAGAGCCAACACGACAAAGTTCAGATATGCGAAATAACGGCGGAAGAATTGAGCGAAGAATATAAGAAAGGAGCATACACTGGCATGCTCCGATAGAACTTCACCACGAAGGACCAAGAATGGGCCAAGATCAACATCAGTACGGAGCTGGCCATAAGAGACAAATAACAACGAAAGCAACAAGACTGGAGGGATACTATACCCAAACAGTATCACAAGTTCCACGATCTGTTCAGGAAGACAACGCAACGGAACTACCCCGCATCGATACGGGGTAGACCTGGCGATCGACCTCGAATTAGACAAAGACGGAAAAGAACACAACATATACCATGGAAAAAGGTATATGCACTCAGCGAACACGAGTTAGAAGAGTTAAGACAATACATCGAAACCAATCTGGACCGAGGATGGATCCGGGAATTGAAAGGAGCATGGGGATCACCCATAATGTTCATCAAAAAGAAGGACGGAAAGCTAAGACTGTGTGGACTACCGAGCACTCAATTCGCTCACGAAGAAGGACCGATACCCGCTACCCCTGATAGGAGAAGCCCTGGATCGATTAAGAACAGATAATATTTCACTAAACTCGACATCAAGGACGCGTACCACAATGTCCGAATCAAAAAGGGAGACGAATGGAAAACACTTTCGCATCCAAATGCGGAATGTACGAATACCTGGTTATGCCTTTCGGGACTAACCAACGCACCTGCGGCTTTTCAATGATGGATTAATCAAATATTGAGTCGGTTCCTCGACAGATGCTGCATCGTCTATCTAGAGGATGTACTCATCTATTCAGATAACCTGGAGCAACACATCAGAGACGTTAGAGAAGTGATGGAATGCATCCAGGAATCCGGAATGAAGATCAAGCCAACAAAATGCGAATTCCATAAGGAGGAAACAGAATACTTGGGATTCATCATCAACAGACAAGGAGTCAAAGTGGACCCAGTCAAAACGAACGCCATATGGAAATGGAAACCACCAGGAACGAGAAAGGATGTTCAATGCTTCATTGGATTCTGCAACTTCTATCGGAGGTTCATAGAAGGGTTCAGCAGGATTGCTAAACCTCTCTATAACCTAACAAAGAAAGAAGCCAAATGGAGATGGAACGAACAGAAAGCAGAAGACAGACAAGCAGACATCAGGAAATGACTCATGAGCGCCCCATTACTAGTTCACTACGACCCCGACAAAGAACTTGTAATCGAAACCGACACCTCGAAATACGTCTGTTCCGGGATACTCTCACAGAAATGCGAAGACGGAAGGTGGAGACCGGTCGCCTACCGGTCAAAGAAAATGACACCCGCCGAATGCAACTACGACGTTCACGACAAAGAACTATTAGCAATAGTTCAAGCGATGAAGGAATGGAGACGATACGTTTGCGACACGAAAGGTGTTGTGAAAGTACTATCAGACTACAAAAACCTAGTACCGTTCATGAAGGACAAGGTCCTAAACGATCGGCAACTACGATGGATGGAACAACTAAGTCAGTGCAAATTCCAAATCGAATACCGACCAGGCAAGGAAGGGGGCAAACCAGATACTCTCACAAGAATATCGAGCGACAGACCACAAGACGATAATGACGAAAGGATTACCAGGAAAATCCAAACGTTGCTACCAGTCGACCGATATTTCAAGAAAGACAGAATTGAAGCGATGGAGGTGGTTGAAATTACGACGGAAAACGAAGAAAGAATACAGGAAGCGAGCAAAGAAGATGGAACTATCAAAGCGATAAGGAAGCACTGGAAGAAGGAAGAAAGGAAATGAAGGAGATAGCACTGGGTTTATGCCAGTGGAAAGAAAATCAACTATGGTACGACGGAAAACAATGGATCCTGGAAGAAGAAAAGATAAGGACGGAAATCATACGACAACATCACGATTCACGAATATCGGGACACGGAGGAACGGCTAAAACAACCGAGCTCATCACAAGGTCATTCTATTTGCCAGGACTGCGCGAGGACGTCAAGAGATACGTCAAGAATTGCGATATATGTCAAAGGACGAAAATGGCCAAACATGCGCCGTACGGATTACTCAAATCAAACGAAGTCCCGGAAAAACCATGGGAAACAATAACCATGGCTTTATTACCGACCTTCCGAATTCGGAAGGATGGAACGCCATTTTGGTTGTGGTGGATCGCCTAACCAAAATGAGTCACTTTGTTCCGGTAAAAATGGATATGACAACGGCAACATTCATCCGAACGATCTTCCACGAAATCTTTAGATTACATGGACTACCAAAAACATCATCACGGACCGAGGATCACTATTCACATCCGGAGCATGGAAAAAGGTAACGGAGAAATGGGGATCTGGAACAGGCTCAGCACTGCCTTCCATCCACAAACGGAGGGACAGACCGAATGGGTAAACGGGATATAGGAACAGTATCTTCGCGCATACATCAATTATCAACAAGATAATTGGAGGGAACTACTTCCGATGGCGGAGTTTGCATATAACAACAGCAAACAAGAGACGATTGGCACAACACTATTCTTTGCCAATTATGGACAACACCCGAGAAATCAGACCACAAATCATACGAGCGGTGGAATGATAACAGATAAGACGGAGATGAATCAACTGCACGACACATTACGATACGAAATGGATTATGCACAGCAACGACAGAAAGAACAATACGATAAGCACCGAAGACCCGATCCGAACCTACGAACAGAAGATATAGTGTGGCTGTTACCAGAAAACATCAAGACCATGAGACCATCAAGAAATTGGATTACAAGAAAATCGGGCCATCTCGGATATTGGAAAAAATTGGGAATCGAGCATATAAGCTCGATCTCCCTCCCTCGATGAGAATACACAACACATTCCACATCTCACTCCGCGAAATCTACAACGATAACAAGTTTCCCTCACAAACAATAACTCCTCCTCCTCCGCTAGAAATAGACAGAGAATCCGAATACGAACTCGACGAGATAGTTGATTCTCGCTTGCGCTACGGAAAACTCCAATACCGTGCTAAGTGGACCGGCTACTCTCCCGAACACGATAAAACCTGGTATCCAGCGAGCAACTTCACCAACGCTCAAGATGCCATCGAACTCTTCCACCGAAGCTATCCCGACAAGCCCCACCGGGATAACGATCACCATGAACCCCAAAAACGAAGAAGGCGCTAAGTCGCCTATGAAACCCCATGAGGGCTGGGACGACTGCTCCCGCGCAGTCACTCCGACCAGCTCCGAATACTCCTATATGGGGCCGACCGACAAAGAACACGCGCAACGCGAGGAAGAAGCTCGGAAGAATACAGAGCATAACGTCATGAGTTGGACGGTGTGCTACGACGATGGATGTCCCGTACATCTAAGGGACAAGGAAGGAAGCGGGTGGTTCCCGCGACCCTACAAGAAGGGAGGGCCAAGGCCCGACCAAGCTGCAAAACCATGGACTGAATGCTATCGCATTCAGTGCCAGGCACATAAGGCAGCAAAAATCGAAGCAGAATACTATCCGAAGAGGGATGGAAGCAGGAGGCCGCTCGGGAAGAAAATGGCCCGAGACCACAGCAAGGCCATGGGGACATGGCCTGGGGAGAAGGGAGCCCAAAACTCCCCAGCCGAAACCGAGCCCAATTTTGAAAGCCTGCAGAGGCAAATCTCGGGACTACGAAGTCAACTGGGAACCGCCGAAGCCACAATCTCGGCATAAGCACAAACGATCGCCCAACAGCAGCGGACGATCGAAACGGCCAACCTCACGCTCGAAGTAGTGAGGACACAGGCCAGAAATTGGGAGCGGAAGTTTCACAGACTTCGAAGGTCCGTCCGCACGTACGGACGGGACCTGGTAAAGATGGGGGATAGCAGATAGAAGCCTGATGGGACTCAGGCTTAAGGAGGGGGGAGCTAATGTCACGGATGTGAATGGTAGCTCAGGATTTCGCACATGACTCGATTATGAGTCACGGGTCTTGCGCATATGACTCGCTTGAGTCATATGACTTGTTTATGTTATGATTTGTTATGTTTCGCACCTGACTCAATTATGAGTCATGGGTCACGCGCGTATGACTCATTTGAGTCATATGACTTGTTTATGTTATGATTTGTTATGTTTCGCACATGACTCAATTATGAGTCATGGGTTTCGCGCGTATGACTCATTTGAGTCATATGACCTATGTAAGGCTTTTCGCGAGGCTCACACTTGTGAGTCATCAGGGTTAGGGTTGAGTGAAGAGCACTATATAAGGAGGCCGAGGCGGCCGAGGAAGATAGGCTCTTCACGCTTTGTTCTAAGTACTTTCCTTACTTCTATCTTCGCTCCGCCTCGGTAGCGTACCTTTCGCGCCCATGATAGCTTTCTGATCCTCGGATTCTGGGGGAGATATCTGAGTTTGCTCAGTAGTTCCTGGGGTCTTTGGTATTGAGTTGTTGTGTGGTGGAGCGTCGTGGTTACTTGTTTTCGCCTCCTCGTTGTTGTTTGATTCTCACGATGATTTCGCTTCGAGCCTTCTCACCTTTGGCGTCTACGAGCCCTCGTTCGGTAAAAAGACTTCGGCTTCTCTGTCTGCTCGTCTACTCGCAGAGTTTCGCGTTCGGAGGATGGGGGATTTGAACATTGCTGTGGGGGGAAACACCCGTGTCGTTCTTTGGGCCAGCTCATGTTTCTTGTTGGGTTAAGAGTCCTTAGTGTTCACGATACAAAACGCCCTTGGGGTAGACTGATGACCTTCCCAAGTATCAACACGTCGTACCGGTCGCATCATTCCTTAAGGGACGGGGGCCTCGCCGGCCCCGCCCTTCGTCTACCATTCTCACTATCGGAATCCTACGATGTCGTTTATCACCGTTCCCTTGTTCTCGATACAAGTGGCATTACGGTGGTTCTGTCAGGCGTCACCTCTTCGCTTCTACGTGGGGATGGCTTTGACCCTGAAATCTTTTGCCTCCTGGTGCGGATGAACTTCTGCCCGGGGTGGTGTGGGGCGATTGGTTGCCGTGCCACCCTTGGTCTAGTGCAGGGGTCGGTGTGGTTACGGATGGTGGTTGGCGGTCACACCCATTGCAAGTGCGGCCTACCTTCTGTTTGTCTTGTTTCCTATCCTGGTACCCGCCCTCTCTGAAGCGTCAGTTTGGGCACCTTTCGTCAGTCTACCGTGTGGCCCCTTGGGACCCACATTGGGGGGCCTCCGGGTTCCCTGGTTTTCCCTCTCGGCTTGCTTGGATTTCGGTTCGGGCGGGCTGGGACTGTGGCCGGCGTCTTTGGATGCTGGCGCGTATGTTGTGGCCCCGGGTTTGTCCTGGTGGCCCCCCTCGGCTACACGGTGCTGGGGGTTGGGACTCTGCTGGCGCGGCCAAGATCAGTGGCTGCCTGGTGGGGTCAGGTATCGGCTGTCCTGTGGCTGTCGGGCGGTTGATCTGCCTGAGGGGCTGAGGGGGCTGGATGGGAACTGCGATGCCTGGTGTGTGGGGCTTGGGGGGGGCTGACTTGGCGGGGAGTGGCACCTGCGAGCACCGGTCGGGCCTGCGTCAGGTTGGGCGAGGTCTAATTAAGCGTTTCCGGCTAGACTGGGCTGCTAAAGTTAAGCTGCTGAGTGCTGTAAAGCTTCCTAGCGGACCGGCTGGTTGATGGCCACCTGTGCGGATAGTGGGTTGCGACCTCTGGGTTGGACTTGTTTGGGCTTTGTGTGCTGGGTTTTGTGGGGCTTGTTTGGTTTCTTTGGTTTGGTTGTGGGTACGGCGGGCGGGGGCATGGCACCACGGGTAGGAGATAGGCCCTACTGACCTTCTCGGTCTGTCACCACCTCTATGTATTTCTTTTGTTTATTTGTGTTTTGTTTGGGGTTACAGGCAGCGGGTACAGGTCCTCCTCACCATTACGCTCCTCGGAGGCACTCGGCAAAGTGGGTTCATAAGGTCGACGGCCTGGCATGCGGATGCGAGTTGTGGACATGTTGGTCGCGACCTCTCTGCCTTGGTGCCGCCTGTGTTGATAAATTGTTGTTGGTTTTCTACTGTGGAGGAGGACTCGCCGGACGGTATTCAGACCGGGCAGTAGTGGAATTTTGTTTTTTGTACGGGGAACTTGCCTTTGTCGGACACCCTTTCGGCTTTGGGCTTCGGCCTGGGTCCTGCCTGTCGCCTCTGTATCTCGGTATTCGTGGGTTTGCCCCTCGTACTCCTTGTTCAGGAATGATGCGGACTTGTTACAAGGGCTGCGGTTAATTCCATACCAGAGGGATTTCGCATGCGGGGGCGAGGAGGACTTTCTTTACCGTTGATGACTTTGTATTTAGTTTTCGTGTTGTGGGCATGGTGCGGGCATGTTTGAGGTACGGGGTCGGAGGTTTGGTTTGTTCGTAGTTAGTGGTAGTTCAGGTTTGCGTTAACCCTGTGCCGGCGTGGACTTGTCGTATGCCGGAGTCGGCGGTACAAGTATAAATAAATTAGATTGAATGTTCTAAGTAATTTCCTTACTTATTACTTTACGAATAAAACATCTTTACGCTCTTTATCACATTTGCATATCCAACACATTTCTCACGAGCCTACGTGAGACGAAGTTATCTTAGTCAAGATTTAACAGGCGTTGTCCGTTGAACGGTGATAATGTAGATCAACGGATCTAAGAACTGTTATATCTACTAAGATTGTAACGAAGGAGAGAAGTATCGTTGACCGTCGCTATTAGTTAACCACAACCTAGGAACGTTACGGGATGGCAACTACGTCTGCCTCCTCCGCCTCGGACTGCGTCCCCATCTCCGGGATATCGTCCCCTGTTCGGTTTGACTCCAACACCTCCTCCTCGCTTGAAACGGCTCGCGTCGACTTGTCTCTTGTGCCCGTTTCCGAGGCTGTCCGTGGCCTCATTCCTACTACTACACGGTCGTACGCTGTGCCTGGCGGGGACTATCGTTTTTTGTCCTTTGCCCATGAATATGATTGCCCCAACCTAGTGAACCCGGTGTTGGATAGCTCGGTGAGGGGCTCAGTTGCTATAACTGCCCTTGTCACGATGAAAAAGGTGGAGTCATTTGTGAAGGGTTGCCGGTTTGGGAAGGGTTGTCTGGCCACATGTGGCTTGGATAACGCCTCTACCATGGGCCTCTTCAATCAGTTCAATTCCGATCACTGTTCGATGTACACGCCCACTGTGCCATCTCCCTCTCCCCCTACTGACTTACAGGTTGTTATTCCGGAGTCCTCCCTCCTCCTGCCGGCGAAACAAGGCTCGATCACTGCTACAGTTGAGGCCAGCTCATGGTCCACCTCTCCCTCCGCCCATCACGCTATTTTTGACACGATAGTGGCTCGGGAATGCGTGAAGCGAGCCTCCACTGCCTCCACCCCGTCTTCCCTGTCCGGGCTGTCTTCTGGAGAAAAGGCCCTCTACACGACCGGGAAGTTTAAGTTGGACGACACTGCCGATGAAGATTATGACCCCCCGAAAAAAGGAACGCCACGCCGTGCCCGCTCCTCCTCCCCCTGCAAACGCGCCGCCCGGGCCCCTAATCCCTTCTTTGAGCCTCGCTTCATGAAGGCGATTGATGTGGAACAGGGCCGGAAGAAACAGATTCTCCCTGATGAGGAATTTTCCCTTGTTCTGGACACCCACCGGAAGCGCCTGGCCCCTCCTGTGCTAGTTCCTTCCATCATTGAGGATTCCCCCCCCTTGTCCCCCCCTTTGCTGATCACCCAGGAGGTGGTACCCTCGACAGAGGTAATCGTTCGGGACACCCCCATGGCCCTTGAGGAAGGACGGAACTTGGAGGCGACTGGTTTGGGCGGCAGCATTTACGCCCCCAGCATCCCAGGCACACCGTCCCTGGCTCATCCCCTCCTGACTACAATTCTTTGCCTCCCACGTCGTCTGGGGCATACTGGAAGGATCACTAGGCATCACTCACAGTACGGGCACCCCCTTGGAGGTTCAACTGCTGGAAACCCGGCCAGAGGATGTTGATGCGGCCATGGCTAGGGCTGACCAGATCATGGCTGAAGTGGATGAGATGATGGTGGCAGGTAAGTCCCTCTCCCCCACTCCCAGGTCTGGTAGTATTATGGGGTCGATGTTGGAAGGCCTTAAGGATATCCGGTCCGGGAACACCCAGCCCCTCCTGTCGCCTCTTCCCAGTGCGGACGAGTCTGTAGACCCCGACACCGTGGAGGACGTCTGGACTTGGATGGAAGGCGAGATTGTGGAAACCCTCCCCATTATGTGGGTAGGGCGTCGGTTTCATCGCTAGGAAAATGCCGTCCGAACACTGACGGTGATTGTTGGCCGGCAGGAGGAGGAAATTGCCACTCTGAAGGGTAGGTTGGCCCCCAGTGGCCACTCCCCCTCTGTGACTCCCGAGTCCTCAGGTACTACCCCTGTTCCCCGCTCCCCGTTAGAGGGGTCCACTGAGGTCCCTACCAAGGGCCAGGGTGCTGCTCCCGCAGCCCCTACTACTAAAGCATCCTTTGTGGATATGGTGAAGAGGATGGCATATGTGCTCAAGCCCGCCGTCCTGAAGGCCAAGACAGTTCCCGTCCGCCCTGCGTTGGCAGCCTCCTCGCATAAAAACAGCAGTGGCAGCTCCTCCAGTGATGGGGGGGGTAGTCCTGAAGTTGAGAAAGACCGTGGAGGAGAAGAAGGTCAGTTGGGTGGATGATGAGGAGAAGGAGGAGGGAAAGAAGAGGGAGAGGAAGAGGGGCCGGCGCCTGAGTGGTGCTGCCAAGAGAAGGAGAAAGATGGCAACTCAGGCCGGCCAGGAAACATCGGCGACCCCAGCCAAGACTCAGGGGAAGACTACTACTGATGGACAGGCTACACCCCCCGCTGCTGCCGCCTCAGTACCCACGGTGCAGACCCTCTCATTGGGGCCAGGCGCCACTAGGAGGATTTACAATGTGGTGCCCAACCTGATCCCTCGTGATGGCCCTCCTCGCAGCGCCAGCCAGCAGGGGCCACCGCCGAAGCCGGCTCCTCCACATTCCTCGCCAGCCCCGGATGCCAGGGGAAGGCACATCACGATGCAGTTCGCCACCCGCAAGGAAGTGGTCCTGCTGGAGGGTGTGACGATTGAGGCCATCTGGCCCCGATCAATGTCACGTTGTCCAACTTGCCCAAAATTTGGGTCACCCACCCTTACGTTCGTGCTGGACATATCCGGAATGAGATTGGGTGCATCTTCCTCACCCTGGCGGCCCACGCTGCTGCTGAACTTGGAGATTGTCTCGATAGGGCCCGGTTGGCGCTTTTGAAGGAGCTTTTACTCCCAGAATTCGTTTTCCAGAAGGATGTGAAGATGGTCAAGATCATGGTTACGGGAGTCCCTCTTTCGGACACTGGCCGTGGTTCCCTCTGGAAGGTTGACGGATCGATTGGGGAACAGGCCTCTGATGGCCTACGTACTGACTTGGAGCTAGGAAATCCTGGCATCGTCACTGTATCCCGCCCCGACATCATGGGGTCCATTCATGCCATGAGGCAAGCCAACGCCGTGTCTTGCGGTATTTGCTTCGTGGTGGAGGAGAAGGAGGCAGCTAAAGCTGCTTTGGAGGCTGGGAGGATATTCCTTCGGGAAGGCACCTGGAATGTTAGGGTATTCACGGAACACCATACGGCGTAGGTTTGCGGTAAGTGCTTGCAGGTGGGCCACTTTTAGGCCACCTGGGCTCTTCCTTCCCAGTGTCGTTTTTGCTACGGGGAACATTTGTCCCGGGAGCACATGTGCAAGGCTTTAGGGTGCCCCGGAGGCGTGTTGGAGGCATGTGGGCACACTCGCAGGAGGTATTGGTTGTGCGATAGGGCCGACCACTTGGCTGGGTACGAAAGGTGTCCTGCCTTGAGAGCAGACTTGAGGACCCCGGTATCCTCCCCACCCACGACGACAACAGCCACTGCCGCGGCCTCATCATCCGAAGTGCGAAATGCTACGGATAAGGGACTTGAGAGCGGAAGACGAACGCGTCGCTGGAGCCGGGGATGATCACCAACTCCTAGGATGGTGGAGGTGAGTAGTGATAAGGAAGAGGAGGCTGTACCGCGGGTGAAGTCCACCAAGGCAAAGGGTAAGGAGTCTGAAAGACCCCACCCTTTCCCCTCCCCCAGGCGTGGTATTTTGAAGAAAAACCCAGTTCCCAAGAAGGGTGACACTATGTGGTTCGCCCGGGACTCTGAGGGTTTTGGTAGTGACTTTAGCCCTTGTGGCTTGCGCGGATCTGTCGAAGTCCCCTTTCAATGTGTATCACGGCGATAGCATTGAATGTGGGGAGGAGCAACAGGAATTGAGCGCTGGTATTTGATTTGTTTTCTTTTGTTGATTTGTTTTTTGTTTTGGAACCTCTCGTTGACTCGGAGGGACAGCATGTGCCGGTGGGGGTTAATGGCTGGGATTTGTTTTCGTTTGTTGTTGGATCAGGGGTGGAGGTGTTTGTACGCTCACATTTGTGTAGGTTATTTGATGTTGTTGGATATGGGGATGCTTGTGCCCAGGTTGGGTTTTGGGAGAAAGGTGTGAAGAGGGTGCTTGCAGGCGTCTACATCCCACCTACACACACCAAGGCCGAATATCAATCAGGGCTAAGGGACGTGAGGGAACTGGATATCGTGTTTGGTAACTTTAAGGCCAGACATCGAGACTGGGATCCACGGGCGGAAGTGGCAAGGTAGGAACATTGCGGTCAGTGGTTACGGGAATGGATGGCACCATGACTGCTGAACGTGACTCCTCCTGATAGACTGACGTTCTGCGACATATCAATGGTTGATCTCTGCATATACTGCCAGCCATACCTACAGCACAGATACCTTGACGTGGTTGGCTACGAGCATGCTGCCCAGACTATTCGGCTCCATGTGGATCTTCCTGATAATCTCATGAGAAGGAGGCCTGCGTGGAAGAAAGCAGTGTGGGGAAAGGTTTGGAAAGAGCTGGACACAGTGAAAGAGGGGGATGATGAACCGTTGTGGAGAGGAGTGAGGAGTGTGGTGGACACACTCCCACGGGCTTCCGTTGGCAGAAGTCTGTGCGAGTGGTGGACGCCTGTGTTGGAACGGATGAGGTTGGATGTGGCCCGGCTAAAGAGATACTCCAAGTGCACGGCGGAGCGGACGGAGGACTTTAGGCTGGCAAGGTGTGTCTACTAGGCTTGTCTGTTGAGGGCTCGGTTCGACCATGTCAGGACTAGACTGGCGGAGAGCAAGGACCCAGACATCTTCAGGTTGGTATGGAAGTTGGAGGCTAAGCGCATGTTGCCTTCGATGGTGCGATCAGATGGCTCTTTGGCTACCGCCCATACTGATATCAGCGACGTAATTGCACAACAGCTTGAACCTGGTGGCCTTGCCCTATGGGTGGAGAGTGTCATAGAGATGGACAGTGCCCAGGAGATGGAAACGGCGCCGGCAAGGTCTCCCACAAACACGGGCCCCGGCGAGGACGACATTGGCTATCCCTTCCTAAGGTTTTGGGAGAGGAGGGATGCTATGACACTGCGGCGCCTCATTGACCATGGGCTGCAATACGATATTCCGGACTGGTATAGGGCTGAGGTGGTGCTCATACCCAAGCTCGACATGCCGTGCTACGATATCGTCAAGTCCAGGCGCATGATATATCTACTCCCGACCACGGCTAAGGTGGCAAAAAGAGTGGTGTTGCTCCTGCTGGCCGCCTGTCTGAATCTCGGTGAGATGCAGTTCGGCTCCCGCAGGAGACGGGGTGTCTTTGATGCCATGGCAGTTGTTCAGGAATTCCTCTGCCACAACGAGGGATACAAGCGTCAGATCCTGTCAATGGATTTGGAAGAAGGGTTTGATAATATTGACGTCAACCTCCTGTCGGATTTCTTGGTAGCTCGAGGGTGCCCCCACAACCTATATCAGTGGGTTTGGAGAGGGACGTGTTGTCGGTCTATTGACTTTCGGTTCAATGGGTGTGAGTCCCGGGTGTACCATGTTAGCAAGGGGGTTCCCCAGGGATCACCACTCTCGCCATTTTTGTTCGGCGCATATGTCGCTGACATTTTCACCCCACGGATGTGATACTCCCCTGGTGTTCGATATTTGATGTCCTCCTATGTCGATGATGGGGTCATCATGGTTGCAGCTGACTCCTTTGATGCTGCTTGGTACCATGCTGGTGAAGTATTACGCGATTGTGACCGTATTGCAAGAAACAGGGGAATGGGATTTAGTGCGTTGAAGACGCAGTGGGTTGGGTTTGGTGATAGGGTGTGGGAAGGAATGAAATTGTTGGGAGAAATGGTGTTGCCATCCGAGGACCTGCGGGTTCTGGGATATAGGTTTAATGTATTTCTTAACTTTTCTTCTCATAGACGTTATTGGTTGGACAGGGGGCTGGGTGTGAGGAGGAGGATTGCAGTGTTAGGAAGGAGGTTTGGAAGTGTTGGGGGGTTGGGAGCGTGGAAGACTTACCGTTTGGTGCAGGCAGTCTACCTCCCGACCTTATATTACGGACTTGAGTTTGTAACTGACTACCCATCGTATGTGAAGCAGATTCAGGTCCACGTCAACGACTGCCTCCGCTCGGTGTTCCGGACCCCGATGAAGCTGGCTAACAATATCTTGCTGGGGGAATATGGGGTGACGCCTGTCGCCACACAAGGCAGATAGCTACAACGGAGGTATTATAGCCGGTTTATCAACTATCGATATTGCAAGGACCATCCCTGGTTCGGGAAGATCTGACTTGACTGGAAGGAGGAGGGTATGGTGGCCCACCGGCAGAACTCGGACATGGTACTTTCCCACCGACACACAGTTACAATCCGAAAGGGGAAGGAAGCCATGGCATCGAGACATGCCAGGGAAGTCGAGGAGCTCAGTAGAGGCTCGGATCTGGTGGTGTACACTGATGGGTCCAAAATGGCCGGGGGTGCTGCTGGTGTCGCTTGGGCTGTGTACGAGCGGGGAGCCTCGTTTAGGATAGGGGGGTGTTCGGTACCGCCATCCTGGAGCATTGTCGAATGCGAGCTGTTTGCCGTGGTCTGAGCCTTGCGGGAGGTCAACGACATGTCTGTGGGACGCAAGGTGCATTTGTTCCTGGCCTGTGTCTCCGACCTGCTCCTAATTGAGAATATGTTGCCGGAGAGGGACTCGGCTGAAATGTGGGATATTATGGCGCCATTATTGGAGGCTGTGCGCACGTCCTTTGGCTGGGTTCCCGGACACATAGGCATAAAGGGCAATGAGCGGTCGACAGGAAGGCCAAGGAGAGTACCCGCCGGCCATTACCGCCATTATGGTAGGAAGGGGTCAGCTTTGGTATAGGGCACGCTACGTTGGCCCGTGAGTTGAGGAAGGAAGAATGGGAGGCCTGGCATACTAATGAGGGCCACGGGTATTATGCTCGTGGGCCTAAGGCTCCCAGACACCTTCGCGGGCTGACCAGGATGGATTCCTATGTATTGACTAGGATTCGCAGTGGTACTGGCCTGGTCGGGCATGACGAGTGTGAGGGATGTGAGGAGAGACATCACTGGAATTCATGACAACAGTACAGTTGGAAGCGGCCGGCGATGGAGGACTTGTTCAAAGACTCGGCGATTGTGGAATGGAAGGAATGGTGGTTGGAACACGGATGGCTGGGACTAGGGATCCCCCCTTCATGTTAGGAAGGTGGATGGGGAGATGCTGGTTGTAGGTAACCCGTTTGATGGTACACTGACGGTAGATAGGAATGAGAGGGGAGAGTGCATAGAGACGCCCGATACATGTTTGCGGTGCGAGAAGAAACATCCTGGGGGTGAGTGCATACTTCTGAGCAAGCATCTTCCCACCAAGTGGCTCTTTCTTCCGAACTTGATTGCTACGCAGTGCTCGAAGTGGGACATGGTGATTACCTACCAAGGCACCTCCACACGGCCCTCCTTCTCCGCTCACTTTAATAACAATCCGGGCTGCCTCTCTGCAAGCCGTGGCCGGTTCTGGCAACAACACTGGTATGGTTGGGACGATCTTATGCTGTCGCTGCGAATGGCGGTCGTGCCGATGTGTGCTGGGATGTTTGAATTTAGCGAGAGAGAACGGTGCCCCTTCTGCGACCAGCAATGGATCGTTGGGAAAAGGAATAGGATGCGGGAACACTTTCGGAAAAAACGCGGGTGTTGGGACAGACTTTATATTTCCTTTGTTGAGTATGTTGACGAAATTGTATTGGAGGCGGGATAATTGTGTTGGTATGTTGTTGGTGGCTGGGTTGCGAGAAGGGGAAGACGCGTTAATCCAGGATCTTGATAGTCGACATGAGCGCCTGTGAACCCCTTAGGTAGTGATTTTTGGATTTATGTTTGGGTGGAGCGGTTGCGGGACGGGATTACGCCGGTGGTAGTGTATTTTAGTTTGTGATTTTGGGGCGTGGAGGAGACTGGTCGTATGCCGGAGTCGGTGGTACTAGTATAAATAAATTAGATTAAACCACTTAAGTCTTTCCTCCTACTTATCTTCGCTCCACCTCGGTAGCGAGCTTCAACCTCACGCAACGCATTTCGCCTTGCTCATGATAACTTCATCGGTTTACATCGTTTCCATCTTCGTTTGTCGGGCAGCTGGGTGATAGAATAGTTGTTCTCGCTTAGGAAGGTGTTCCAGAGGGAGATATCCGTGGTTGATCCCGGTGGTCTCTGGACATGGGCTGGAGTGAGGATGGCCACTTCGTCCACCTTCTCCTCCTCGGACTCCGTCACCACCTCGAGGATGTCGTCCCCCGTTCTGTTCTACTGCAACCCCTCCTCTTCATTTGAGACAGCTCGCGTAGCCTTGTATCTTGCGCCCGTTTCCGAGGCTGTCCGTGGCCTCATCCCTGCAACTACACGGTCGTACGCTGCGCCTGGCAGGGATTACCGCTTTCTGTCCTTCGCCCACAAACATGGTTGCCCCAACGCAGTGAACCTGGCATTGGATAATTTGGTAAGGGGGTTGGTTTCTGCAGCCACCCTTATTACTATGAAAGAGGTGGAGTCGTTTGTGAAGGGTTGCCTGTTTGGGAAGGGTTGTCCAGCAACCTGTGGCTTGGACAACACCTCTACCATGGACCTCTTCAATTGGTTCAATTTCGATCACGGGTCGGCGTACACGCCGACCGTGCCCACCCCCTCTCCCCCTACCGACTCGCAGGTAGTTATTTCTGAGTCCTCCCTCCTCCCGCCGGCCAAGCAAGGCTCGACCACTACTACGGTTGAGGCCAGCTCGTAGTCCACCTCCCCTTCCGCCCATCGAGCGGCGTTCGATAGGTTAGTAGCTCAGGATCGCGCTAAGGGAACCTCCACTGCCTGAACCCCCTCCTTCCTGTCCGTGCTATCTTCTGGAGAGAAGGCCCTCTACACCACTGGGAAGTTCAAATTGGATGACCCCACCAACGAGGACTATGCCCCCCCGGCAAAGGGAACACTGCGCCGTGCCCGCTCCTCCTCCTCGGTTAAGCGTGCGCTCCTCCTCCTCGGTTAAGCATGCCGCTCCTCCTCTCCGGTTAAGCTTGCCGCTCCTCCTCCCCGGTTAAGCGTGCCGCTCCGGCCCCAAGTACCTTCTTTGAGCCCTGGTTCATGAAGGCGATCGATGTCGAAGAAGGTCGGAAGAAACAAATTGTCCGGGATGAGGAATTTTCCCATGCCCTGGACGCCCACCGGAAGCGCCTGGCCCCACCTGTGCTAGTTCCTTCCACTATTGAGGATTCCCCACCCTTGTCCCCCCCTTTGTTGATCACCCAGGAAGTGGTACCCTCGGCAGAGCTAATTGTTCGGGACATCCCCATGGCCCTTGAGGAACGAAGGAACTCGTAGGCGACTGGTTTGGGCGACAGCATCTACGCCCCTAGCCTCCCTAGCACACCAGTCCCTGGCTCGTCCCCCCCTGACTACGATTCTTTGCCTCCCACGTCGCCTGGGGGCATACTGGAAGGGTCGCTAGGCATTGCTCGCAGTACGGGCACCCCCTTAGAGGTTCAACTGCCAGAAACTCAGCCGGAGGACGCTAATGTGGGCGTGGCTAGGGCCGACCAGATCATGGCCGAAGTGGATGAGATGATGGCGGCCGGTAAGTCCCCCTCCCCTGCTCCTAGGTCTGGTAGTATTGTGGGGTCCATGTTGGAGGGCCTTGAGGATATCTGGTCCGGTAACACCCAACCTCTTCTGTCGCCTCTTCCCAGCGCGGACGGATCCGAGGAACCCGACACTGTGGAGGATGTCCAGACTTGGATGGAAGGCGAGATTGTGGAAACGGTCCCCATTATGTGGGTGGGATGTCGATTTCATCGCTTGGAGAATGCGTTCCGGACCCTGACGGAGATAGTCTGTCGGTAAGAGGAGGAAATTGCCACCTTGAAGGGTAGGTTAGCTCCCGGTCGTCACTCCCCATCTGTGGCTCCTGAGTCCTGAGAGACTACTCCCGTCCCCCGCACCTAGTCGGAGGGATCTACTGAAGTTCCTACCAAGGGCCATGATGCTGCTCCGGCGGCCCCTGCTGCTAAAGCGTCCTTCGTGGACTTGGTGAACAAGATGGCGTACGTGCCCAAACCCACCATCCCACTAAAGGCCAAACCCGTCCCGGTCTGCCCTGCATCGGTGGCCTCCTCCCATAGCACCAGCAGTGGCAGCTCTTCCAGCGATGTGGGGGTGGTCCTAAAGGTGGAACAAACCACGGAGGAAAAGAAGGTGAGTTGGGTGGATGATGAGGAGAAGGAGGAAGGGAAGAAGAGGGAGAGGAAGAGAGGTAGGCGCCTGAGTGGTGCTGCCAGGAGAAGGAGAAAGATGGCAGCTCAGGTCGGCCAGGAAACATCGGCGACCCCAGCCCAGACTCAGGGAAAGACTACGACTGATGGACAGGCTACACCCTCCGCTGCTGCCACCTCAATACCCACGGTGCAAACCCTCTCATTGAGGCCAGGTGCTATCAGGAGGATTTACCATGTGGTGCCTAACTTGATCCCTCGTGACGGCCCTCCTCGCAGAGCCAGTTAGCAGGGGCCACCGCTGAAGCCGGCTCCCCCACAGTCCTCGCCAACCCCGGATGCCAAGGGGAAGGCACCGCAAGATGCGGTTTGCAACCCGCAAGGAAGTAGCTCTGCTGGAGGCTGTGATGATTGAGGTTATCAGGGCCCATATCAACGTCACCTTGTCCAACTCACCAAAAATTACAAGTACTTGCCCCTATGTTCGGGCCGGACATATCCGAAACGAGATTGGGTGTATCTTCCTCACCCTGGCCGCTGATTCTGCTGCTGAACTTGGAGACCGTCTCGACGGAGCCCGGCTGGCGCTGTTAAAGGAACTTTCACTCCTAGAGTGTGTTTTCCAGAAGGATGTGATGAAGGTAAAAATCATGGTGACGCGTGTCCCCCTTTCAGACACCGGCTGTGGTTCCATCTGGAGGGTTGACAGATGGGTTGGGGAGCAGGCCTCGGATGGCCTACGCACTAACTTGGAGCTAGGCAACTCTGGCATCATCACTGTGTCCCACCCCGATATTATTTGGTCCATTCATGCCATGAGGCAAGCCAACGCTGTGTCTTGTGGTATTCGCTTTGTGGTAGAAGAGAATGAGGCGGCCAAGTCTGCTCTGGAGGATGGGAAAATCTTCCTTCGGGGAGGGACCCGGAATGTTAGGGTGTTCACTGAGCACCGTACGGCGAAGGTTTGCAGTAAGCGTTTGCAGGTGGGCCACTTTCAGGCCAATTGCGCCCTTCCTTCCCAGAGTTATTTCTGTTATGGGCAACATTTGTCCTGGGAGCACATGTGCAAGGCTCTGGGATGCCACGGAGGAGTAGGGGAGGCGTGTAGGCACACTTACAGGAGGTGCTCGCTGTGTGATAGAGCCGACCACTTTGCTGGGTATGAGAGGTGTCTTGCCTTGAAAGCTGGCTCTAGGACTCCCATGTCCTCTCAGCCTACAACGACGGAAGGTACTACGAAAATGGCCACCTCGGCAGACCAGTCTGGGGCTATGGATGGGAGGTCTGAGGGGAAAAGACGGTCACGCCGCAGCGGCAGGGGACGATCTCCGACTCCTAGGGTAGTAGAGGTGAGTAGTGATGAGGAAGAGGTGGAGATCCAGGGAAAGAAGTCCGCCAAGGCTAAGGGTAAGAAGCCTGAACGACCGGCCCCCTCCCCTTCTCCCAAGCTCGTTATCTTGAAGAAGAAACATGTTTCCGAGAAGGGCGACACCATGTGGTTTGCCCAGGATTCTGAGGGTTTTGCTAGTGCCTTTGGCCCCTGTGACTTGAGCGGATCTGTCGAAGCCCCCTTTTAATGCGAATCATGGCGATAGCATTAAATGTAGTGAGGAGCGGCAGGAATCGGGCCCTGGCGTTTGATTTATTTTCTTTTGTTGATTTGCTTTTTGTTTTGGAACCTCCGGTTGATACGGAGGGACAACATGTACCGATGGAAGTGTATGGTTGGGATTTGTTTTCCTTTGTTGTTGGATCAGAAGTGCAGGTATTTGTGCGCTCACATTTGTGTGGGTTATTTGATGTTGTTAGGCATGGAGACGCTTGTGCCCAGATTGGGTTCTGGGAGAAGGGTAAGAAGAGGGTGCTTGCAGGTGTCTACATCCCACCTACACATACCAAGGCTGAATATCAATCAGGGCTAAGGGACTTCGGGGAACCGGATATCGCGTTCGGTGATTTTAATGCCAGGCATCGAGATTGGGAACTATTGACGGAGGTGGCTAGGCAGTAACATTGCGGACGATGGTTGTGGGAAAGGATGGCACCACGATTGCTGAACATGACTCCTCCTGATTGACCGACGCTCCGCGACATATCAATGATTGATCTCTGCATATACCGCCGGCCATACCTACAGCACCGATACCTCGACGTGGTTGGCTGCGAACATGCTACTCAGACTATCCTAATCCATGTGGACATTCCTGATAATCTCATGAGAAGGAGGCCTGCATGGAAGACAGCCGTGTGGTGAAAGGTTGGGAAAGAGCTGGACGCCCTGAAAGAGGGGGAAGATGGGCAGTTGTGGGGAGGAGTGAGAAGTGTGGTGGACCCACTCTCACGGGCTTCCGTTGGCAGAAGTCGGTGCGAGTGGTGGACGCCTGAGTTGGAAATGATGAGGTTGGATGTAGCCCGGCTGAAGAGATACTCCAAGCGCAAGGCTGAGCAGGCGCAGGACTTTAGACTGACGAGGTGTATCTACCGGGCTTGCCTGTTGAGGGCGTGTTTCGACCACATAAAAACCAAGTTGGCGGAGAGCAAGGACCCAGACATCTTCAGGCTGGCAAGAAAGTTGGAAGCTAAGCGTACGCTACCTTCGATGGTGCGGTCGGATGGTTCTATGGCTACTACGCACGTCGATATTAGTGACCTGATTGCACAAAAGCTTGATCCTGGCGACCCTACCCCTGGGGTGGAAAGAGTAATTGACATGGAGAGCGCTCAGGAAATGGAAACAGTGCTGGCCAGGTCTCCCGCGAATACGGGTCCTGGTGAAGATGACATTGACTATCCTTTCCTACGGTTTTGGAAAAAGAGGGATCCCATGACGCTGCGACGCCTCATTGACTTTGGGCCGCGACACGACATTCCAGACTGGCATAGGGCTGAGGTAGTACTCATACTCAAGCTCGACAAGTCACAGTATGATATTGTGAAGTCATAGCGCATGATACACCTACTTCCGACCATCGCTAAGGTAGCAGAAAGAGTGGTTTTGCTCCCACTCGCCGCCTGTTTAGACCTCAGCGAGACACAGTTTGGCTCCCGCAGATGGCGGGGTGTCTACGATACTATGTCGGCTGTTCAGGAATTCCTCCGTCACAATGAAGGATACAAAGGTCTGATCATGTCGATGGACGTGGAAGGGGGATTCGATAACATTGATGTCAACCTCTTGTCAGATTTTCTGGTGGTATGGGGTTGCCCCTCTAACCTATGTCAATCGGTTCGAAGATGGACTGGTTGTCGGTCTATTCGATTCCGGTTCAATGGATGCGTCTCCCGGGTCTACCATGTTAATAAAGGGGTTCTCCAAGGGTTGCCGCTCTCCCCCTTTTTGTTTGGTGCATATGTCGCCGACATCTTCATGCCGCGAATGGGATACTCCCCTGGTGTCCGACACTTGGTGGCCTCTTACGACGATGATGGGGTTATCATGGTTGCGGCTAACTCTTATGATGCTGCCCGGTACCATACTGGGGATCTGTTACGGGATTGTGACCGCATCGTGCGAGATAGGGGAATGGGGTTCAGTGGGCTGAAAATGCAGTGGATTGGATTTGGTGATCGGATATGGGAAGCAATGGAATTGTTGGGAGAAATGGTGTTGCCATCCGAGGACCTGTGGGTTCTAGGGTATAGGTTCAATGTATTTCTTAACTTTTCTTCTCATGTATGTTATTGATTGGATAGGGGTTTGGGTGTGAGGAGGAGGATTGCGGCGTTGAGAAGGAGGTTTGGGAGTGTTGGGGGATTGGGGGCGTAGGAAACCTACCGCTTGGTGCAGGCAGCCGACCTTCCGACCGTCTATTACGGGCTTCAATTTGTAACCGACTTCCCGTCGGATGTGAAACAGATTCAGGTCCACGTCAACGATTGCCTCCGCTCGGTGTTCCGGACTCCTATGAAGCTGGCCAACAATATTTTGCTGGCTGAATACGGGGTGACGCCTGTCGCCATCCAAGGCAGGTACCTGCAACGAAGGTGCTATAGCAAGTTTATCAACTATCGATATTGCGAGGACCATCCCTGGTTCGGGCAGATTCGGTTTGATTGGATGGAAGAGGGCATGGTGGCCCACCGGCAGACCTCGGACAAGGTGCTTTCTTACCGCCCCACGGTTACGATAGGGAAAGGGAAGGAAGCCATGGCCCTGAAACATGCCAGAGAGGTCAAGGAACTCGATAAGGGCTCGGATCTGGTGGTGTACACCGATGGGTCTAAGATGGCGGAGGGTACTGGTGTCACCTGGATAGTGCTCAGGAAGGGTGGCTCGGTCAGGATGGGATGGTGCTCGGTACTGCTGTTATGGAGCATTGTGGAATGTGAACTGTTCGTCTTGGTTTGCGCCTTGCATGAGGTCAGGGACGTGGCTGTGGGAGGGGAAGTGTACCTGTTTTTGGATTGTGTCCCCGCCTTGCTTTTCCTTGAGAATATGCTGCCAGAAGGGGATTCGGCTGAGATGTGGGATGTCATGGCTCCCCTGTTGGAGGCTGTGCGTACATCCTTTGGCTGGGTGCCAGGACATATAGGCATACAGGGCAGGGGGCCGGTCGACAGGAATTCCAAAGAGAGTACCCGCCTGCCACTACAACCGTTCCGGTGGGAAGGGGTCAGCTTTGGCATAGGGCATGCTGCGTTGGCCTGAGAGTTGAGAAAAGAGGAATGGGGGACCTGGCATACTAATGAAGGCTACGGGTACTATGCTCGTGGGCCTAAGGCTCCCAGACAGCTTCGTGGACTAACCAGGATGGATTCATATGTGTTGACTAGGATCGGCAGTGGCACCGGCCTGGTCGGACATGACAACTGTGAAGGATGAGAAGAAAGGCAGCACTGGACTTCGTGCCAACGGTACAGTTGGAAGCGACCGGCGATGGAGGACTTGTTTAAGGACTCGGCGATCGTGGGGTCGATGGAGTGGTGGTTGGAACATGGGTGGCTGGGACTTGGGATCCCCCGTCATATTAAGGAGGTTGATGGAGAGATGGTGGTCGCAGGTAAGCCATTTGATGGAACACTGACAGTGGAGAGGTGTTAGGCGGAGACAACCGGTATAGACTTATGGTTGTCTAGGCCAATCGGGATTCTTTCGTGTAGAGGGAGATTTGTCTAGTAAGGCTCGCAAGCAACTCGTTTCGTTTATGACTACTAAGAGCGCAAGAAAGTAGGATAGAATCGTAAAAACAATATTATATTGTTAAGGTCTTTTCTCCGTTGCTTGATGATGTCTAAAGCTTGGGAGGCACTTCGATATTGATATTCCGCGCCTGAGTGTTCGCGGGCTACATCTATCTAGCATACAAAATATGTACCTCTTCAAGTCTAATGCGCAACGTCGAGGTCTCCATAACGGTGCCAACACCGGGAGACCCTGAAAACCATTACACCATAATCGGTAATTACTATGTCCTGCCTGGGAGACATACTTGTCACCAGGAGTAATTATCCGATCCTCCGAGTCTGTAGACCTGAAGCCGAGTTCTCAAGTTGAACTTTGTTGGCTCCAATAGTTCTTTTTCGTTACCAAGAGGATCAGTCTTGATACGAGACTGCATCTGTAGATATGCCGGAGTCGATGACTTCTAGTTGTGATAGCTCAACAACTAACCGATAGAATTCATTCCAATGACTCTCTTCTCGTAGAGGAGAGGCCATTCTATTCAATAGTCTCATAATTCCTCGTTTGGCAACCCCTGATTGTTCTATATAGAGGGGGTGGACCTTCGTGTTGTGTTGGTTGTAAATCCCGCAGCTGCGGTACACCTCTTATCATAGTTGCAACACTCCTCAAAGCTCGTTGGCTCCTCTGGTAGTGTTTCCAGGAGCTCTAGACTCTTTCCAATCGTCGAAGGGTGGATGTGAATGCATTGGTTCGTTATCCCGAACCTCCTAACATTCATCTCATGACCTTGTGCGAAAACGTCCCGTTACTTACGGCCCATGTCAAAGATGTCATATCTTTGAAGCCTTGTAACTCCCTGAGTAGTTGACGGATTGACTTCGTTCAACTTCCCAGGTCTAGCCATTTCTTTTTTTTTTTTTTTCTTTCTTTTTTATATCATATATTCGTTGTTTGGTTAAGGTACAAGGACGTGCATGCAGCGCTAGCTATGGCAGAAAGAAAACCCAAAATTAATCAACAAACAAACGAAAAACCAAAACCAGATCCTCCTATGGCGTCCAATAACCGACACATTGCGTACACAGGACTCATAAAGGAAAACTACTAACTACCTAGCATCGTAACGGAAACAAATCAAAAACTCATAATAACAACAAGTAATGAAATCAAACAGGAGACCTTCCACCACTTAGACCACTTGGCAACCCAGCCAACAACAACTGAGGCGGGGCAGGAAGGGAAGGGGAGGGGGAGAGAGGGCTGGCGGGGGGTATATTGTGCGTACATATCGGGGGGGAAACCAGTCTTGGTAGCGGTGAGATAACGACCGAGGCCCAAAAGCGTCGGAATCGAGGTCCACAGAGAAGAGTCAGGTCCAATATCCGAGATCCCCTGGAGGTGGCAACCGCGGGCTGCAGACTTGGCAGGACAGAAAAGGAGGGCATGTTCGAAGGTCTCGTCCCCCTCCTCATACCAGGGGCAGAGGGGAGAGGGTCGGCGTCGTGCCATGAGGGATGGGCGGCTAAATAGCTCTTGCCAGCACGCATCTGGTGGAGCCGGCCTGAGAGGAAATGCCCCAGGGCCATGAAGGGGTGCGGGAACAGGGTGGGGCCAAAGAGGTAGTAAGGCGGGGGAGGCGAGAGGAGGCGCCACGAGGTGAGGAGTTCTTCATGGCACCGGGCCTTGAGAGAAGCGTAGAGGGCGGGAGCCCCCAGCGGGGCTACCTCCAGTGGAGGCAAGAGGAGGGGGTTCGCCAGAGGGAGGGGGTCGCTGCGGCTGCCGATGGTGGAGTGAATGCGGTGGGCGACCGCATCGACTGGGAGGTGACGCCAGTTGGGTGGGGAGGGTGGTTTGGTGCACCATCTGAGGGGGCGGTAGTTGGGGCCAGCCCATAGGTGCCGGCCTCTGACAGACCCAGGGAGGCGGAGGGAGTCGGGGGCCCTAAAGGGGGACGTAGTCGGGACCGAGTGGTCCAAGCGGGCAGTTGCTGGGTTGATCTCGGGCGGCAGGCAGACCAGGCGGACCGCCGCTAGGCGCTGAAGGTGTTTGATCAGTAGGTCAATGGGTGGGAGTGATGCTTCACAGGGAAGAATGGCCGTGTTGGTGGAAGCGAAGCAGTTCGTCACCCACCTCTGTAACCGGTGCCAGAACGCCCTCATCCTGTCGAGCATCCTGGAGTTGGGGGAGAGAAGGTCGCTGCCATAGAGAAGGATGGGGCGGACCAAGGAGGAGGCGAGACGATGACACAGGTACGGTAAGAGACCCTTACCTGGCCGGGACAGGCGGTCTATTGTAGCGAGGGCAGCTTCAGCCAGGGCGAGGCGCCTGGTGAAATGAGGGGTGGTGGCTTGGTCCAACGAAGGAGTCGCGGGTTCCAGCCAGTAGCCCAACCACCGTAGTACTTGGGCCGGTTTGTAGGGGACGGAGTCCACTGAGACAGGGAGGAGGCATGGGGGCCCTCTCAGTTGGGGCGTCCTCCAATGCATCAGTTCTGTTTTGGGAAGGGAGAAAGCAACGCCTATGCGCCTTTCCTTCGATGTGAGTGAGGAAGCGACTGCCTGCAGCTTCTCGACGTTACGCATGTAGGAGGGCGAGGAGACAGTTATAGCGAAGTCGTCAACATAAGAGAGGATTATGCTGTTGTGGACTGGAAAGTGGAGGGAGGAAACGTAGATCAGGAAAAGAAGAGGGGAGACAGGTGAACCTTGGGGGGTGCCGACCTGGACCGGCAAAAGGACTTTAGGGGAACCCTGGTATAGGAGGCGGCAATGTCTGCCGTGCAGGAAGGATCGGACCCACGAGACAAGGTAGGGTTGAACGCCCCTTTCTCGAAGTTTGCCGCACATAGCAGCGGAGTCGACATTGTCAAAACCACCTTTGATATCAAGGAAGAGTGTGGAGGAGCAGAGGCCTATGCAGTGCGAAAGACGGACCTCATGTGAGAAAGTGGCAAGGGCGTCAAAAGTACCCATGCCCGATAGTGAGCCACATTGGTTGGGGTGGACCAGGCCAAGGGCACGAGCAACTGTGGCTAGCCTTACAGCTACTACACGCTCCAGGATCTTGGATAGGGTTTGGAGGAGGACGATGATACGGAAGGAGGCCGGGGTGCCGTAGGAGGCCTTGCCAGGCTTGTTGAGGACAATACCATTGGCTTGTTTGAGGGAGGACGGGTGAAAACCGTCGAGTAGGAGGGGGCCCAGGAGGGACATGAGAATTTTTAGGTTGGTGCCGTGGACTCTTTTCCAGACTGAGTACGGGATATGGTCGGGGCCGGGGGCGGACGAGCTTGAGCTGGATACCAGGGCCTTAGAGATCTCCTCTTTCGTGAGGACGTTGAGGTCTCGGAACGGGCGTAGGATAGTAGGGGGGGAGGAGGACTCCCTAGGGGGAAAAGAAGTGGGTCAGGAGGGCGGTGTTGACAGCAAGCGGAGTGTCGGCTTCTGGGAAAGACGGGAACCGGTCTGGGGGGCGACCTATCGCGAAGCGTTTGGCTGTCCATACAGTCTTAGGGGTTGCAGAGGAGAGGAAATCGTCCCAGTGCCTCCCCTTGGCCTACTTGATGGCCTTGAAGTAGGCGTTTCGGGACCTCCGGGCCTCAGCCAGAGAGTCCACACAAGGGGTCCCGCGGGCACGACGAGTAGCGGCGTGAAACGAGATTCTGAGGGAGGAGAGGAGGGGCGACCACCAAGGTTTGGAATGGGTCGACATACGGTTGAGGGGGGTGTGCAGGAGGAGGGTAGTGCGGAGGCGGTTGACATTGCTGTCGAACCAGGCCATGGCAGAGGACAAGGTCGGGAGGGCGGGAGGCGGAGAGACAACAAGCAATTTGAGGGCGTCACCAAGGGCAGACCAGTCTGTCCTAGCCCAGGCTGGTGTGGGGGCAGGGGGGTGTAATAAAGGCGTGGAAAGTAAAATGCAAATAGGGATGTGGTCAGAGCCAGTGGACGGGAGCGGGGTGGCCCACTCAGCAAAGAGCTGGGCCGCTTCGCTATTGGCAAAGGAGAGATCAAGGACAGAGGGCCTGTCCTGAGTGGTAAAGGAAAAATAAGTAAACACACCAGGGGTGTTAAGAAGGGAGAAACCATGTAAAGAAGCCAATTGAAAGTAAGGAACTGACGTCCTAAGTTCGGTGGATGAAATGGCCCTCAGTGGGTCGGAAAGAGGGTGGTGGAAGTTAAAGTCCCCCAAAACAAAAACAGGAAAAGTTAAGTCAGGAAAACACAACTCGGGAGAAACAATGCGCGTGTGGGTTGAGGTGCCCTTGGTGTTGTACACATTGTACACCCTAAGGCGAGTCTGTGAGGAGGAGTAAAAGCCCAAATCGGAGAACAAGTCAACCGCCATCACGTTGGCAGACTGGTCCACCCATAGGGGCAAGAGAGAAACAACTTCAAGAAAGGACAAAAGGGCGTAGCAAGCCACGCGGGGCTTGCCAAAAGCGGAGGGTGGGGAAAAACATTTATAGCCAGGGAAGGAAGGTAAGCGTGCCCTCCACACAGGGGGATCCTGTATGGCCACAATCGCCGGTAAGGAAGACAAAGCAGAAAAACTCTGAAATAAAGAAAGAAAAACATCCCAGCTACCCAAGCTGTTATGTTGAACGAAGGAAAGGTTCAAAAGGCCAGGATCCCTGCCAGAGGATCTGGGGAGAGGAGAGTCGGGAAAAGACATCTACCCGGACACACTGGAGGGATTTTCTGTGGGGCGGGCTGGGTCATAGTTCCCGTGGGTGGGGGGGATGTTGGCTCTGGAGGAGGAACGAGTTGCTGTCTGTGGGGTCTCGGGCGGGACACGAGGACGGGGGCGGCGGGGGGTTGCAAAAGGCGGGGCAAGAGTCTGTCTCGGGGTCGAGGGGCCAGCATCGGCGTCGGCACCATCAGGGCCGACATCCATGCCATCCTCCTCAATTTGGCCTAGTGGCTGTGAGGCGGAGGGGTCTTTGGGGGTCGCGGCGCGTCGTTCCGGGCAGTCCCTGTCAGTGGCCGGGTGCGGCTCCTTACAGTTAGGGCAGGAAGCAATTGAGGAGGGGCAGCAGTTGAGGACCGCCTTGGTGTTACCCGCCTTAGGGCAGGTGGGATTCTGTCAGCGGTACACCGAACGTGTATGCGGGAGGGAGCAGATTGGACATATCGGGTGATCCAGCTTACATCGAGGGGCCTGATGGCCGACCTTCTAGCAGTTGCGGCACTGGGTGAAGCGGTTGGAAGAGAAGGCGCGTTCAACTCGGCGTCTTCTAGAGAAGAGGTGGATAGAGGTTCCCATGGCATTGATGTCCTCGGGAGCGATGGTGACGACGACAGAGGTAGCGGACTTGGACATCCTGGAGTCCAGGTCTCGATTGAGGTAGCGGGCCGAGAAGATGGTGACGCCCGCGGCGTTGCGGATGGACTCCTGGAGGAGGGAGAGGAGGTCTTCTTGGTCATCTGGGAGGTAGGCGAGGGGGAGGGAGTGGATGGCGAGTTGGACTTCGTTGAGGGCGGGTCTGAAGGGCAGGTAGGCATTGTCGCCTACCGGGGAGACTTGGTTGAGGCGGTTGGTGAGGGCTTGATAGTATGGGGCGTAGGAGGTGGCGGGAGTGTAGGGGTCGAGGACGGTGAGAGTGACAGAGCCTCTGTGGTTGACTCGGGCAGAAAGGGAAAATGGTAGGGAGCAGTTGGCCTCAAGGAAAACAGAGGCAGCGATGTCAGGGAGGGTCGCGGAAATCCTATCAGCTTCGGGGTGGGGAGCAGGAGAGGAGCGTGGAGCGAAGAAACGACGTTGTGCTGCTGGCAGGATAGGAGTCTCCTTAACAGGAGACGCCGTGGTGCCGGATGTGACTTGCGCAGCAGAGGGTGGCTTCGACTTAGGCCCCTTGGACTTCTTCTTGCCCCCAGCGGCGGCAGCCAGGGTGAATGAGCGAGGAGGGCGCAGGTAGGTAGGATCCATGTTGCCAGGGGTCCACTCTGAGAGGGGGGGGTATTTGCCGTCACGGAAGGTTCGGGCTTCCCACGAGTTGGGGTACTTGACCACGTAGGCCTCGGGGTTGCCGTAGTTCTTGCCCGTAGCGGGGTCATATCTGGGGGTGTTGAGGTCGTACCCATCCACAATCGCCACAACCAGGTAAAGGGGGGTGTGGGAGGGGGCCTGTTGGGGGTGTGGGGCGGCAGGAAGTTGTGCCGTGTTGGTCTGGGGGGGCTGAGCTGTGGGAGGGAGTTCTTTCCCTTTCCGGGTAGGGGGTGGAGCTAGAGGCGCCGGGGCTTGCTGACGTGGGGGCGGTGGTTGGGAAAGCCTTTGTGACAGGTCACGCAGGGCTGACTCGATAGGGGCTAGTGACGAGAGCGAGGGGGCCTGAGCGGCGGAAACACCGTCAGCCAGTGCTTGAACTCTGGCAGCGAGGAGGTCGATTCGTTCGTTGGTGGTGGCGAGCCCCTTTGAGGGTAGCAACTAGGAGGGGGATGAGGATGGCCTCGCCTTCACTGAGTTCGCGAAGGTCTGACGAGATGAGAGAGGGGACAGAAGAGAAAGCATCACCAAGGACTGGCTGTAAAGACTGTAGGAGGGCCGGGATCGCGAAGACCGCGGGGTGGATGGGCTGAGCAGAGCTCGCCCTAGACTGGTTGGCGGAACCAATGTCAGACATTGGATCGCGAAGCAGAGACTTGAAGCCTAAGCAAGAGGGGGAAAAGCGTGCAAAAGTGAGGAGTCACACCAGATGCAATGGTGTTAAGAGTGCGTAAGAAAGTTAGGGTCAGGAAAATAGGGGGCGCGGAGCATGTTCCCAGGTCTAGCCACTTTTTTTTTTTTTTTTTTTTTTACATCATATATTCATTGTTTAAGGTACAAGAACCTGCATGCAGCGCTAGCTATAGCAAAAACAAAACCTGTAAACATGCGCGTCCCTCCTCCGTCTGAGGCAAAAACCAAGAACCCCAAGCCCCTCTGGTATGGAGCCAACCGCAAATCTCGCCCCGAATCAAGCCCCCCTTACAACCCAGACGAACTAAGCCCCAAGAGAAACCCAAAACAGGAAAAGCAGGAAGCCCAAGGAAAAATCCCCCCGGAAATCTCACCACAAATGAAACCAAACTCATACCCACCAAACTATGCCCAAAGCACGGCCGGCCGCTGAAAAGCTAACCCTTGATCGGGCCCAAGAGGACCAGGTGCACCGAATAATGGCGCGACCCCCACCGAGGGGGAAAACTCGACAAGTATAGATCCCGACCGACCGGAGACAGTGCAATACCAATCAGAGGAAGAGGAGCCAGGGCTGGGCCCCCCAGAGAGAGGTGGCAGTAAGGTGCCAGTTGGGGGAGCAGTAGGGTGCTAGCCAAAGAGTTGGCAGTAGGGTACCAGCCGGGAGGCAGTAAGGTGCCAGCTGGGGGGGCAGTAGGGTGCTAGCCGAAGAGGTGGTAGTAGGATACCAGCCGAACGAGCTGAGGGAGGAGGAGGGAGGGGTAGACCCAGATGCCGAAACAACTATCGGAAACGTGTTCGTGTCTTAACTAGGCGGTCTCAATTAATCCCCAGTGCCCACAGTAGACAAACCACCATAGAGGGCAGAGAGGAGGAGAGAGGCAAAATCGACCGTAGCCTGTTGAGAAAACCAACCACCATCCCCCGACCGTGGGACTAACCCGTACCCACCAGCCGGACAAACCCCGGACCCAGCAGAGGGACTGACCCGAACCGATCAGAGGAAAGGGGAAGGAATCCATAGGAATCGCGTACCGCAAACCGTATTCCCAGCCGTCTGTTGAAGGGAAAAAGGAGGAACCCGACCGTGCTGATGCTAAGTGAAGCTAAAGCAAAAGCGGGGAAGGAGAGGAACCCAGCGACGAGGACGCCAGGAGGGAGCAAGGAGGGGTCTCATGAGGGTAGACCTCAAGAGAGAAAGCAGGAGAGTAGTTTTGCCGTTGCAAAAAGATAAAAGATGATGGCCCAGTCCCCCCCATAGGGGGAGGACCAGACGCGAAAAGTGGTGATAGTTCCTTGGTGTTGAGATTTCAATCACTGGAGGTGTAGCGGAGGCGGTCGTTGTCCCAGGTCTAGCCATTTTTTTTTTTTTTTTTTTTTTTTTTATATCATATACTCATTGTTTGGTTAAGGTACAAGAACGTGCATGCAGCGCTAGCTATGGCAGAAACAAAACCCAAAATCAAACAACTAACAAAGAAAAATCAAAACCAATTCCTCCGAAGGCGTCCAATAACCGACGCATTGCCTACACAGTACTTATAAAGAAAAACTACTAACTAGCTAGCATCATAACGGAAACAAATCAAAACCCATAACAACAGACAAAGAAATCAAACAGGAGACCTTCCGCCACTTAGACCATTTGGCGACCCAGCCAACGACAACCGAGGCGAGGTGGGAAGGGAAGGGGAGGGGGAAAGTAGGGGTAGACAGGGGGCGAATTGTGCGTACATGTCAGGGGGGAAGCCAGTCCTGGCAGCGGTGAGGTAACGACCGAGGCCCACAAGCGCCGGAATTGAGGTCCATAGAGAAGAGTCAGGTCCAATATCCGTGATCCCCTGGAGGTGGCGACCGCAGGCTGCAGACTTGGTAGGGCAGAAAAGGAGGGCGTGTTCGAACGTCTCGTCCCCCTCCTCACACCAAGGGCAGAGGGGGGAGGGGTCGGTGTCGTGCCACGAGAGGTGGGCAGCTAGGTAGCTTTCGCCAGCGCACATCATGTGGAGCCGGCTGGCCAGGAAACGCCCCAGGCCCATGAAGGGGTGCGGGCGAAGGGTGGGACCGAAGAGGTAGTAGGGCGGGGGAGGCGAGAGGAGGCGCTATGAGGTGAGGAGCTCTTCACGGCACCGGGCCTTGAGTGAAGCATAGAGAGCTGTGGCCCCGAGTGGAGCCACCTGCAGGGGAGGCAGGAGGAGAGGGTTCGCCGAAGTGAGGGGGTCGCTGCGGCCGCCGATGATAGAGTGAATGCGGTGGGCGACCGCATCGACAGGGTGGTGACGCCGGTTGGGCGGTGAGGGCGGCTTGGTGAACCATCTGAGGGGGCGGTAGTTGGGGCCAGCCCAAAGGTGCCGGCCTCTGACAGAACCAGGGAGGCGGAGGGAGTCGGGGGCCCTGAAAGGGGATGTAGTCGGGACCGAGTGGTCCAAGCGAGCGGTCGCCGGGTTGACCTCCGGCGGTAGGCAGACAAGGCGGACAGCTGCCAGGCGCTGAAGGTGTTTGATCAGGAGGTCAACAGGAGGGAGTGAGGCTTCACAGGGGAGAATGGCCGTGTTGGTAGAGGCGAAGCAGTTTGTAACCCACCTATGTACCCGGTGCTAGAAAGCCCTCATCTTGTCGAGCATCCTGGAGTTGGGGGAGAGTAGGTCGCTGCCATAGAGGAGGATGGGGCGGACTAAGGAGGAGGCGAGGCGGTGACAGAGGTGTGGGGCAAGACCCTTGTCTGGACAGGACAGGCGGTCTATCGTAGCGAGAGCAGCTTCAGCTAGGGCGTGACGCCTGGTGAAGTGGGAGGTGGTGGCTCGGTCCAAGGCAGGAGTTGCGGGTTCCAGCCAGTAGCCCAACCACCAAAGTACCTGGGCCGGCTTGTATGGGACGGAGTCCACCGAGACGGGGAGGAGGCATGGGGGCCCTCTTTGCTGGGGCGTCCTCCAGTGCATTAGTTCGGTCTTGGGGAGGGAGAAAGCGACACCTATGCGCCTTCCCTTGGATGTGAGTGAGGACGCAACTGCCTGCAGCTTCTGGATGTTGCGCCTGTAGGAGGGTGAGGCAACTGTGATAGCGAAGTTATCGACGTACGAGAGGATTATGCCATTGGGGACTGGAAAGTGGAGGGAGGAAACGTAGATCAGGAAGAGAACAGGGGAGACAGGTGAACCTTGGGGGGTGCCAACCTGGACCGGGGACAGGACCTTAGGAGAACCTTGGTACAGGAGACGGCAATGTCTGCCGTGTAGGAAGGATCGGACCCACAAGACAAGGTATGGCTGAACGCCCCTTTCCCGAAGCTTGCCGCACATGGCAGCGGAGTCGACATTGTCAAAACCTCCCTTGATGTCAAGGAAGAGTGTGGAGGAACAGAGGCCCATGCAGTGCGAAAGGCGGACCTCATGTGAGAGGGTGGCAAGGGCGTCAAACGTGCTCATGCCCGATAGTGAGCCACATTGGTTGGGGTGGACGAGGCCAAGGCCCCGAGCAACTGCAACGAGCCTTACAGCTACCACACGCTCCAGGGTCTTGGACAAGGTTTGGAGGAGGACGATGATGTGGAAGGAGGCCGGGGTGTCGTAAGAGGCCTTGCCAGGCTTGTCGAGGACGATACCGTTGGCCTGTTTGAGGGAGGAAGGGTGAAAACCATACAGTAGGAGGGGGCCTAGGAGGGACGTGAGGATTTTTGGGTTGGTGCCATGGACTCTCTTCTAGACCGAGTATGGGATATGGTCAGGGCCAGGGGCAGACGAGCTTGAGCTGGAGGCCAGGGCCTTGGAGATCGCCTCTTTGGTGAGGACGTCGAGGTCTCGGAACGGGCGTAGGATAGTAGGGGGGGAGGAGGACTCCCTAGGGGGAAAAAAGTGGGTCGTCCCAGGTCTAGCCATTTTTTTTTATTTTTTTTTTTTTATATCATATATTCATTGTTTGTGTAAGGTACAAGAACGTGCGTGCAGCGCTAGCTATGGCAGAAACAAAACCCAAAATCAAAGAACTAACAAAAGAAAAAACATACCCAGTTCCTCCGATGGCGTCCAATAACCGACGCATTGCCTACATAGGACTCATAAAGGAAACCTACTAACTAACTAGCATCGTAACGGAAACAAATTAAAAAACCTAAAACAAGCAATTAAAATCAAACAGAAGACCTTCCACCACTTAGACCGTTTGGCGACCCAGCCAACGACAACCGAGGCGAGGCAGGAAGGGAAGGGGAAGGGGAGAGGGAGGGCAGATGGGGGGCATATTGTGCATACATGTCGGGGGGGAAACCAGTCCGGGTAGCGGTGAGGAAGCGACCGAGGCCAATGAGCGCTGGGATCGAGGTCCAGAGGGAGGAGTCAGGTCCGATATCCGTTATCCCCTGGAGGTGGCGACGGCGGGCAGCAGACTTGACGGAACAAAGTAGGAGGGCGTGCTCGAACGTCCCAGGTCTAGCCAGAGGTCCCCTCTTATATATCCTGCGAACAGCCTTCGGTCGGACGGACCGCAGCGACGTATACGGCGTTATTCTGACACCTTTAATTCTGTGACCATATAGTCACAGGACGCAACAAAGGTTGATGTGTATGATGACCCGCGGGCCCCGTAAGGGGGCCGGAGGGGGGTGTTGGAGACTAAGATTCTCGAACTCGGGTAAAGTTACCTTACCTAGGGTTCTTCTAGGCTATCGGGATCGGGTACTCCTAACAAGAGGGATGAGAGACGAGTGTGCATAGGGACGCCAGATACGTATTTGCAGTGCGAGAAGAAACATCCTAGAGGGGAGCGTGTGCCTGTAAGCAAGCATCTTCCCTCTTAGTGGTTCTTTCTTCCGAACTCGGTGGCTATACAATGCCCGAGCTGCGACATGGCGATTACCTACAAAGGCATCTCCACACGGCTCTTATTCGCTACTCACTTCGATGACAATCCGGGTTGCTGTTCTGCGAGCCTTTACCAGTTCTGGCAACGACACTGGCACTGTTGGGATGATCTTGCGCTTTCCTTGCGAACGGCAGTCCTGCTGATGTGGGCTGAGGTGTTTGGATTTATTGAGAGAGAACGGTGCCCCTTCTGCAACCAGTGACGGATTGTTGGGAAGTGGAATAGGATGGGGGAACACTATCGGAAGAAACGTGGATGTTGGGACAGACTTTATGTTTCCTTTGTTGCATATGTTGACGAAATTGTGTTGGAGGCGGGGTAATTGTGTTGGTATGGTGTTCGTAGATGGGTTGCGAGGAGGGGAAGACGCATTAATCCGGGATATCGCTGGCCTGCATGAGGGCCCATGAACCCCTTAGGTAGTGATTTTTGGATTTGTGTTTGGGAGGAGTGGTTGGGGAATGGGATTGCGCCCGTGGTAGTGTATTTTAGTTTGTAATTTTGGGGGGTGGGGGAGACTGGTCATATGTCGGAGTCAGCAGTACTCGTATAAATAAAATTAGATTGAACCACTTAAGTCTTTCCTATACTATTAAAATCAATACACTCGCACACGCGTACAAACATCTCCCTCAACATACGTGAGAAAGAGGTCTCGCTTGTATAAGTACAAGGAGACTAAGAGATATATCGATAGACGAGATCAGAGAAGATCGCGTAGGCCTAGTGAGGCCTCATAGCTATCGATATCTGATACGGGAGTAGGTAAGACGTCGTTACCTGTTGAAGAACTAATCTACAAGGAGATAGAATCATTACATATAGATTAAACTCCTGTTCTGTATGAATTTATTAAAAGCGATACTTATAATAGTAATAGAGAAAGAACAATATGGATGTACACCAGTCAGTTATCTGGATAGAATAAATAGTAAGGTATTATACAACTTACTATATTTGTTAACGGTGTATTTAGTGTCAAACTATTAATCGCCTTCAGAGGCAAGAGAATAGTAGTGACAGTACTTACTAAAATGAAATAATATAATCCACAAGTTATTGTTAAGTTCAATCATATAACCTATGCAAAAAGTCAGAATATGACAAATAATTAAAGAAACAATTAATTTTAGTACTGGAGAATCAACCTACTCTACTAGCCTTTAATTTTTTTGCAGGACATAAAACAGATGAGGTTCTTAATATCATATGTGCAAATAATATTATAATTGATGATGAGAGTAAAAATTCACACCAGCTTTATGAGAAAAAAATTTGTATTAGTAGGTAGATGAGTGCAATCTTATTGGTCAGACTAGTGCCTAAATTTTAAGGTTGAAGATTGTCTGAAAAGATTAGTAATATGATAAAGAATTTAAAGATTTGAATTTGTAAACTTATTATATTGTTAGGATCTCTTCTCAGCTGCTTGATGATCTAACTACACCAGAGACCTTAAACCTCATCAGCAAAATAAATACCCCTGTCTAATGTGGCATTGCCGTGTCTGGATGTCTTCTCGATACTCATTACGCCACATGCGTCCTGTGCGTCTTGTACTTCTTGCTGTTTCTCCCTCCAATCCTGAATGTCAGCAGATTTTAAATGACGTCTGGACCATGCCCCCTGTGCTTTGGACTACCGGACTTGCTTCTGACAAGTCAGTCTACACCTTACGTCTGTCCTATATCCTGACATTTGCTGTGTGTCCCATCACTCCAGGCAGTGTCTAACACTGATATCCGTGACTTTACCTACTTACTCATATGGTCACATTTGTCACTTTCGAGTCTGTTATATGGATATCCTGTCTCTGTTCCTGATGCTGTCTGCTATACTTTGAACACTATTCATGTTGCCAGCTGGACATCCCACTCCATCCTACAAATATTATTGCTATCATGGGTTTGCCAGATGAAGTTATCTCTTTCTGTTCTTTTTATATTCTATTTCTACTAGTAACATGTTTTCTATAAGCTCTCAATGCTCAGACTGTGTTGCCGTCGTATTTATCTTTGCCTCAGCTCCTTTTATAAATTACTTACTATGTTGTACTGGCCCTGTAGTACCATAATCAAAAAGAAGGAGATTTGGTTCAGCTTCATTACTCGACATCATAGCATTAGCCTAGGGCCAAATATCCTTTTTTCTTTCGATACATGAAACATCTCTGTGGCTTTGATACCACTTTTCACAGTTTAGAGTTCGTCGAGGGGCCATCATTTGATCCGACGTCGGGTCAATATATCTCATTGAATATTCTTAAATTGATCTGACTGTTAACGAGCCACCACCTGTTGACATCTGGGATTAGGCAGGCTATCCCTATGATAGTGCCAATGTTCACGATTGTAAACTTTCCGTTATCTGGCCTCCCAGACTGCTTGACTGTGACAAGACCATATAACTCAGATGGGAGTCCAGAGTTATGTACACTCAAGATCTCTATGCCTGCCAGTTGGTAGACTTTATCTTGGTAACGGCGGTCTCGGAGCTTGAATATGACGAGGAGTTTTCTGGGAAGATGGCCCTGCAGTGCATCATACATCATGTCCTTACTAGTTTGTTCCCAAATTCAATCATTGCAACTTGCATTTTTTCAGAATAGCTCAGGGCACGTAAATTGTACCTGAAGGATGTTGTAGATGTCTATTTCCTGGAACGCTAGAACCGGAATCTCAAGCTGTGTAAGAAACTCAACAGGAAGGCATCAAAGTATTCCATAATTGTCACAAAGGTGGGACTGAATCGTTAGGCTCCACTGACTATATCAAACCAATTTGAAACACATATTCTCACTTGAGATGGAGAAATAATTGCATAAACCCTCGAGGTTGGCAACCTCATCTCGATGTCCCCTTAGGACCCTACGACACGAGGGCGCAGGAAAATCTGGCTTTGTTTTGTTCAAAAGTTCCACGATATCAGGTGTGAGATCCACTCCACGATGGTGCAAGGAGGCCAGGTTCAGAAGCCTCATCTGGATTACATGGTGTTGCCCATGGTGGTGAAGGATCTGCCGTGCTGTGTAACATGTTCACTAGGCGCTAATCATATTTTGATAGGAGTACTATAGTTGACAGGTGGCCTGCTCTTCCAGAGAGGAGGCGAGAGCTGTATGAACTAAAGGAGGCTTCAGAAATGTACTGGAGAAACTAAAGAGTAATCGTTCAACTAAGGATATTGAAATACTGTCTGTCGAAGTCTGTCCTTTCCATAATGGAATAGTGTAATGTGTTCGCTAGGTGCTAATCACGTCTTGAGAGGTGTACGATAGTTGACAGGTGGCCTGCTCTTCCAGAGAGGAGGCGAGAGCTGTATGAACTAAAGGAGGCTTCGGAGGTGTACTGGAGAAGCTAAAGAGTAACCGTTCAACCAAGTATATTGAAATACTGTTTGTAGAAGTCTGTCCTTTCCATTGTGGAATAGGACGGTCTTTAAATACACAAATCTGTTCATGTCTAGCATGAACGAAACTAAACAAAGGTATTAAGTGATACACTTTGGTAAAACAACATAAGTATCAAATCAAGTATCAAAGCGATACTTGAAACAAAACATAAAACAAACTAAGTATCAAAACGATACTTCAAACAACCCAAGTATCAAAGCGATACTTAAAACAAAACATAAAACAAACTAAGTGTAATGTGTTCGCTAGGTGCTAATCACGTTTCGAGATGTAAAGTACGATAGCTGACAGGTGGCCTGCTCTACCAGAGAGGAGGCGAGAGCAGTGTGAACTAAAGGAGGCTTCGGAGGTATACTGGAGAAACTAAAGAGTAACCGTTCAACCAAGTATATTGAAATACTGTCTGTCGAAGTCTGTCCTTTCCATCGTGGAATAGGACAGTCTTTAAATACACAAATCAGTTCATGTCTAGCATGAACGAAACTAAGCAAAGGTATCAAGCGATACACTTTGGTAAAACAACATAAGTATCAAATCAAGTATCAAAGCGATACTTGAAACAAAACATAAAACAAACTAAGTATCAAAACGATACTTCAAACAAACCAAGTATCATTGCGATACTTAAAACAAAACATAAAACAAACTAAGTATCAAAACGATACTTCAAACAACCCAAGTATTAAAGCGATACTTAAAACAAAACATAAAACAAACTAAGTATCAAAACGATACTTCAAACAATCCAAGTATCAAAGCAATACTTAAAACAAAACATAAAACAAAATCCTTAACCGAGTACCAGTACCGGTTACACTAAGTATCAAAACGATACTTCAAACAATCCAAGTATCAAAGCGATACTTAAAACAAAACATAAAACAAAATCCTTAACCGAGTACCAGTACCGGTTACAAATAGGACGGTCTTTAAATACACAAATTCATTCATGTCTAACATGAGCGAAGCTAATCAAAGGTATCAAGCGATACACTTTGGTAAAACAACCTAAGTATTAGAGCGATATTTAAAACAAATCATAAAACAAAACTAGGTATCAAATCGATACTTCAAACAAACCAAGTATCAAAGCGATACTCAAAACTAAACTTAACACAAAACTAAGTATCAAATCGATACTTCAAACAAACAAAGTATCAAAGCGATACTTAAAACAAAACATAAAACAAAATCCTTAACCGAGTACTAGTACCGGTTACATTCCCCAAAACAAAACAACTGTTTACACAAAATCAAACCTAATAATCCTGAAAATTAGAGTCCTCAGAAGGCTTGAAAAATTCACTTTCTGCTAACATCCAATTATCAGCATTAACACACCAGATACAAGTAGAAATCCTAATATAACAACGCGATTTAAAGAAAGATAAATCACAGTAGTCACTAATACCAGATTCGCGGTCAGCTTCCACCCATGCTTCATTGCAATCAGAACAGTAGTCCACCCAAAGGGCAGCAAAATAATCTTCAACTTGGATAACAACGCGGTTTAACAACAGTGCAACAAGCTATTATCGCTGCCTCACATTAATCTCCTCATAGTTCGACATCGTTAAGGTATTCGGATGGTGGTGATTTAGATGAAATCATCGAGAGCCTGCTGCAAGGTTTGGTTCTCTTTATTGCTGCTTTCAAACTTAGATTCAAAGTGTGGGGCCCAGAAACCATCTCTTGCTTCAAGTTCTCTGTGCCATTGCTCAGTTTCTGGCACAGTTGATGACCAGCACATGGTGATATAATTGATAGTTGGTGGTAGGGAGTTGTCGGGCATGTTGGCTTCCCACGATTTATTCACCATTTCCATGGCGTGCTCCTGGCCTTCAAGCGGTTCCCAACTGTTCTCACTTGCAGGGTATCCTTTCTATTTGACGAGGAACTGATCATTTCCATGCCAAACGTGGTGGTCTCGGATTTCTTCAACTTCCCATTCTTGTTTCTTGTTGATGGCAATGGGAGCAGGACGAGAGTGGATTCGTACAAGCAACTTGGAGTTGTCGTTAGAGTAGAACCGTTTGACAGAAGAGGTATGGAAAACAGCAGTAGGGCGGCAGTACATATGTCCATCCATCTGGACAGTGTAGTTCTCAGTGTGCTCGTCGAAGGCTAAGACCTTAAAGAGTCCTCTCCACTGTGGTTGAAGCTTCTTGCTTCGTGCAGAGATAGTGATGAACATGTTTCCATTGACTATAAGCATATCTCCAACAGGGATAGGTATATGCTCTTGTCTTCGCCTCTGAGCAGTAGTAGTGCTTCAGAATCGTGCAGTTTTGACAGCTTAGAAAGCATCATTACGGATTGCCTGGTGTCGATTGAGGTGATCATCTGAGTCAGGAATTGAGGAGTTCTTGAAAAGGGTGGTAGGTAGGAGGGGGTATTGCCAGCCGAAGACTGCTTTGTATGGTGACATATCAAGGGCATCAGAGTACCCTAAATTCATGTATGCTGCAAGCTCGACAATGGCTGGTTCTCAGTTTGTTTATCTCTCATTGATTCTTGTAATGGAGAAGAATAGCAACCAATGACTGACTTGCGCAGCTGTGGGTAGGAACACTGAAGGACTCTGTGGGGACTTGTTAGGCAGAGACAACCGGTATAGACTTAAGGTTGTCTAGGCCAATCAGGATTCTTTCCTATAGACGGAGATTTGTCTAGGAAGACTCAGAAGCAACTCGTTTCGTTTATGATATTGTGCGTTGACAAAATTAACCGCGATTCAACAGAGAAAATCTTCGGCGATGACAACCACCCTCCCCCACCAACCCACCATCATCAAAACCAAAAAATAAAAATAAAAAAATGTAAATACATAGTAGAAATTAATATTTAGTATACCATCCATCAGCCTTAATAATTGCCTCTATTCTATCCACCATTGATCCAGCCAAAGTATCAAAATCCTTTGGGTCAAGAAGTTCCCAACAATGAGTAATGGCCTCCACTATTGCCTTCTTGACCACATTGACATCACCCTTCATAAGATACAGCTCAGGGTAGTGCTTGTGAAGCTTACCTTTCACCAGAGACCAAATATTTTCAATTGGATTGAGATCTGGTGAATAGGCAGGAATTTCCAATAGTGTAATTCCCTGCTCTCTGAGCCATCTTCTGAAGAGCAAGTGAGTCTTAGCATTGTCAATGATAAAATATACCTCTTCCTCCTCAACCTTTTCTCTGATATCCTCCCATATCCCAAGAAAGTCATAATAATTATAAACATCAATAATTGACTTTCCAGTCACTCCACCTCTAGCAGAATAAGGATCAGGAAAAACAGGCAAAAAAAGACCATGAGTTTGACCATAAAAAAAACCAGTCATCATCTGGCTAATCCCTCTCTCTCCTCTCCTAGCAGCAGGTTCAACACAATCTTTATTCCACTTCTCATTTGGGTATCTAAATACTCATTTTCTCCTCTTCCCTCCTCCTCTCTAAACTGCCACCTCATCTCCCCACATTGCCTTCCTTCTCCACATCTCCTTCGTCCAATGCCTATAGGCTAATGACTATTCCAATCTCTCTTGAGCTAGATCCTCATCCAAATGGACCCTCTCTTGTGCCATCCACTTTTTAAGATGCTTTTTTTCAAGTCTTCTCCTCACTGTCCTGCTAGAAACATTGGGAGCAACTTGCTCAGCAATCTCAGAATAGGTAGTATGGCGATTTTTTAGAGCTTCCTCCACCATAGCATCATCCTGTGACTTAGTAGTCTTAGGATGTCTTCCTCTACCCTCATTCTCCTTGTCCTCTTGATATCCCTTTGCAATTGTGTTTCTGACAGTGGTATGAGGGATATTAAGATAGTGAGAAATTTGCTGATATCTCATTTAAGGCTCGGGTAACCCAAGAATTCTTCCCCTGGTAAACTCAGAGAGGTGTGTAGAGGGAATAGGCTTTTGGGCAGACTGCGAAGAATAGGAGGCATAGTTTATTGAAAAAAAGAATTAAGTAGATTGGTTTCTTTATGGTTGACTTAGAGTAATTTTTTTAGGTAGCGTTGAAAATGCGGGGTGATGAAGAGGGGTGCGTTGTCGCAGATGGTTGAATCGCAGTTAATTTTGTCAACGTACAATACTAAGAGTGCAAGAAAGAAGGATAGAATCGTAAGAACAATGTTATATTATTAAGGTCTCTTCTCCGTTGCTTGATGATGTCTAAAGCTTGGGAGGCACTTCGATATTTATATTCTGCATCTGAGTGTTTGCGGACTACATCTATCTAATGTACAAAATATGTACCCCTTCAAATCTAATATGTAACGTCGAGTTTCCTATGAAGGTGCGAACGCTGGGAGACCCTGAAAACCATCACACCCTCTTTTGTGATTACTATTTTCCTATCTAGAAGACATACTTGTTACCAGTAGTAATTCACCGATTCTCAGAGTCCTTAGACCTGCAGCCGAGTTCTCAAGTAAAAACTATGTTGGCTCCAATTGTCCTTTTGGCCATCAAGAGGATCAGTCTTGATGCGAAGTTACCTTTATATATATGCTGGAGTTGATGACTTCTAGTTGTGATAACTCAACAACTGACCAATGGAATTTATTCCGATGACTCTCTCTTCTTAGAGTAGAGGTCATTCTATTGAATGGTCTCATAATTCCTCAGTCAGCAACTCCTGGTTGTTCTATGTAGAGGGGGTGGACCTTCCTGTTATGTTAGTCATAACTCCCGCAACTGCGGTACCACTGGTATCATAGTTGCGACACTCCTTAGAGCTCATTGGCTTCTTTGGTAGTGTCTACAGGAGTTCTAGACTCTTTCTGAATATCGGAGGGTGGATGTGAATGCATTGGTTTATTACTCCGAACCTCCTAACATTCATATCTCGACCTTTTATGAAACGTCCCGTTACTTATGGCCTATACCAAAGACGTCATATCTTTAAAGCCTTGTAACTCCCTGAGTAGTTGACCGTTTGACTTCGTTCCACTTCTCAGGTCTTGCCAGAGGGCCCTTCCTATATATCCTGTGAACAGGTTTCGGTTGGACGGACGGCAGCGATGTATATGGTGTTATTCTGACTCATTCATTTCTGTGACCATATAGTCACAGGACGCAACTAAGGTTGATATGTATGATGACGCGCGGGCCCCATAAGGGGGCTGCAGGGGGGTGTTGGAGACCAAGATTCCCGGATTCAGGTAAGGTTACCCTACCTAGGATACTCCTAGGCTGTCGGAATCGGGTACTCCTAACATGAGCTCCCTTCTCTAGGGCTTCGCCTCGAATGCCCCTTCGGTACAAAAATAAAAATTAAACGTTAAAGTTTTAAATATTAAACATTAAACTTTTAAACATTAATCATTTAAGGACCCGATGAAAGCAGGGAAAAAAACCTTCCGCGTTTACTTGGCCACGGCAGGAAAACCTTATCTTCATTGTCCTTCCTCTGCCCACCCTGGCATTTCCAGATTATCGCGATAAAATTCCTCCACTAATTTCCTTGTATTATCCATTCCTGTTGCAGGCTTCCAAGTGTTCTCATCTTCGGAATAGCCCTGCTATTTGATGACGTACCACAGCTCACGTATCTGTTGATAGCGGCCACGGACTCTTTTCCTGTAAAAGCGTATCTGGCTTCTTACAATTTTTTCTATCTCTCATTGTAGGTCACCTTCGATACCTTCGGGTTCCCTGGGAGGCTGTTGTCGATCTGCTCGTACCGACTCCCTGTAAGGTTTCAACAGGGAAATCTGGAATACTGGGTGTATATTCCAACGATCCAATATGTTGAGTTTAAATGTGTGGCTTCCTCATTTTACCAGAATCCCGAAAGGTCCATAAAGCTTTGGGCTTAACTTTTTGGACGTCCGGCGAGCGTGAAGGCTCTTTGCGTTTAACATTACTTTATCGCTGGGCTTGAAGTCTGGTTGTTGTTTGGCCTTTCTATCGTAATAATAGCCATAGCTTCTCGTGTTTGCTCAAGTGACTGCCGTGCTTACTCATGAATCGTTTTTATCCAGTTTGCATAGAGGGTTGCTCCTGGATTATGCGCCTCGCGCTCCTTCATCCATTCCATTTGAGGATGGAACCCATAGTTTGCGTAGAATGGGGTCATTCCATGTGTATTGGTAGCCGAAATATTGTAAGAATGTTCGGCTAAAGATAGGAGTTAATATCTGTAACCGGTACTGGTACTCGGTTAACGATTTTGTTTTATGTTTTGTTTTAAGTATCGCTTTGATACTTGGTTTGTTTGAAGTATCGTTTTGATACTTAGTTTGTTTTATGTTTTGTTTTAAGTATTGCTTTGATACTTGGTTTGTTTGAAGTATCGTTTCGATACTTAGTTTGTTTTATGTTTTGTTTTGAGTATCGCTTTGATACTTGGTTTGTTTGAAGTATCGTTTTGATACTTAGTTTGTTATTTATGTTGTTTTACCAAAGAGTATCGTTTGATACCTTTGTTTAGTTTCGTTCATGCTAGACATGAACAGATTTGTGTATTTAAAGACCGTCCTATTCCACGATGGAAGGGACAGACTTCGACAGACAGTATTTCAATATACTTGGTTGAACGGTTACTCTTTAGTTTTCCCAGTACACCTCCGAAGCCTCCTTTAGTTCTTACAGCTCTCGCCTCCTCTCTGGAAGAGCAGGCCACCTGGCAACTATCGTACACCTATCGAAACGTGATTAGCACCTAGCGAACACGTTACAATTATGGAGAAGCTCAAAGGTAAATTCCTTAACCAAGACTACTTAGAGAAAAGGTTTGACAAGCAGCAACAAGATATCAAACCTCTTCAATCATTTTTAATACCTCTATTGAACTTTAGCAAAGACTAAGTATTTACAAACTATATGTAACTTTAACTAGAAATTAAAGTTTATTGAGGTAAGTTATTCCTTAGTTTATATATTTTTAGCTGTTTATTTTTGTTTATTCTCCATTTTATATTTTTTAAAATCCAGAAAAATTTGGAGACTTTAATACAAATAAGATTTCTTTACCTGACTGTAACTTGAAAGTTATCATTATGTATAGAATAGAATTTCAAATTTGCCATTTGGAATACAACTGTGAAATCCTACTATTTTTAAGAGTAAACTTTTAGAACGATATCAGGTGATAAGGTACCTGAAATAAGATTTTAGATTAACTTCTGTCATTGCTTACATTGTCCTGCTATAATATGATATTATCAGGCTCCAGAAACATTCCTTATTCCAGGTGCTGTCACTAACAGGTTGATTACCTGTCATCTTATGGTCCTCTGACACCATTTATACATATCAATTCCAGCACCAGGTCTGTACTCTGACAGGACCTGTTTCTGGTACAGTGGTGTACCGTCCTGAGTAAGGACGGGTGTCCCTTGCATGCCCTGACTGCTTCCCGCATACCCGAATCACTACCGCCTCTGCCCTGTCGTCACCCATATCGCCTAACCGATTGCCTATAGGTTGCGTGGTCGCTCCACACCTTTGCCTGGGTTAATAAATCCAGACCCGTGAGACGAAGGTTAACTATTTTGAGAAATCCTAGTGATCAAGCAGAGTCCTCGTCCCTTGGTCTCAATCACTCAGATCTTGCACTCTCTAAACCTTCTGCCTTACCTTCCAGCGAAATTTGCTACATGATAGTAGAACCTGAGCTTCTCTACATTGGAATAAAAATGTTTCACTTCTTAGTAGCACTAACCTAATGCTAATGAAATTTGAAAACGAAACATAAACCAAGACACCTATAGGGCCCGGCTGTCCGTCCAGGGCATAGGTCAGGACGGACTGCAACTGGGCGTCCGTCCCGGGCAAAAGTCTCAAACGTGGCGTCCGTCCCGTCCTAGGCGAAAGACGGACGGACTGGACGCTTGGGAACACTGTTTACATCCTAATATGATATTGCGATTACTGGTATATGGGGGGACAAAAGGGCAAGAGTTTGTCCCTAGTGCAACCATTGTATGATAGGAGAATGCTCTTCATATCCGAAGTAAAGGACTCAAAGCACTGATCAGCACCACCATGCCTCTATGAACACCTAACCTTGTGTCCTTGCATGCTCAAGTGAAGTCGCTCTTAGAACTAGAATTGTTTTCTGTCAATAACGGGAGGCGGGGTAGGATTTTGGAGCCAAGGTCCAACACTCAGCAAATGGTGTTTGTCTTTCACGCAACCTAACAAGTTTTCTGGAGGAGACTTACTTTGCAGTGCAAGACTCGCACCTATTTCAACTATTTCTCAGCCTAGAAGACTACATTTATACCAGGTAACGTAAGGCCTCTGCACCCTTATTGTTATTCTGTCTTTGGCATGTGCTGGTATATTGCATTGCTGTTATTTTGATGGATATTGGCTTTACAGCTATTCATGTAATATGTCTTTTTTTTTGGTTGTTTTTTTGGCATTGGCGGTATTGTACGATAACCCTCTCACGTTTTTCCTATAATGTAAACAAGCAGTTCAAAGGGACTGAAAATGGTAGCGATTCAGTTAATGAATCACACCCTGTGACTTGCTGTGCCAGGAGTTCAATAAATGACGGACGACTCTCAATAGTTTGGCACCTATTTTATGCTCGTCACAATTGGAGCTGTCAGATTGTACGAGGGACTTGATATTGTGGAGCCCCCTGCAACTAAATTGATTCCACCATCTTAGGTCACAGGCTCGAGTCCAGAACGGTTTGGCTGAAAGGAACTGTTGGCAAATTTGAGGTTAGTGGTGTTGCATGTAATACTTAACAGGGCTCTTATACGGTAGACTATAAACCTGTGATCGTTTCCTTTTCTCCTGCTCATATTCGGTAGACTTCCCTTTATGGGAAATTCTCATTTGCTGGAGTATGGCTCAGAGATTGGCTTCCAAATCCCACGTTCAAAATCACGTAACGCACCGAAGGCTCCGAAGGTTCTACATGGGCTCTACAGAACCCCACACTCCTGAAACCAAACCCGATCCTTCCAGAAAGCAATCTAGACAACCTCTGCCGAACCACCCGGCTATCATGAAAGCCACATGCCTGTTGGACGGAAATGTTTCTTGGCTGCTCACCGCATATTTCCCTTATGGCAACGACTTCACAACCCTAACCCTCTTGGCATATCAACTACTCCAACGCCTCTACATTTGACTACTGGTTAGTCCTACACATCAAACAACATCAGATTCTGGAACAACACCCACGACGACTCCGTATGAAGGTCTTACCCCTATCATATGGAAATACCGAATAACCTCGGTCGAACTGTCTTATACTTTGCCAAAGCAGTAAAATGAACGGTAGTGAAAGTGAACATGATGGAGAACACAGCATACGCTGGAAGTATGTAGAAGTGGATCGGCACGATCCAGGGAAGGATAAAATGCAGCTTGTTTTCCCTTTGTTAGTTGTTTTCGTTCGTCATCCAATCTGTCTCTCTTTCCTCTGTTACCTGTATTTGGGTCATTTCAGTCTTTCCCATTTTTATTCCATTTTAACTTTGCAAGAATATTTCTCCGGTTAGGATATTCGAATTCGATCTTTATATCTTTGCCCAGCCATTCAATTGAAGTCAACCACGTCCAAATCGCTGCCGTAAACCTTGTTGTTGAAAAATGCCTTCCTCCGAGTCCCACCATCCTCCCCCACAGGCTTTGTGGCTCCCTCCTGCAGTTAATCCGAACCTCCACCCTCCACTCCTTGCGCACACAATCTTCCCCGATCTCTTCATTTGGACCGATGTAACTACCCGTAGGCCCGACCACCGGAACGTCGACTTAATCCAATTCGACCCCCAGATCCACCACAACAACCACTTCCCCCGCATCCGGTGAGCTGGCCATAATAGTCCGACTTCTGTGACCGGAGGAATTCTATGTCGATGCAATACTGGAAAGTAGGAGTGTAAAGCAACTGATGCCAGTTGGCAGTGGATAGGTGGGTGTTGGGGGACGAAGCGGGGATGTGCCTATCAAACAAAGCCTGGAGAAGTCCCATCTGTGCGTATACTACCCACATTATCTCTGAGCAGAGTATGTTCAAACAGAAATCACTGGAATAAGGACATTTGATAAAGCAACGATGACCCTGGAGATATTAGAGTTCCTAGGGGTGGTTCGATTTGTATCGGGAAAGGGGGTGGGAGTACTCGTACTGTGAGTTCGGTGGACACAGTTTACTTTGTCAAGGCGGGCATGAAAGGAAGCCTACATGTGGAAGATTCACCAAGAGATGCTGGCCAGAAGTGGTAAGGCAGGTGCGGAATATTACTCTAAGCAACTTGATGGAGAAGGGGATGGATCCTGGGTTCAATATCGGTTAAGAAAAGCTCCCACTCGGGTAGTCCCATCCTGACTTTACGAATAATAGTTATAATATCTTCCTGTAAATATACTGGACTGGCAATTACACTGCAAGGAATGTGAAGTGGTCCTATTGTGTAGATATTGGGATAATATTATCATATTATAGTAAATTCTCTTAGTATTTCCTAACCGTAACGATGAAGTATGAGTATTATAGTACAAGATACGTTAATATAAAAGAATCAATAATTTTAAAACTTATAGCTTGTTGAGCACAGTATGGTAGCGCATCTCACATATGCACAGCTCCCTAAATTCTCACACTTGGGTTGTGGATAGCATGACTACTACGATATTTTTGTCCTCATGAATATTTGAACCATTTTCCAGTATATATTATTATAGTACACAGAAGCGATAGCCACCCATCAAAAATTCCGACACCTTTTTTGAAATCTTGCACGTGATATCTGTCTCCAGACTCCTATCCAGACTCCTATCCATGGATCTATTGTGCCATCCCCATAGAGCTAAACATTAACATATTTGACCATGTTATCCTTTCCGGTACCTAGGGCTATACATGCCACACCTCCGGCATGTGACCTTTCAATTTCAAGGCAAATGCAACGTCTTCCAATCATTGGGGTCCGGATTGTCCGTGCCTTGTCCGGGATCTGTTGAAGCAGGTTAGGAAGCTTGGTACGATGCCGCGAAGTTGGATTTGACGAACCTCAAAACTGATCATGTTTGGGTAGTCTTTTTGCCCCCTGCGGGGAATGTAGTATTAGCGAATTTTGACTTTAGTCTGAGCTGAGGTGGCCTTGTTGGTTCTTGGAGGGGAGAAGTATACCTGTACGTATATACTTAGTATCTCCTCCTCTCCTCCCCCCCCCCTCCACTCCTTCTTTCCTCCTCCACTCCGTTCTCTGCCAAACACCTATTACCAAATACCCATCTTCTTTCTTATTAATTATTATACAGAGAGTTCCAAGATTATCAACGGAGCATGGATTAGCTACACAATAGCCTGTGTTACGGTAGTGACTACTCGAGTTGGGAAGAGCGGAGGGTCTCGGCTGTCCTGACCAAACCAAGCGGTTCTGAGGTGTCAAGCCATCCAGGATCTTTCCACAGCAGTCACGTAGGTGGGGCAATGAGATCTCCCAAAAAACGACTTCGAGTAACCACTCCATCTCTATCCTCATCTCCTAATATCAACCTATTGGAACCAACAAGATTACACGAAACACAACTGCAAACAACAACCCCGTCTCCACCCACATCTCCGCAGCTCAACCTCCGAGTCCTATCTAAAGACCCTCAAAAGCAGTCTAAAATTGCAACTGCATTTCCCACAAATACGGATATTCAATCGCTCTCCACACTCCCTCTGCACTTGCAGTTCATGGAATTCTCAGCTTGGTTAACCGACTTCAGACCAAAGGAGATCTTGCAGTTACAATCCGACACCGAAGGTAGATATCAAATGGGAATTGTTTCGGAACAACAGCTTGAATCCTGGAAGTGCCAATATTCTAAACTGATCGACTGTGACAAACTGCGGTATGAGTACAATTTTTTGTCCAAAGGCTTGATAATTAAATGTATGCCACTTCCAACACATGACTCGTTGCAAATATTTTTCACACGAAACCTTTCGCATTCCCTTACGCAAAGATTTGGGTTTCCAGAGGCTGAGGAAATGGTTATTATCGGCTCAGGAACGAGTATGTTGCCCAATAATCCTGAAATTGGCTTTTATTCAACTAAACTGTAGCTAGCTTTCTCCGGCTTCACTGATGATTCCAATGGGGTATCAGCAAAACTCCCTGATGCATATGCTCGCTTACCAAATAGCAAATTTCCTACCGTTGTCTGCGAAGCAGGTTGGTCAGAGACCCTCGACCAATTGCTCCAAGATGCCCGATTGTGGTTGTTACATACGGAAGGTCAAACACGTATCGTGATAATCCTCGCATTTACCGAAAAGATTTCCAAAACACAGACAGTACTTCCTGATAATCCTGTCGCAGCGGCAGAGGCTCTGACCAGTGATGGTGGTACTGGAGGGACTGGCAGTAGTGGTGTGGTCACGGGGGAGGTTCCCAACGATGAAGAAAAAGATCTTTCCAGTATAAACGAGACGACAAATATAAATGACTTGGCCAAACAACTGTTTGACTTAAACAAAGACGGAAAACTGGCGCCGCCCTTAGTTGGTGATTTGGAGGCCAATCTCTACATTTACCGAGCATCCAAGGAGAACGATATCGAAGAATCGTTTACGACTACGTTACTTCCACCACCCCCGGCTCAGCACTCAAGCCCGAAAGAATTTGCTATCAGCTTCAAAGAACTGTTTGGGGAGTCAGTTCCTGAGGGAGAAAATCCCCATGATGAAATACGACTAAGCCTTGCTAATTTACAAAAATGCATTGAAATGTCAATTCCCCTCACAGAACAGCTAAGGGCAACGGGTCGTGCAAAGAAGCTTCTAAAGTCAATCGCTGAGTTGGGCGATGATGAGACATTTGCAGAAAGTAAAAGGAGGCGTCTGGAGCCAATTGGTTGGTGGAAGAAAACCTGATAGTACAGTACAACATGGAGTTTTGGGGTAATAGGCAAAGTTCTCCTTCTGTACTACAACTGACTTTTTCTGTCATTTTCCCCCAATATCAATTTCACCACCGAACCCCCTACCACGACTGCTATCGTACTCAAATCAGGTCTATTCGATGCCTCACGACTACTGATTGGTTCTCTATATTTCAAGGAAGATATCACAATTATGATATACGAAGTCACCATAAGGCTATCCGAGTGGAAAACTTTCTCATCAGATATTAAACTCAGAAGCCATCCCCTTCTTCACCCGCACGCCAAACACGATCCTCCGCATCTTCCTCACAGGTTTCAGGCCAGCATTTCTCGGTGAAGCCTCTACACCTAAACTTCTATTCATACATACCTCTTATGTCGATGGTAACGATATCTACCGAACCCACAGTGTTCCCCCTCCTTTACCACCACCACCAATTTCGTCACCTCCAGGAACTCAGATATCCTTTCGGGGATCACTTATCCTGAATTCTTTCTCCAAATCTCCCCAATGCAGTGCATTATTATTCAATATAGGAGGTAGCATGGGTGGCATACCCCCCCGAATGCGGCTTCCGCGAGCTTTTTTTACTCGGTTTTTCGCTACTTTACCAATACCGACCTTTCCACTTCCGATAACCCTTCAATAGCTTTATCCTCCTACTCCCATTTCTTGTTTATCCCTTCCATTCTAAAACTCTTCTTGAACACCTTGTCCATGTCTGCGCATATGAGACTTCAACACTTCTTTAGTAATAAATCGACATAGCATTCCTCCGGCCACAGAGGGAATAACAATATGGCCTGCCCATCCATTTTGGTGGAGTTGGTCATCGCAGGAGAACTGAGGATTGAATTGGATTCTTTGGTAGACTGTCAGGAGGTCCAGCTGGCAGGCAGCGACGTCAGCGCAGAAGAGGAGAGGGGGGGGAGGTTGTGTACGTGAAGGGGAGGTTGCTAGAGGTGTGGATTTGCTGTGGGGGGAGCCATGGAGTTTGTTAAGGAGGGTGGTGGGCTAGAGGTGTGGGGCTTTGGAGATTGTGAGGTTGTTCAGTAGAGGTGGTTTAAATCTTTTTCCGGAAGAAAGTGGCCTGGTTTCCAGCAAGTGGGGCTTTGCAGAGTCTTTTCCGGAGTCCTCTGAATATTTCGCAAGTTTTATGGTGGGCTTTGGAAGTTTAATATCTGAACCATCCCCCAACAAGAAAAGGCCTGAAAGTAAAAGTGCACCGAATCTAAGTAGGAGCAAAAGGCAATGACCCTTTAGCTCATACTAAGAGCCTTTCTCTTTCCTGCTGCGGTCAACCTCCACCTTGTCAATTCCTCCTCTCACCAAACTCCCGTCCTCACTTGGCCCCCTGCCTAACCACACTCCCCCCTCTCCTCCAAAAGATCCTCCCCACCCCCTGTGTGTGGTAGTGGAAAGCTACGATCCAGGCAAAAAAAAAAACAATAGATTTTTATAATATTATAATATTATGAGTATAGGCACGTTACAGCAATACTCATTGTAGTCTTCAAAGCCTTTATTCCCCCCCTCCCTCCCTCCGAAACTCGGAACTCTATCCGGCAGATCAACGCATGCTCAACTATCTTAGCACTCCAGGCCCATGCTACCCCCCCAGCGCCTCCAACTCGTCCTCCAGCGCTCTAACCTTCTCACTCAACGCCTCGACTTCATCCCACGCGGGCTTCAAAGTTCTGTCTAACTGCGCTTTCAGGACAACTTCGTACTGCCTAGATTGGCCGACCTGCTCCATCATCGCGTCGTGCTCGTCGAGCTTTCTATCGATGAAGGCATCGAGACGGGAGATCCGGCGATTGTACACCGCGATTTGGGATCTTAGCTGGGCAGGTGTGGATGTCATTTTCTTGGCTTCGAATGCTCGATTGATTTGCTTGCTGGTTGGGGAATGTGTCTTTTGATTCACTGATTTAGTTGTCGATCTCTATACGCGGAAGGGGGTTTTGGGCCTGATTAAATAGTCCCTTTCTGCGTGTTATTCTATGGACCCCAGCGGCAGATGTTGTGCTAGAGGAATTCTAAAGTTGAGATTTCGAGTAGAAGTTGTCCGCCATAGTTTGTGAGTGAAGTTGAATACTATTCCGTCAATTGTCCAATCGCCCAACACCTTGAGTAACAAACGTATACTATAAGGAGGATCTTACAATGCTCTGGCCATGGACATATTGAATTCGACGTGAAGGCTGGTACTTGGTGCATGTAAATCTTGTGCGGAGTGATAACACTAGATCTGAGCCATATTATAGGCGCCGCTGGTTGAACCGAGAAAAAAGAGAGAAAAAATATACGATTCGTTCCTTTAGCGTTCTCCAGCACTGTAGGTTTTGAAGGGTTTGGCGGGAACCTTTTTTACCCCGCTAAAGGCTATTTATCTCGAGGAGGGAGGAGAGTGGCTCGCTCCTCTAAGACCTTTCTCCCTTGCTCAGCCTAGTTCACCTAGCAAGTTCGTTGCCTTCTTCTAGTATCCTAGTTTGCATGCTAGGTATAGTAAGCTTTAACTTGCCGCGAGTGATCGCCTGTGCTCGGACGTAGCTAAAAATGGTTTCGGGAAAAAAGGGAAGTTTGGGGTGAGAAGTCGCTGCTCGATAATATGACACAGAGAGGGAATTGTGGAATAAAGGTTTGGTTTCTCGCCATGATTATCGTCACCGGCGCGTGGTGAGTGCTTATTCTCTACGGTTACGGATCCCGCACTAGCTGGAGTGGAGCTGAGGATGCGAAACAGCTAATAGTATCCCAATCCACGCCAAACCCATCTAATTCTATGCACCAGCACTGCAGAAGTCTAGCCCACAAAGGGTATCTACATACATCACTCCAACCTCATCAACACTCACCCACTACCCCTCAGCACCACCATTAAACCTTCCCATCGCCTTCCTTAATTCCTCCACCAACTCGACCGCCTGTTCCTCATTCACCGCTTCGAAATCGTACCGTTTCAGCTTTGTCTCTCGCTGCGGCCTTAAAACGACGATTTTAAAGCTGCTAGGCATCTTGCGATACGTTTTGCATCCGATGATAGTGCTAATGTGTATACTAGCAGTCTTAGAGCTGTTCTCAAACAGGGTTTTCTGGTCCGATGGCATGACATGTACGTACTCGCCGTCGATTGCGAGTATGCGTTCGTGGCGGGCCATGAAGGACATGGACGCTTTGCGCCAAACGGTGTACTTGAGGTAGTCTCTACTGGAGAGCATATCTGGGGTCCAAGTTGCGGTGGGTTGGAGGAATTTACTCTTTTTAGGAGTGCGGAGAGTGGCTGTCGGGCTTTCAGGGATGTTCCGGAGGACAAGGTCGAGCTGGTCTTGCTCTCCGAGAGTGACAACAGTACGCTCGAGTGGTATGAATGCGTGTGATGGAGTCCCAGCTATACGGAGGACGTATTTACTCTTTTCTAGATGTTTTTTGCGGCACACCTGGTCAAGAACCTCGCTGATGTTTGTGTTGGTTGTTACACAAACTGAGACTGACTGCGCGAATTCATCAATCGTCGATAAGTGGATGCGCAAAATTCTTGAAGTGCCCCCTGGAGTAGCTGTTTGGTTTGTTTGACGGGCTGGGGTTTCCGATGCAGATGAAAATGGTGCAGCGGGCGGGCCAGCTGGAGCTTTTTTGAGCGCGATCGGATTTGGAGTAACTCTCTCGTTTTCAAGAACTGTGAAGTCTATTAGCGGGCAAGGTGGCACAAAACGAGAAAAATACAAACATTGAACTTGAGTTGCTTCACAGAGCGCAAATTCGCCTTCTAGTTTTGTATCCCTGGCAAATCCTCGCCCTCCCCTCCCTTTCTTAACGATGTAGCTCGTGATTGGTTGCGTTCTTTCCAGTGGTGGGAAGTCATCATCTGGTTCGCCATCGTCAACCATTCTGAAAACCCACTTATTGATATTCGACAACTCTTCCGTTAAGACGGGCTCCTTCTTGTCTTCTATGTATTTGTATAGCACGAATCCAATCGCATCAAGCACCGTTGTCTCTTTCTTGGTACTGCCCTCCTGTTTAATGTTTACTTCAAACAAAGATGACGAACGAGTGTGTGGGATAAGGAGCTTTAGTGTTATTGAGCGTAACTCGCCCTTTCCAGAGAAATCCTTGTAGCTCTCGAAAGGATTAGCAGCCTCGGATTCCTTCGCTTTTAGCAGCTGTGTCAAAGCTGATATCGGTTGCACTTGAGATATAGGGCGGATCGGAGGGGGTAGGGCGTGGAGAACGGCCGGCGATGTCATAGCCTGACGTTTCTGAGGTAGAGACAATGAATTGCCAATGACAGCAGGGTGCGAATCTGCGGTCTCATTGAAGTCAGATGACATAGCTGTGCTCGCATCCGAGTCATCAGCAGATTCATCACCAAACCCTTCATCTCGTGGAAGCGAAGAATTTGGAGATGACCGAAGTTTGTCGGTGATTTCTGCGTGGAGTTTTTCAATCTCTGACACAAGTCCACTGGACAGAAGTCCCTCGTCTGCAGGAGGAAGGTGATCAAGATTGTTCTTTTGAAAATCTACGTCGCCGTGAGAACCGCCGCGAAGTCGCCTAGTTCTAGATTTCGAAGGTGAGGTGACCAACACCTGGGGGCCCCGTAATGGGGACGAACCAGACCGCGGACGAGGAGGTACAATCTCCTTCTTTGGGAAGTCAAATTGGATCGTTGGTTGAACACTAATTGACCCGAAATTTAGACGGGTGGAGCTCAGGAATATACCTATCTGGGATTCTTACGCTTGCGTTCCCTCATCATCATCCGAGTCATCGCTCATGTCAGAACTATCATCATCTTCCCGATGGACTTGTCTCTCCCTCCGCCTCCTCCTCCTAACCTCCAATTTGTCCACTGCCATGTCGGTGCTCCCATTGGAGAAATGTGAAGCCAGCCCAACCAAATTTTCATCGTCCGCTTGGTCATCATTGTTTCGCCTCCCCGTGATGACCGCTGTCGGGAGCGCCCCGTCCCCCAGCCCTACCGACCTAGGCGGGGCCCCAGTAAAGTATTCGGCGCCGGTACTCGGTATTGGCGGGGAATAAGTACGACGGATTTCGGCAGCAGCGCCCCAGCCAGCATTCTTATATGCCGGAATGTTTATAGATGCTGGATTGACCGAAATCAGTCGCTCTCCAACCCCATCTCTCATCCCCTGAAGGTAGCGAGTGCGGATCCGATAGATAACGAAGCTACTCCAGGGTCAGCGGGTGGAGCAGTGAAGATAAGAGTTTTCACTCGGCAAATACTCTTGGTTTTGAAGTAGAGACATGATGGTACTAAGGGCGGAGCGGCAATTGCGCTATCGATGAGGTGCCCAGCGACTTGTAGTAGAGCGTCAAAATCCACTGGATCCTAGTAGGTCAGGACCGACTGTCTCAAGCAAACCGCGAGGATCGGGGGGGGGGGGGGACGGGGTGAACGGAGTTCGCAATCGTAAAATTGGCAAAGGCGAAATAGATAGGCTGGGAAATTCGCAGCACCAGGGACAGTTGCCGGTAGGGGAGGGGAAGGTTTCGCGGGGAGTGACCTAGAAAGAGATGGGACCCGACTTCAATTTAGGAGTGAAAGTTGCACCCAATTAAACATACTATTGCAGAGAGAGAGAAAAAGTATTCGATGCCCTGTAGAAAGTATTCTGTAGGTGATTGCATGATAAAGAGGCAGGGGTAGGGGTAAAGAGTGTGGATAGATTGATCCACTCAAGGCGAGCACCGGTAAGTGTGGGAATAGTTTGCTCCTTTATCGATATTCTACGGGAGTCCGAGTTATGAGTGAAAGCCGCCGGACAATCATATTGTTAGATGGGTTGGGGGGTTCAAACAACAAGCCATATAAAAATGTCTTGGCGAATGCTCGTTTTGTATGGTCTGTTTGTCGAACCAGCTCCAGTGCATGCACCGGTACGAGTACTCTGATACGAGGCTGTATCAAACAGTAAAGTACTAGTACAATGCAGTGCAAGTAGACTATGGGTAGAACGCTTTCAGCGCACTACATTCTAAAGTGGTGAAAACTTTGGAAACCTTCGACAAACCAATGATAATATTATGGTCTAAAATTTTTTCAAATATCTCAAGCGCTCAGAGTATTGAAGAATTGTTGGCTACTACTCGTATGGCCTGCGATATTGTATAAAATTGGAGCTGAAACTGGCGCCAAGCCTTGCCATTTCCTATGTAAAATTGTTATTGTAGAAATTGCGCATTGGGCCAATGTTCGGTACTAACCACTAGCATGTCTCGATGTTTTCTCAGCTAGTTTAGAAAGTAAAATCCGAGGAACTATTTCACATACCTGTATCCTCGAGTACTCGTAGGTGAAGAATTAGTTTGGATTGCTCAACTAGATTAGTGATTAGACGGTCTCGAACACAGCTGTTAGCGGAAAACCCCTTCACTGCTCATCGTTTTTGGCGCCCGCCTCGTAGAGTCGCGACATAGTACTAGCTAGCAGTGACAGGACATGAACGGAAATATTTGTTCTCTGCGGGTTTATACCTCTCTAGTAATACAATACCCTTGAAACATCAACTTACACCCAGCCCACGAGTGAAGGAAATAGTGGAACAAGGCCGGCTATTTTCTCCGTCCACTGTGAATCCCGTGAACCCCTACGACAACAATTACCCTGAGTAATGGGCAGCCGGGAGCAAATTTGATTTGTATTCTATAGAATCGTGCATTAGCGACAAGGTAGTGACCGGACAGGACCAGAAATACCTTCTACTGTTGGAACATAGATCATCATACATTGACAGATCAACACTTGTCCCGTCATTAATTTACCTTGTCGCAACTGCACCATACCGGAGCAATACTGGTGCTGTGCTGGTACTGTGCACTCTCTTTGGTGGGCCTTTAGCATAGAGATATACTCGCATTAACAGAGATATCATATAGTACAAGTATCCTTGATGTTCTAAAGAGTCTTGATAATAGGGTGTGGGGTGGCCTCCATGAAAATGATATCGTAAGGTAGGTTGGGCTGTATGATACCGATTGGTCACGACAATAGGGTGTATGGAAGGAGATTCAATGGAATTATCGGTCCCATAATTCACCTGCAAAGAGGATCCGGAAGATGAAAAAGGCTGAAGAAAGATGTAAAGGGAAATCTACATCTGGTGCTTGCTCTTAGGTTCCTCTTCTCTCCTTTTTCTGCTGAGAGTTCATCACCCCTTTAAGTACAAGAATTCCTCCTAGGGTGTCAAGGAATTCGGGACGAAGTATCGATGGATTTTTCTTGCGTTGACAAGTCCATTCACCCATCTCACAGCACCGACCGGTACTCCAGCGGAGCCGCGAAATCCTAAAGCCAGGTGTAAGCATCAACACCACGTGACCCCAGTCGTGCTGCAAGCTCCAACCCGGAATAATTTAACACCTTTCCCGCAACAGATAGTCCCACGCAGAACAAGAAGCGACCTCAAGACGGTATTCGGACACCCGCGTTAATCGTCTAAGCATGAATCCCTCCTCTTCTGGAGGCAGTGGGGCCCCGCACCGTCTCCTGAATTTCGAGCCTGGAAACTCGTCCTCATCGTCTCCCATCAGCTCTCCTCCGCTCGGGAATCATCATCAACCAACAGTTGAGGAAGAGAGCGATGGCCTCGATTCACAAAGTACGCGAGGTCGGGGTCATAGCGTCCCATTAGGCGAATCGGTAGATCGTGCAGATAGGTTTGCCTTTCCATGCATTGTGTCCGAAACCCCCGGTGTCTAACCCGTTTCGCAGAATAACTTTCAAACGTCGGCAGAGAGCATCTTCGTCTCGCTATTCACTCTTTTCCGTTGGAACACCATTAGGCATAACAACTCCGTCTCTCCTCCCACCAGAACCAGCGTACAGTCCATACTCCTCTGGAACCAACCTCGATCAACTCCATCGTTCAGAACAGGGCCAGAAAGACCCGGCGCAATCGACCTTAGACCCTTGGTCATCCGAAGGCCCCGGACGACGTGTTTATGATGACCTTACGGCTATAGATTGGATATTTGAATACACAAAAGAGCGGATACGTACTCGGGCGCTTTTCCGGCGGAGAGGGATACTGGGACACATTGCGCAGTTATGGGATTCAAGTCAGGTATGGATTGTGCTAATAGGCACAGGGCTAGCTGCCGGGCTGCTAGCGGCAGGTATTGACATTGTAACAAACTGGTTGGGGGATTTGAAACACGGCTATTGCGACTCAAATTTTTACCTGAGTCGGGAGTTCTGCTGCTTGGGGCTCGAGCGTAGGTTTCTACATGTCGGGCTGCGAATAGATGGTAAAATAAAGACTGACCTTCAACCTCCGCAGCGAGTGACAAGTGCGTTAGTTGGATTCCATGGAGTCAGGCGCTGAGAGTGACGGGCTCTAAAGCTGGTAGTTATATCATCGAATATTTATTCTATATCATTTTCTCTGTAATGATGCCACGACTGACGACAATACGCTCTGTCTGTCTTTCTAACTATTATATTCGTACAGATTGTCTTCGCAGCAACCGCAAGTCTCTTGGTCACGAGATATGCCGCATACGCACGCCACAGTGGAATTCCGGAGATCAAGACTGTTCTCGGGGGTTTCGTTATTCGGCGATTTATGGGGACCTGGACGTTAGTCATCAAATCTCTCGGCTTGGTGAGTTTGTGCATTCTTGCCTGGATCAACAATTCTAATGTTCTGGTATACTAGTGCCTGGCGGTTGCCTCTGGTCTATGGTTGGGTAAAGAAGGTCCTTTAGTCCACGTTGCATGCTGCTGTGCCAATCTACTCATGAAACTGTTCAATGCGCTGAGGAAAAACGAAGGTAAATCCCCGGGCTTAGAACAACACCTTTGACACGGGATTGATATCTGTGAATAGCCCGTAAACGTGAAGTTCTCTCTGCCGCCTCTGCGGCCGGAATCTCAGTTGCATTTGGATCACCAATCGGAGGAGTACTGTTCAGCCTAGAGCAATTATCATACTACTTTCCAGACAAGACCATGTGGCAGTCCTTCGTCTGCGCCATGGTAGCTGCCGTAACACTACAATTCATGAACCCATTCCGGACCGGCAAACTAGTCTTGTACCAAGTGAAGTACACCCGCGGATGGCACGACTTTGAAATGGTCCCGTTTGCCATCCTTGGGGTTTTGGGGGTTCGTTCTGTTCTAAACCGTTGGGATATCGTTGTGGGGAGTTTTAAACTAACAAGTGATAGGGTCTCTACGGAGCCTTCTTCATAAAACTGAACATGAGCATCGCCAGCTGGAGGAAAGAATCCAAGTTTAAGAAATACCCCGTAACGGAGGTGGTAATTGTTGCGGCAATCACCGCGATAATTAACTTTCCAACAACCTTCATGAAGTTCCCCCCCCCTCCCCCCGCGTGGATCAGTCCACTAGCTAACCCCACAAAGCCCCCAATCTTCAGAACTAGTAGCGAACCTTTTTCAGGAATGCTCCCCCAAAACCGACGACTTCCTAAACCTGTGCAGCCATGGCAAAGCCGCCGGGCCAATCCTCCTCCTCCTCCTATCTGCGTTGCTAGTGATGCTTCTAGCCTCAACCACCTTCGGTCTGCAGATCCCCGCAGGAATAATCCTCCCATCAATGGCCATTGGCGCGCTCTACGGGCGTGCAATGGGGATGGTGGTCCAAGCCTGGCAGCGCAACCACCCACGCATCTGGATATTCACTTCCTGCGATCCCGACATCGAGTGCGTGACACCCGGGGTATTCGCCATCATCGGTGCGGCCTCCGCCCTTGGTGGGGTAACCCGAATGACAGTCTCTATCGTCGTGATAATGTTCGAGCTGACAGGAGCACTAACATACGTCCTACCAATCATGATAGCAGTGATGATATCAAAGTGGGTCGGTGACGCGTTCGGCAAGCGTGGCATCTACGAATCCTGGATTCAATTTAAGGAATACCCGTTTTTGGATAATCGTGATGACCCGGTTCCCGATATTCCGGTCAGGGAAGTCATGACCAGGATTGAAGATTTGGTGGTTATCACGGAGGTGGGACATACTATTGATTCCCTAGAGGGGATATTGGCAAGCCAGCCGTATAAAGGATTTCCGGTCGTGAGCGATACTCGCCAGGCCGGTTTAGTGGGGTACATCTCTAGATCGGAATTGCGATTCGCGCTGGATCAAGCACGGGCTCGTAGCGCTAGCGGTGATACGGAGTGCGTGTTTACGGCGCCGCGCAGCGTTATCGAGGGGGATTACTTGGACTTACGGCCCTGGATGGACCAAACTCCCATTACCCTCTCGCCAAAAAGTAGTCTCATGCTTGTCGCGAATCTGTTCCAGAAGTTGGGCTTGAGATATGTGCTTTTTGCCACACATGGGTTATTGCAGGGTGTGCTCACCAAGAAAGATGTGTACTTTGTGCTCAATGCTGAGGAGAACGCTGCCGGTGTTGCTGGGAGGTTGTCCGGTATCGGAGAGGCTAGGGAAGGGAGGAGGTTGCTGGGGGGCGATTTGGAGAGCGAGGCCGATGAGGATGACGAGGTTGGGTTATTGGGGGGAGGGGAGTGACGGGTTGTAGAGGAAGGTTTCTGGCACGTTCTGTTTCTTTCATATGTACTTTATATTTAGGATTTGGTGGGAGTTTTTGGGTCATTTGTTTCAACAGATTGTAGATACATGTGGGGATTCTCGGGAAGGCTGGATTGGTTGCGGTTCAAGTTGTTTCTAGGAAACCTTAGAAAAGTACTGTAATTGTGAAGGGGAAAAAAATCGGAATCAAGAGATTGTCGAGTGAGTACTCATGATCTGGCAGTCTAGTCCAAGAGCTAAAGAAAAGGTCATAAACTCCCCCATTCCCATTTTATCCCAAAACCCTATCAAATCTAGTATATCTCCCACCAATTCTGACTACCAATATCAGCGGATACAAGTCTAGGCATTCTTCTGCACAAACTCGTCAATATACTGGACCAGTTTATCCACGCTAGCCTCAGTGATCGAATTGTCTATGGATTCCCGTGTCAGCCACAAAATGTAGGAGAACAGAGAGGAGAGGCAAGGCATACAATTACTGATCCTAATACCCCCAACACTCCTGTGCCCCTTGAGCCCCAGCAACCCCCTCTCCTCTGCGCCCCTCAAGAAGACCTCCTCGAGCTCCGTAGGGTGAGCCCTGACGCAGATATTCATCCTAGAGCGCGCGCCCTCGAGTGGAACGACCTTGAAAATCCCGGGCGCACGCCCCAAGGCAGCGTATAGCCTCTCCGCTTTGCGATTGGCAACTTCTTCCTGTTTTGCGAGGCCACCGGCCGCAACAAGCTCCTTCATTACCTCGCCAGCGATCCAGACGTCGAAGATGGGGAGGGTGTTGTAGAGGGAATTGTGCTTTGCTAGGCTAGGGTAGGACATCATTACTGGCGGGACGGGGAGGCCCAAGGCGCGGAGCGTGCCCGGGGTTGGTTGGATTTGGAGAATTGAGGATTTCAGAACTGCGATTGTGAGGCCGGTTATCCCGATGTTTTTTTGTGCGCCAGCCTGGTGGTAGTTAGGTATCGGGTGGGATAAGAGGGGGGCAGAGAGGGATATACGAAGATGACATGAAACTTTGAAACGTCCACTCTACGACTGAGTATATTACTACTCATATCCGCCACCACAACCCCACCCTCCAAGCTCCTTGGAAACCCAGGAAACTCCACCCCGTCAACCGTCTCGTTATCACAATAGTACGTGAAAACTCTCTCCTCCCCTTCAGTCCTCTTCCACCCCTTCTCTTCTTCAATCCCACAATATCTTCCAAAAACCTTCCTCGAATCGGTAACCACATTGACTTTCTCCTCCCCAAACAGCCTCCTCGCTTCCTCACTCCCCTTCTGACTCCACCCTCCTGTAACAACGTAGTCCATCCTTGCCTTTTTGAGCTTCTCGCGGACGACCTCGATGTCTCCGCTAGCTTTGTTGAGCTGGCTCTGCACCCAGTAGCCTAGTAGGTTGTATACTACTGCGGAGAATTGAGTGGTTCCACCGCCTTGCATGAAGAGGACAGTGTAGTCTTCCGGGATTGACAGCAGAGTACGGAGGGAGGATTCAGTGGATGCGAGTATGCCATGAGAGAGGGCGGAGCGATGTGAGTGCTCGGCTAGGCCAAGGCCGGTGTTTTGGAAGTTGAGGATTGCAGAGGAGGCGTTTTGGAGGACGGTGGTTGGGAGGCTTGCAGGGCCAGCGCCGAAGTAGGTTATCTCGTCACGGGCGGGCATTTTTGGAGGGTTTGGTATATGATTTTTTAGAGGGTAAAGATTATTTTTGTTTTCTTTTCTTTTTTGGAGAGATTGGGAGAATATACTCGTATATGTTGGCCTGGTGGGTGGAGGAGGGTATGATAGGAAGCAGGGAAGGGCCGCCCCACTAGAGTAAAGTTTCTTTTTGGTGGGGTCGACATTGGTTTTTTTACGTGGGGCTCGGCGATCCTCAGCTATCTGATCGGGTTGATGGTGAGATAAGGATCACTGGCTTTATAGGATATTCTCCATGTTATAAACAAATAGGGGGGTATAAATGGATGGCAGGCCGTATTCGAGAATTGCTATATTCTGGACTGCTGGGTCAGTAGAGAAAACTCTTGAGAAAGAACTAGACTACCTCCATCCCCAAAGAATAACATGTCCGTGACAACTCTTCTCTATCCGAATGCTAGCCCGAACTTGCCCGAGTGCTATACTATCTCTAAGCTACAGCCGCTCTCCCAATCCATGGAATTGATCCAATTGAGTTGATATCTCGGTGTTAACATACCTTCTAGAGCCCACCAGCGATGCCGTGAGAATCAACGGAATCTTACAGTATCAATTCTTCGAAGACTACCGAGGTCCGCGGAGGTGCGAAATAACTGTGTAGCGTGCCAAGTTATGATACTCGCCAAGCCTTTCTTGCACCCAGGGTCTCAATGAGGCTCAAAAAATTTCCTCAAAAAGCGTCAATTACAACGACACTCTATATACCCCCACCGAGGACAAAAAAGAAGATACATTCCCAATTGCAATGCCACCGCCTTTACCCCGGGTGAGTAAACCAAATCCTCTCTATTGAGTTTCCCGCATAAAGGTCTAACAATTCCTCCCACAGCCCCCCACATTAAACAGTACAGTCGAAGTTACAAAATACCTCCGTTCCCGAGACCTACCTCTCCCGAGTCTCCTCTCCTTCGCCGAGAGAGTACTACAAGACGACAAACTATTTTTCCCGCGGAAGGAAGAATGGCTACTAGAGTGGCTGGTACAACGCTTGGGCGAGAAGGGCAACGGGAGCGTCAGTGCTAGGTGTGATACCAAGTTCTGGCGGATGCTGTTGAAACTATTGCGCACTTCGTCGCATGCTTCCGTCGCGACAATTTTGAAGAAACATAGCTTTTTGCAGGTTGTTGGGAAGACACTATCTGACGGGACGGCGCTACCTGCTGTGGTGGTGGGGGATGAGTTTGAGGGTGATGAGGATGCGATGGATATCGATCGTGGAGAGTCGTATCATACGCCGCGGGAAGAACCAATGTCGGTGGAGTCTAGTGTGACGGAGGAGGGGTCTCTGGTTGTGGATGGAAAAGTGGAGGCTTCGGTGTCGAAATTGCTGCCGAGTGTCTATCATGTTCTGTCGTATCTGCAAGAGCAAGCATCTGGCCGTGCGAGGAGAGACAGTGGGGTTGTCGCAACACTTCGTGGGACACCGGAGTTTGGGGCTGAGATTCTTGGGTCGTATTTCGAGGCTTGTTTGGTGTTATTAGAGGCAGGAAAGACTGTTTCCGAAGAATGGACGCGATCCGTTCTCAATGTGTGGAAGAGTTGCATCTGGGGAAATCCTAATTCAAAGAAGGCAAGTTCCCTATTATTCCGGGCTTTGGGTTAATACTGACCTTCTGCTGGTAGCTCTCAGGTGTATTTTCTACTACCTGCCTTGCACCGGTAAACAACCTCCTAGCCTTCCAACCTCCGCAGCCAACATTACAGCCATACCTAGAAGAACTACTTTTAGAATTCATTTTCACACCCAGAGTAATATTCCCAAGCACCCCTGGGAAACCATCCAAAGCATCCTCCACAGAACTAATGGCGCTCATGGAACCACTAAAATCACAAACCACTGGCAGAATCCAACTTTTCCACCTCGCCATAGGCCCGCAACTCCGTCGCAGCAAGCCAGACATCGAAACCGTCGAGACCCTAATGCGGGCGATAATACCCTTTAGTTACGCAAAAAAATCTCCGGAACTCTTCGCAGACCTACTTGAGTTGCTGGTGGAGAATAATATTGATCTCTCATCTGAAACTTTATCGCTTATTGTTGACGAGACGTCAGGCCTTGCGAGTGGGGGGGCACGGGATGTGAGGTGGAGGCTAATTGACCTGGCGCTGAAACTCGACTTTGACATTTTTCTAGGAAGGAATAATCAACGGCGCGGGGATAATCTTATCCATGCTATTGGTCATGCCGGCGTTGGTGACAATAACGAGCAGATCCTCAAGACGCTAGAAGCCTTAATCGAAAGCTATGCGAAGGCTCGGAACCTGGGGGGGTTTATTGAGATATGGGTAAAAGAATTACGATCACAAGCTGCACTATGGGAGGATGATGCAGTAGCAAAAATGATAGGAGACAGGCTTGAGAAAAACCTCTCGAGCTTCCAAATTGAAAATATCTTCAAAGAAGCTTGCGAAGCGGGTTCTGATCTTAATTGGGTCCTTATTGATGCGCTACTACGAGGCGTGAGGACTGAAGCAACTGAAGCAAAGATTAAGAAGTACCTACCGAAGCTTGTGAGCGCTGTGGAGGTATCCACGGGCGGATGGCGGAGGTGGAGGGTGCTGCTTAGGGTGATACAGATAGATAAGACCGCTGTCGATCAAGGATTAATCCAACGAGTTAAACCTGGTACGAAGAGGGATGTCGACCCACAGGAGACGCTGTTCTTTAAGGAATTCCAGATCGCTCTCTCCGGCTGTATCGGTGTGTCCTCTCCAGAGGATGCTTTAGACCTTGCTTTGCCGTCTACTAGTGGCACAGGGTGGACTGGTTCCGTGAAAGATATAAACAACATGAATCTCTGCCTAGCACTAAAAACGGGGTTTGTCAACAACTGGTTGGAATCAATCGAGCATATCGGAAGCCTCTCTGTAAAGGAGAGATTCATAGACCACTTTCTCGATATGGCGTTGTGTACTAAAGACAACGAAAAGTCAGTGATCACCGCCCGGAGTCTCTGGTTGAATATGTTGGCTGATGGGGAGTTTTTCGAGCTTCCGACGCTTAAAAGTAAATACTCTATAAGTTTTACCTAAAATGCCTTCACGTATTTCATACTAATTCCACCGGACATCTAGACGTCGCAATGGCCGGTCTCATCCGTCGTCTACGGCCCTTCTCAGACATGGACTGCACCTCCCAATCCTTAGCCGAGGCCACAAAACACCGACAAGGAATGAACAATGAAGCCATCCAACGATACACCTTCGTAATAGATAGCATAGCACACTATCCTCTCGAAGCAATAAAGCGGGCAACCAGAGAGAAAATCCTAGACACTTTAGTTCTCCTCACCTCTAGCCCCACCTCGACCAGTAGTAAGCCTTCCTCCGAGTTAGATTCCAAGGCGATCCAAATAATGGATCAACTCTGGACGCTTGGAAACGCTAGTTCGTTCTTAGCCACTGATGCTACGGGGCTTGTGGAATGGGCCGATAGTAAGGGTGGGGATATCGCCAGGAAGATTCTGAGGCACACTTTTTCAACAAAAGAGCAAGAACGCAGTCGGAAGTTCCTAGTGAGTGTGACGAGAGCGGTAGATGAAATGCCATTATCTGTGGTGGAAAATTCACAGAGAGCGTCTATAATTATTGAGGAGTTTTGGAAAGCTGGCCAGGAGGATGCCGTACGGGGGTTGAAGGATAAGTTGATGGATAGTCTAGAGGTGCTATTAGCGGAGCCCGAGGGTGACGGGGGTACTCTCCCTGATGTAAATTTCCTGCAGATATGGCGTAGGTGTTGGGCCCTTGAGCGAGGCGGCCCAGGGGGGTGCCGGACAGGTATAAAGTTCCCCTTGGATACTTTACGCATTTTAATACACAACTAACATGCATTTAAAGCAATGCAATTTGCCCGGTATGTAACTCATTCAGCGATGCAGCATGGTCTATCAGACTTTTTCTGCGACAAAGTGCCGGCGGGGGGGGATGAAGTCCTCGGAGTTGTTAGAGAGGCCTGCATTCTCTTCTGCGCTTCTTCGGAAACCTCCGATCAGGCGATAGAAACTACAGCCCTGGTTATGAGTATGTTAGGATCTAAGTTTACTAAGACGATGGGCTTCGATTCCATAGGGAATAACCACCCAGACAGGGATGGATGTGGACAGGAGTTGATAACCGCATTCGAAAAAATGACTGAGAGACTTAAGCACGACGCCTTCGAGAAATGTCTTGCAACAATTGTCGATGGATATCTACTAGATATCTCGGAAGACCCCGCATTCAGCCCAAAATATAGAGAAGTCTTAAAAACCATAGTCGGGAGCATCAAAAGTAATTAATACCCCTCCAATCTACACGTCAACTACGCTGATAACCTGTAGGGCCCGACGACGAGCCCGCCAAAAAAAGAATGGCCACCTGCGTCTCAAAAACCTTCTCGAAACTCTCCCGAAACCTGCACAAAATGCCAACAGTAGAGGACTTCCTAACAGTAACAAGGTGTATGGAGGTAATCCTCCACGAAAAAGTATCTCTACCCCGACCTCCCCTTCTCTCCCTCCCGTTAAACGGCTGACAAGTAAAGCTCTGGGCAATCCACCAATCCAACATTGATGAATGTCTCACGGCAGTCACCCTCTCTGCCAGCCCCTCCTCTGGTCCGCATTTCACCGCTGCCAGCCCGGACGAGATATACCTCGCATTATGCAACCTAACACGCACAATCCTGACCCTCCACCGCCGCCGGATTCGTGGTGGACGGTACCATCTCGTGATTACTGCTCTACAATCGCTCCTCCATTGCATAATCAAACGAAAACCCGCTAGTCTTCGCAAGAAGTCCGACAAGACAGTTCACCCTCCTTGGCTACTCCCCACGCACTCCCCCATTCCCACGCAACTCCTTCAGGGGATAACCCCAGCGGGAGTCAACGAAGGCTTCAATCGCCTGCTCGGGGTGTTCTGCGAGCCGTCGGTCGGATCGGTTAGACCAAGACATGCGGGTGCAACAGTAGGAGTGGATAGCGAGCGAGAAAGGGAGAAGAAGGAAGTCGCGGGATGTGTTGGCGGGCTGCTGGCGGAGGTGTTGAAAGGCGGTTTAATGGGTGGATTTGAAGGGGATGTTTCGGTTGGCGTTGGCAAAATTTTTCAGGTGCTCGGTAGTGAGGGGGTGAAAGTTTTTGCGCACGGGTTGGACAGGGAAGGGAGGGCGATGTTGAGGGGTATGTGGGAGGAGTATAAAAAAGGGGAGGGAGAGGAGATGTGGTGAATGGGGTCGCTTTGGAGAATTTTCGACAGATATACCAGGGATTATTAAAAGTGTTTCTGGATTCTACGAGGAATGGAAGGGGTAGATGTGTATTGATACTGCTGTTGTTCTCTGTACTGTGCTATTGGAAATGGAAACATGGTTCTTTAGACTTTGAAATACTCTACTAATAACCACATCTCTCTCCTTCTCTTGGTATGCTTTATAGGATCGGGTTTACCGTTCCCGCGCTTGAACGATGGACCGGAAGTTTAAATTTATCCAACTGCCCTCGGCGCACTCCACCCGAGTGATAGAACATGATTACCTCACGAGACCACACCCACATATCATATCTTACCCCGGCCCCAGGCCGCAGTTTCCGCCCCGTCTGTTACCCGAAGACTACCGGATTGGGTTTCTGAGCTGGTCCAATTTTCAAAGATATATAGTATCTTTAGGCCGAGGGACCGGAGGACTCCGGCGAGGAGAGTAGGTAAATCCACATTTCCAGCCCTCTCCATAACCCTACCTGGGGGATTATATTTGCGGCGGTTTGAGTTGTTATTTTCCTCTTGGCTAATCTGATATGGAAAGCGTGTTTGTTATACCGCCTTCCGGGGCTGAGTTCTGTTCTTTGGGGGCTGTACTGTACATGTATCATACGGCGCTGTCGCCTTCGCTCTTGTCTCTCGTTCGGTACCGGTACTTGGCGTGTCCGTTCCTGGTGCTTTGTGGAGGGGTACGATCTGATTCGAGTTCTGGGATTGGGGTCTCCACCCCGTGGTGTATTTGTCTGGGTGTGGGTTGGGGAGGCACTGCTTATATCTTGAGGGTATAAGGGTTTGCGTACTGGGGACTCGCCGCCGTCGTGATTAGGTGTTCGGGGACTGTGGAATTCAGGGTCTTATGATACTATATGGTACGCCATCTAGTATGACTCGATATTGACTGCACGGTTAGTGATGGATGCTAAAACTACCATCCTGGTCAGGCAATCCCAACAGGAAACGCTATCATACTGAATTCTCAACCAATCGTTCCTAACCCCAGTCTAGTTTCTAGCAATGCCCTAAAGTATATGTCCTCACATACCCACTGGAGGATATAGGGCTCAACACAAACCTTTCCAATCACTGATCGTGATTTGCCAGGACACCAAAAGAGGGTCCTCCTTAAGCGTTATCAGAGCGCTTTTGTTCTCCCTCTTTCCCCCGTAGACCGCACCCGATGATGGTACTCACAATACGGCGTCTACTGTACCCACCCCATCCAACTGATCCGCTTTACCGCTGGGGTACACAACTATCAGACCAAAAACTGTACCTAAACCAACTAGAGATATTCTAGTTGCGTATTTGGCACAAAAGCAAGTTGGAGGTATTTCGACTTTGGAAATTGGGTTTCGAGTACAGCCGGAGTGCAATTCCTAGTGAAAGGGGCTAATGGCTCGATTAGAAGCATGCTGGAAAGCTGCAAGCAAGCAGCCATCGATACCCAAAGGGGGGGGGGGTAACCGGGTATTTGTCTTCGAAGTTTAGTTTCTTCATGGGGAAGAGTGATAAAAAGGCACCTGGTTCTGGGTCTATTTACTTCTCCGATGTCATCGCTAAGTATTACTTGAAACTTCCGGTGTCGGGATGGTTTGGTATATATGTGTGATTGATACTTCTGCTAACATGCCAGCTCTACATGCAGCAAGTAGTTTTCACTACCAGATTTGGCTCATGGAGGTAGTTAGAACAGCCTGATGAGCATACCCATAGCTAGTCACGGCTACCGAGACCTACCTAGTGGATAAGCATGCGGAACAGCAATATATCTGAGATCAATGGAGAACCCCAGGAAAGGCATCTGTTGGGAAAAGGGGCACCCGTATTTCTCAGATAGCATCCAGGAGTGCATTCAAGTCTATTCGGAGTCGATAAACACCCTACTTGGGGTCCCTGAAACAGAAGTTAGAATCCCCCCAGCGAAATTCCTCCCCTCCAAGGCCACGCATACCGAAGCGCATCAAGAACTGCCTACGCAGACCAAACACCACACCCCAGATATAACATCCAACCTCACCGCATCCGCCCTTCTATACGCGCACTCAGTTACGCAATTCAAACCACCCTTCCACCGACGATAAATTCGAGCTCTCCACGATGCCACTGCTCCTATCACCACCACAAACCACACACCAGCATTCACATCCCCACCCTATCCAACTCAAAGTACTCGCTCATAAATCACCAAAATGGCTTATTTTTATTCCTCCTCCTCCTCTTCGTCTTCAAGGGTCAGTCAGCTACAGAACTACCTCGCTATCTACAAACACCAGATCGCCCTTGTCGAAGCCCGCATGAAAAGAAAGACGGATGAGCACGACCTGATGCTGAAGCAGGTGAAATACTCTAAAGAGTACGCCGCTATCTTCGATGAACAGCTGGAGAGGGTTTTGCAGCCGATGTGGGACGAGCTTATAGCTTTGGGGGAGAAGGTTGAGCGCGTAGGGGAAGAGCTGGAGAAGCTGAAGGGGGGAGGGAGTAAGGAGAGCGGAAAGGAAGCGGGAGGGAGTAAGGAAGATGGAAAGACCGAGGTGGGGGGGAGCAAGTAAGGAGGGCAGAAAGGTGGAGGAGCGAGTTTGATGGTATTGGAGGTTGAAGGTTCGCAATGATTATTGTTTTTGCTCGTTTTTTACGGGAATGAGTTGGTCGTTTTTTATTCTTCGAAAAAGGTATTCTGGTGTTAGGAATGGCTTGCCATTGCTGAGCTCTGTGTGGTGGGTGGGTGATAAGGGCGAGCAATTGGTGTTAGTATTTGGTCTTGGGATTGTTCATGTGTTCAACTGTGGTGGGTATCGTGGCTTGTTTCGTTGGGTAAATCGGGCGTGGTGGTATAGATGGTGAGGGGGTGGTAATGAAACGTAAAACGCTGAATGATATGATGTTATGATCCAGCGGAATTCTTGATTCTACCCAATCTTACAATTAGAGGCTCGAGAAAAGAGATGCTTTTTCATCAGTCCTGATTTTCCAGCGGCTAAGCCACTGGTCCTATAATGGCATTCTGTAGATGGGACGTTACGAGTTCCGAATGGCCGCGTAGTGGAAGTGTCATATACGAACACCAAAAGTGCCGGGAGATCTATGGTATGATACCTCTTGGCTGGCTTGGGGTTAAACTGCTACCCAATCCTTCGCTTGGGAGATTAGGTCACTTAAGTGTATACCGCGACAGGGGGGGCTAAGGGAGAGATTCGGTCATGAATGCTGTCCAATGTGGCCAATGTTTAACATACATCAACCTCCTCTGGAAGTCGGACCATATAATGTCATATACGCTGGTCGTCTTCATCTCAAAAATAAAAAAAATAAACAACCTTTAAAGTGCTCCGACTTCACATCCTCAAGAATCACCCCCTCTCCAATAATACGGACATGTCCTATCATACAAGGGAGAAAAAAACTAATCTGTATCTCTCAATCACTACAGAAATTTTCTCCTCCCGCCTTCTCGGGCCCTGCTTATTACCCCCAGTACCCGACATTTGATGCTGGAGAGTGCCCTATAATACGAATCCTATCAAACCTTTTTTTGCTGGAACTCAATACTAACCCAACGGTGCTGGATAAAAGTCAAGGATAGCAATCGAAGTGGTGAACTCCGAATTATAAGATTTTTTTTTATTACGAGTCACAGCACAAGGGACTTACTTGCAAGCGGGAATGGAAGGGATAAATACACATGATGGAGAGTTGCGCTCTATCATAATATGGTATCAGACTACCTTGGCGAGCCTAGACCCCCTACTAAAGTGAATATATGATAAGATTTCGCAGCATTCGAACACTTTACCATATAATATTATGATACCGTATTTTTGGAAAATCCCTATGGCAGAAAGAAAGAAAAAAGTACCACTCTCAAAACATAATTGTCTAATGTCTGAAGGGAAGATTCCTACAAAATATAAACACAAGGAAACTTTGCTCGTTCGGGTCCTCGTCGGGTGGAGGCAGTAGTATGCACGTATTTGCGGGAAGGTTAGGCATGAGCCACTCTGAGGGAGAGGAGTGTCGTTCTCCATGGGTGTTACCCGATGAGGCGATATCTGGTTTAATCTCTTTTGGCCAACTGGTCTTGTGCACTCGCTGATACTATTGGGGTCCCCAGAGAATCATGTCCCGTGTTTGCCCCGGCTTGGTTTGTTCGTCTACACGGAATAGAAGAGCGATGAAGTGCTCTGATCCGCGCGGTCCGCCCGTCCTGGTGAAGAGTTCGCCCGGGTGGTTGGTAGGTCGGATTGGCTTTGGCGTTTACAAGTATGAATGCTTGTACTCGAGTGATTTCTTATGATAAAGCGGTTGTGCAAAAAAATGTCCAAGTTATGATAATAATATTATGGGGAGTATTTTTTTTCTGATCATGTGAGATAGCGCGCTAATCACTCTAATATAACATACACCCCGCTTACATATAAAAGAGAAAAAATGGAAAATGGAAAAAGGCTCCAAACATCTCCTCACACTAGCAAGTATTCCTCACTCTATGTGATACATTGACGGTGCATTTCGCCGTTCCCTAAACCGGGAACATGAGAGGCAGAGCGAATGGCGAGGAGAGCAAGTGACGCGCAAATTCGTAGAAAGCCGAAAGACGACACTCCCCGAATCTCTGGACTAGTACTCGTATTGCATCATGTTGTTCCTTCATACCTCTCAGGGTCCTCACGCATGCCGCGTGTACAGACAAGGAGAGCGGTGTTCCCCCACACCGATCTAATATTCCCAGCTTGATATCCAACCTGCTCATGAACATCTCTACAAATTCCTTCCAGCCCCCCGCGCTTGACTGATATCCGTCGAATTGGGGTTGGTATGGTGCCATGCGCCTAAAACGTGCGCCGTGCTAGTTGCGGCGTGTAACGCTCAATCCTATAAGAAACCTGTCCTATGCTCTAAATATTTCTTCATTTCAACCTTCTTCCCTCCAATTCTGGTGATAATATAGATAGACAAATTAATTATGGTGTTTTCCGGTAATTCAGAAATCTATAGATATATGTCCTGATATCTACTGCTATAGTTGATAACATGAAATTGTGGAAATTCGAACATAATCTTTGTATATAGGATCTTATATGCTTTGGGACACGAGGCAAGTTCCTTATAGGGCGGAGCATTACATGTTGCGAAAAGCACTGCACATTTTTAGACGTATAGCGCCATGTCGGCTCAGACTAGAGATACCCTTATGACCTCCACCGGCGGCCAAGGTGAGTAGCGGATAACCCTTCTTGTTCGCTAGGTTTGGGTCGACACCTGGAGGAGAGAGTGCGGCTCGGGGAGTGTTGTCCAAGACATTGGGGTTGACGCGGGACCGCCCTCGTAGTGCCCTTACCACTCCTCAATGGCTGCAAATATAATAGCTGTCTTAAGGAGTGAGGTCTGGTTAACAATGTCTCCTTCGTTGGGGTTTACACCAGCCTGGCAGGGGGGTATGATAATATTATTATTATGATAATTACTAGCAGCGAGGGAGGGTAAACTTGACAAACTCTCAAGTGGTCTCTCCCCTCAATGACTCCACTACCATGCAGCTATCACAGACTCAACACACCTACTGCCTCAACAAACTACCTAATAATTATTATATACATATAAATCAGACTAGGCAGCAACAGGATAGAATCAAGGAAGGCATACTGCAGCCTGCAGTATTTTTTTTGTGGGAAAGTCTGAAACAACAATGGTTGAAATATTATTTGCCTTAAGTAAATTTATTTGCAAGTATTTAGATCCTCTAATTTGTTACTAACTTTTATTATTCATGCTTTCTCACTAATATCATCTTTTCAATAGTAACAGAATTTACAAACTGGTTTAGTCTCTTACTAGAACCAGATTTAAGTCTAGGAATTGAGCAGAAATCAATACTTGTCATGTCAAGTGACAAAATTTGGTACTTCTTACAAGTATATAGAAATTTCCTGACTTCTACAAAACTAAGAAATATGCTTATTTCAATTACAACAGGTATATTTATGTCTCAAATGGTTTGACAAATAATATAGTTCTTTTCCTCTTATTTTACCACATTGGAAAATAACTTATATCTAGTATGTTTAAACACTTTTATAGTGTAAGACATAAAGCTACTTATAATTTTCTCATTATACAGTATGTTATATTTCTTTCTCATTATACAAGAGGATTTCAATATCAATTGAGGTATACAAAAAAAAAAAAAAAAAAACCTTATCTGACAATTTGAATATCCAGTTCCAATGTTCAATTTTGAAACTACTATGATACACTCTTGGAAAACTTATTTCTAGAAGCATGTTAGTTCAAGTTAGCTAATACTATCATGAGAGATTTACAATAAATTTATCAACAGAGATATGAATTCTTTAGTCTTTCTGCTGCTTGATTAGTATCAAAAAAACATTAACCCTCTAAATTTAATTTATAGTCTGATTAGTCTTATTAGACTATTAAATTGTGTTCTAAAAGAGTTAGGCAGTAGTGGAAAAAGAGAATATTTTTATATAATAGGATTAAGAAGGTTAGTCTAAATTCCTACAAAACTCTGACTTAATTATTACTAATTATCTAAAAACCTATCTTCTTATTGAAGAGTAGGATACATTCTCAAACCAGTTTATGGATTTTTACAATCAGATTGACTAATCCTAAACATTTGTGGAAATACTAATAAAATTATTATAATTAATAGCAGAATTATTGCCAAGCCTGAGGTACAGTATTGAGAGATGCCTTATTATTGAAATCTTTCTACTATAGTGAACTAATACTACCAGTGGGCCCAATATTGCAGTATATGCCAGTGAGTTTGTCTTTCAATAAAGACTTTACTGAATTTTGTGAATAGAACAAGAAAAAATGGTTTTAGTACTATACTAGTAAGTATTTGCTTCCAAATAACTAATTATCATGATATTGAAAAACACTTCAATATATTATATATTTACTGATAGGTACTACTTCTACAACTATAAAGTTATTAAACTAGGTTTTAATACAAATACCTATTTAAAATTTTCCCAGACAGGCTTTTAAATTATTTTCTTATATTAAAAATTGTTTCTTTATTAACTCAATTACAAGTGCTAACAATATTTCTATAGTAGGATATTCTGAGTAGAAGACCTTCTACAATAGTCTATCTTTTAAACTCAGAATTTTCAGAAGTATTTCTGAAAATGTGCCAATGGTTCTTTAACTAATATTATTAGTACTAGAGTGGTGACTCCTCTGACCTCATTACCTTATTGCTCAACTAACAGTGAATTTGTTTACAATAAGTAACTACTATATTCTCGGTTGGTAAATCAGTTTAGTCTAACTGATGTGTGATATGACTTATCAGATAGTGAATTTGGAATTTGACAGTCTCTTAACATGTTATACATATGTTTAAGAAAATTCAACTTTGGTAAGATGAATTAATTTCACTTTTTACTAATCTCAAATCTCATAACAATCTGGCTCAGGCCCTTTGGTAATGATTTTCACTCTTACTCCAATTTACTTAATATAATGAAAGATGCTATAAGATTGCTAACATGATTATTACATAGAAAGATTGAGAAGGTACTTGGAGTCTATCAGAAATCTATGGTAAAGCAAGATTTCTATGATAGCAGATATGCAATAATAGAGTGAAATCATAATAACAGCTTCTACATATATGCTCTTATTAATTACACTTCATATACAATACCAAAGTATAGGATTACAATATTAAGGAGGTATATCAACTCCACCATTCTTACAATAATCTTGTTCAAGTATCTCTTATCTCAGAAGAGAAAGTAATTAATATTGACATTACTGATTCTGAAACCTCTTCAGTTAGGTACCAGAAAGTTGACTTAATTGCTAGACTTGATATTAATGTAGTTTTAAACTTCAAATTCAATAAAAAGAAGAAAGGAAATTTTTGATCATTGGATTGGAAAAGTAGTCACTACTCAGTTGAAGGATTATGTACTTAGAAAAGAAGTTCATGAAGAACCGAAAAGTCAACAGTTTTATGCATACGTTATTCTTGTAGTTGGATCTCACCAGATTTTGATCTGGGACATGAATCAGGCAGGTAACTAGATTGATAAACCTAAACTAGCTACCAAGGTGGAGTGGGCTCAGATAATGAATTAAATGTTAGACCCACAGTCTTACCCTTGATTCTCCTTCTTTAGTTTATTTCATTACCATATATTTGCCATTCCTCCATACCCATTCCTGGCAGCACAAGAGGGTGGGCGGTGGTAAGAGGTGATAGATTGGAGTCGATACCCCCCCGGTCCAACAGCATCTCCACCACCTCTCCGTTCCCGCCCTTTTCCATCGATGCATTGCGCAGAGGTTGATGTCGGTCCGGCTCAGCGATAACCTCACCCTCTACTTGTACATATCCACCCCCGGTCGCAAGAGTAGTGTATGGCTAAAACCAAAAGGCTATAAGGCTAGCCTAGACACCAATTCGAATAGGTTCCACTGCCGTCCCATGCTCTTTTCGAACAGCTCGAACAAGGGTGCACAGCACCAGATACCCCTTGGTTTACTCGAAGTCCCTAGTTCTCTATACCAGGCATAGTCCCTAGTCAGAAGTGTTCATGGGAATCTGGGGCCTTTTAGTAGGTATTTCGAAACGAATACATCAAGTGCCGTAAAAACTAAAGCATCACAAACATGTTATCATACATAGTTTAAAGTTCCCTAAACTGGAAAAGGGACGAGAGACCCGTGCAGTCCCTCCAAGACAGGTGCTGGAGCAAAAAAAAAAAAAAAAGGCGACACTCCTTACAGGAGGGGGCAAGTCCAACCACATATTATCATAGTAGATTGTTCGTTTATTTTTTTATATTTTACGGAATCATAGTAGGGGGTGTTCTCCCCTGTTTTATCCACCTTCTCTATGCCAAAACGGCCAAAAAATACTTCGAGAGAGAGCTTCCCTCCTACGAGGAACAATTCCTCTAGAATCACCATTTTTCAAGAAATTGTGGCTTTCCGGCGAGCGGAGTTGCTATCATAGAAAAGCAAGAGGATAATGTACGAAATATTATCTCCTTCTTTTGTCTTTTTTTAAATTATTATATAATTCCTTAACAGAAGATTTGTAGGGGGGGGCTTTTTTTTCATGCTTTTTAGAAGCTTTTATTTTATCATTATTCTAGTGGTGTCATACTTGCTCAAGTCAGTGGCCTTCGGCCACCCCTTCTGCGCTTTTCATTATGATATCTTCGAAAGCTCCGAGAGTAATCGATGAAGGCGCTGACTCAAATACCTTCACTGGATCTTCCTGGGTGATGACATCAACCTCATTCTCAGAGAGAGAGAAACAAGAAAGCTAGTGTCTGGGTTTTTCCAACCTTCTCTATTTGCTTACTCTGACAGACTCCCGTTCGATCTTCCATCTCCTATTCAAGGGAGTCGTGTTCTGATCTTACGAAATCCTCTTTGCCAAAGTGGCTGAAATCCTGGGTGGGGTGATAACTCATGGGGTCGTCCGGAGCTAACATTAAATATTTAGGTTAATATATGTCTTGTCATACACTGGTGGTCTTGTGAGAGTGGAGGATTTGGGGTATCATAGCTCCTGTACCTGCTGCACGGTAGACCAAATCACACAAGATCCGTCCCCACCCCCTTGCTGGTGCAGGCATGGCTATTCGCTGGTGTGATGTCATAATATTTATTATTATTATTAAAATTGGGCATGATATATTCGGAAGCGTAGGGCTAGGGTTTATTTCACAGATTTTGGCATCTCGGTGATAGGATGTAGCGGAACCAGCTGTAGTGTGTCGTGGCATTATATGATAAATGATCTACAAAGAAAATAGATGGCGACAATTTGATGGTGTTGAGAGAAATTAGCGGGAGGAGATAAACTGACGGTTTGCAAATATATAAGACGAGCGACTCAAGTTTAGTGTCTGTTCCTCCTACCCGTTGTTCGCAATGCCTATACTGTACATCACCGCCCAGAAGAAGATAAACCAATTACCAACGAACAATAGTAATGAAGAACAACGGGAAAGGAGATGATATAGACCAAGTCTGACCGGGGCTCCAAGAAAGGAAAAGGTGAAGAAAATAGAAAGAACAAAGTGGATGGATAGCAAGTGGCGAGCCGAAATAGGAAAAAACACCCCCCATCAAAGTCTGTTAACATTACTCGACAATTATTTATGGAGTGGGAATATTTCAGGTAACGAGGAAGGATGTAAGCGAGTAAAACCAAAAGACAAACAAAAGAGGCCGTGATAAAATACCGGTCGACCGCAAGTGAGAGAATTGATCGAGTGTTGCTAGGATGGGTGTCAACTTTCCTTAGAAGGTAATAGAAGCCTCGGGGATGTATGAGAGGGGGTTGAGGCAGCCTAGAGTGCTCAGTTGAGGGAGGCTACCATCTGCGGACCTGGAGAGATAGTCTTTGAGGTCCGATACTGGTTCCCGCTCGTTGGGGTCTGGCCGTTAGTGTCTGTGATATCGATGTTAAGATTACCACCTCTGAATGGGATACCTACCATACTTGCCCCTATGCCCAAAGGAGGCCGGGAGGGATGCCTAGCCAATGTGATATTCTGTGTCAGAATTGACACTGCCCCGTTCCAGTAGCATCCTTACGACTTGATCATGTCCTTTAAAAAGAGCCCTTGTCAGTGGTGTTTGGTTCGCCTTATCTGGGGTGGAGGTGTGGACATCTTTCCGTTCCAAAAGCATCTTTACTACCCCCTCATGCCCGTTCTTAGTGGCCCACAAGAGTGGCGTCCGGCCATATCTGATGTCGGCCTGGTTGGGATTGACATCCCCTCGTTCCAAAAGTATCTTTACTACCCCCTCATGCCCGTTCTCAGCGGCCCACGAGAGTGGCGTCCGGCCATATTCGGTGTCTGCCTGGTTGGGATTGACATCCCCTCGTTCCAAAAGCATCTTTACTACCCCCTCATGCCCGTTCCTAGCGGCCCACGAGAGTGGCGTCTGGCCATATCCGGTGTCTGCCTGGTTGGGATTGACATCCCCTCGTTCCAAAAGTATCTTTACTACCCCCTCATGCCCGTTCTCAGCGGCCCACGAGAGTGGCGTCTGGCCATATTCGGTGTCTGCCTGGTTGGGATTGACATCCCCTCGTTCCAAAAGCATCTTTACTGCCCCCTCATGCCCGTTCCTAGCGGCCCACAAGAGTGGCGTCTGGCCATATTCGGTGTCTGCCTGGTTGGGATTGGCATCTCCTCGTTCCAAAAGTATCTTTACTACCCCCTCATGCCCGTACGCAGCGGCCCACAAGAGTGGCGTCCAGCCATAGTTGGTGTCTGTCTGGTTGGGATCGACATCCCCTTGTTCCAGAAGCATCCTTACTACCCCCTCACACCCGTTCTCAGCGGCCCAAGAGAGTGGCGTCCGGCCATATTCGGTGTCTGCCTGGTTGGGATTGACATCCCCACGTTCAAAAAACACCTTCACCACCTCCTCATGCCCTCTTACAGCTGCCCACGTGAGAGCTTTAAACCCTATGCTATCGGCTGCATTAACATCCCATTCTTTCATCTCCAATACAGCAGCAACTATTCCCACGATCCCGAGAAACGCTACTCCGTGGAGCCCTGTGAATCTCATAGGTTCTCTCATTACGTCAAAATAAGGACCTGAGCGTCTAGCTCTATTATAACGCAATAGGATTAGCTTAGCAGATATGTGCTCATCAAATCCATCTAGAAGTTTCAGTGCAAGCGCTTTCACATTTTCCGTCATCCCCCTTCTTATGTGCTCCCCCCAGTAACAAGAAGCATATTCTAGAAATGGATTTAATTGGGGGGCCGAGTAAGGTATTTGAGAGTAAACCCGGACACTCTCAAAATTGAGGTATGTCAAGCAAACCTCTGCAATTGCTGAGTGGGGGTTATGGAATAGGGTTGGATCACTTGTGAGATGCTCTTGCAGAGTATAGTGCACCAGTCGGACAGTGGACGTAGATGCCTCGACCGTTACAAGACCCAGACAAGAAGCTAGGAGCGTCCGTAATGCAGGAACGTTTTCGACATCCAGGTCCGTAGATCCCACCTCCACCCCCAAAGCACGACAGAGTTCATTGGCCTGTAATGGCCGCTCTGAATACAGCACCCACATTATGACCTTCAGTCCGAGTATCGATTTGTTTCCCTTCTGGGCCTTCAGTCGGGTTAGAGTTGCCGTGTAGGCATCACCCAGTCCATTGCCCTTTGCCATCTCTTCCAGTTTCTTCCTTCTCTGGCGAATCGTCACCTCTCCTAGAATAGCATCGAGGTTTAGAGAAACAAGTAGGAATCTACACATAATCGTGGGTGAGATTGATCAATGATAGGGAGGGAATGTTAAATAAATGCTCTTACATGTCGGATATCTTTTCTAGGATAACTCTGATAATATCTGCCCGTAAATCGTCGTTCATCGCCTCCGGATCGGTGTCCTCGTCCAACCTCATCTCCAGATAACTCCTAATGTCACCTATGGTAGGGCTGACGGGTATCACAATCGCCTTGCCAAAATATCTTTGAATATCTTCTCTGATATGGGGTCTCCCTGTGAGGAATATTCGCGTCCTAGGGGACTCCAGAACAATACCCCTCAGCGACTCCAGCAGTTTTGGCAGATGCTTCGGCAAGCATTCGTCAAGTGCATCAATACAGATGAAAACTTGGGGTAGCGAAGCAATAGCAATCCCCAACATTTTCATCAGGTCCGGAAGTCGCAGCCCTCTACCACCAATCTCTTTCTTCCCTTCTTGAAACGCCTCACGCAGATACTTTGGGATATCCCCTCTGCCTACCAGCTGTTTCAAAATAGCCCCCATAATGTTGGTGACAGTCTGCTCTTGCTGAGCAAGGAAGTCGCAGTACAAGCATGAAACGATGATATCCTGCTCCCTTGCTTGATCGCACAGGCTGTCAATCACCAGCGAACTAGTATTTCCGATAGTCAGCAATCTTCGCTCTCTTTTTGGAGAATCCGGCCACTTACCTTAGGTACGTTTTGCCCACCCCCGGATTCCCGCTACAGAATAAGATAGCCCCATCAGCCCCACCCTCACTACCTCTCCACACCCGAAACTCGCTTGTTTCCAATAGCCAATTCCCCACACCATCGAACCGCTCGTTTCTCACGCCTTGATGTCTACCACTAGGCTCTAGTGGAGATAGCCAACGCATAACCTGCGCATCCTCGTCGGACATATAGACGTTTTTGTTGAAGCTACCCGATATGTTGCCGCAATTAGCATTGCCGTCGCCGAAGCTGACTGATTGTATATGTGTAGCTTGGGCCATTGTATCTCGTCAAAAGTAAAGGTTAAATGTATGAATGGTAAAACAATTTGTAGGGGGTATCCGGGGAGATTGTAAAATTCTGCGAGCACAGTTGAAGAAAGCGGGGGAGATGTGGCTTGTTGTGTGACACTTAATATCCAATCATTTGGGAAAGGTACTGCACATGACTAATACGAAATATATCTCCAGAACGCTCCTACTGACCGTAAGTTAGTATCGCAATGTGTTTAAATGCCAGGAATCTCCTGAGATTTCTATCGTAAATCTCATATAAAGGGGGTTGTATAGGAGGTTGTTCGGATTCTGTGGTGAATATGGGACAGGGCTGAGTGAGACTGTGTGCTGTTTCGGAATAACAGCAGCTTGAGGTTTACACCCGTCACTATATGTCCTGTGAGTTTACCATTGTTGTCTATGCGCTTATGTTGTTCCTGATATTTAGTGAATCTTACATCTCCGGTTTCCCGGCTATATACTGTTGCAGGTGAGTCGGAGCCTAAGTAGAGACGGCTTCTGGGCTGTACGTCAGGCCAGAAGGTATGTTGTGGTCCACCGACGGAATAGCAAAGTAGGTGCTAGAAACGAGAAGGATCTGGATACTACAGAGATTCGGAAGAAGTTCCCGTGACTTGAGACCTTGTTGCCGCACTAAAGAGGCCCGGGCAGTGGGGAGGATGGCGGGATTTCGGTCCCGGGAGTCGCCGACAATCAACAATTAACCCACGAGAACAACGGATAACGATAAACCCATTGGAGCAGTGAAGTAAAGGAACTAAAATTATAATTAAATAGCAGGAATGGAAATCAAAGGAAAGGATGCTAGCTAATTGCGCGAAGTTACCGATCGCTCAGAAGATCTTGGAATTAAAAAGGGGTGATATTGAGTCGCGGTTAGTCGTAATGTTGTAGGGGTTTCTTTTAGTTCTGGAGTTGTGGTTTTTTTAGAGAAGGCCCTCAAACCTGCCTCTCCTTTGTTGTCACGCGAGGAAGCAAGGAAATGAGGACGTGAATGAAGGAAAAGAGATCTAAGTGATATCTATGGGGGGTTGGGGATGATTTTACGTTTATGTGTGCTTCTATCAATACACATGGTGGAGAGAGTGCCGGACAAGGGAACAAAGTTTCTGACCATACCTTTCTTACAGCTACTCCATAATGCTCAATTCCCATTCCACCCCGTCCACCGTACTACTGTGCTATAAGAGAAGAGTGGTATGATCTGAAAGAAGGATATCATAAATTGATGGGCGCGTACAGCACATATCTTGGCCAGGCAATCTTTAACTATGATATTGATTTTTTCCAAACACCCCCTAGAAATAGTTCCAGTCCAAGCTAATTAGTCTACATTTCGCCCTCATTCTTCAGTGAAAAATAAACTCCAAAAACATGCAGAAGAGAAATGACTACCGCTAAGAAGGGTTTGAGGATGTCCATTTTCTTCCGCCCCCAGAGCGTAGCCCTAGCTACTCAAACCATCAGATAGCCTGAAGCACGGCCAACTGCGTGATTTGAGGAATATGAAACATGTTTCACGAACACTTCTGCCGAGTGACTGTGGCACTATAATAATTTCACGGATGCTGGCGCAAGCAGCAAGACGTAAACCACCAAAACCTTCAATGTAGGACACTCGTTGCCAAATCTCTCCCCGAAGGTCACCTACCACAAATTTTCGCGGCGGCATACCAAGGGTATTGGTTTATAATCCCAATTATTAAGGGCCGAGAACGAGCTATTTTCCTCAGTAGCATGTCACATAGGCTGCAAGAGGGAATGCCAACGGGGAGTTGCAATGCCCTGCAAAATCCCCTAATCCGGCTAAAAGTTTAAGTAGCTCGGGAAGCCTCCGGCCCTCCGCAATGGTGGCTTGAATGCTCCGAAAGAGATCTTGACGGGTGCGAAAATAGTAGACAATACTCGAGTACCCCGCAAATCCGCATGGATCAGAAGGGCTATTGGCGTTTCCGGATCAACAGTAACTAGTCCAAGACAACATCTAAGCGGAAAGTAGGGATCCTTCCCTAACCACAGGCCGTCTTAGAAGACTACGGATCATGCTCATGGTAGCCTTCCCTTTTGTCGTCAGCAATGTCAGTACAGGCACGCAATTCCGACGCTTGATTCCGCGGTGCTATCACACAAGTATCGGCAACAAGAAAGCTAGAAACAATTTCATCTCTTGACACCTAGCTACTCAAGTGGTATAGGAGGGGGGAGACATCACCAAATGAACCAACTCCCAGAATCCCCCCATATAACAAGACTAGAAATCCCGGTATCCTTCTTTTCCTCCCTTTCTTCCCCCCCCCCCCGCACCATCAGCACAGTATACCTCCCCGGCAGACCATTACGATGTGATTCGACATACTACTTTCCGCACCCCACTTCCCACAATTCCCATCCGCCAGCCAACCAGATTTAGGCATTAGTTGTAAAACCATCGTAAATACAGTATGACATAGCTTCCGCATGAGAGCAAGCATCCAAATAACGAGCCATAACCTTATCAAACACACCAGGAGCAATTAACTTAGCTCTACAAATATCCCCCTAACACAGCAACTCTCATAAGCCCTCCCTTGGGGGTTCAATATCGTAGCAGTAACCCACTTCCGAGATATCTTTCACATCCCATTCAATCCAATCACGACTAGTACATCATACCCTCAAGTGTTTTACCCGGACCCCAAGTCGGGCACAGATGCGCTTTTGTGAATTCGCCGGACATATAAATCCCACTCCAGCCGATCAAACCACACTCCTTTTGTCCAGTTGTCGACAATAAGGAGAAAACAAGACTAACATCCAGTGACAAAGATGGTCAAGCACAGCTCTCGTCCGTTTTTTTGCTGGAAAAAAAGGCAACTGGGAAGATCTTGCCATTCCAAAACGACACCAACCTGAGCATCTTCTACGAATTCCGGCCGCCATGTGCCGACGGCCACCCTTCAGACTTCCGATAATGGGATGTGAAGCTGTGCGCTGTGTGATAGTAAAACTACGCCTGCGCTTGAAAAGGTTCGGGTCTAACTTAGCTCTGCTCCCTACAGCCGGCTCTTTGCTACTGCCCTCGTAGTATCTCCACCAACATATTCTTCGCCAAGGTATCCCACAAGCACCCCGATTAACCCCGTGTCAACTAGCTAGCCACGGCATCACAATTATGATACCCTGCGCCTTCGACACCGATCACTGATGCGGAAGTCAAGGCGCACGATTCAATTCACGGGGAAGGAAAATAACCAATCAATGAATCCCATCACGACCCAAGCACAGTGCAGGAATCATTCGCACAACCAGCTCCAAATAACACCACAGCAATGCACGAAACCTCAACCCCCCAGGGACACTACAGCAAGTACGAGAAACGCGATATCTCCCGTACCAAACACACCCAAGCCTTCCCAGAAATACCACAGCGAACGTCAAAAGGTTTTCATGTGCACCGAGCGAGATCCAAGAGCGCCGCTTCTCGCTTCTTTTTTCAGCCCTTTTATTTTTTTTCAACCCTCCAATTTCCAATTCGGTTCTTTAGTATTGTGAAAGCAAGCGGCAGGACCAAGCACCCAACCCATCTCCGAACACCGGTTGTGCCGCAAGATATACATTCCCGGTGTTGTTGGATCGCGTCCTCGAAGACTTAGCAACTGGCTTGAACGCACCCAAATTCATTACCCTCTTGAATATCGTAGGTCCGATAAACCCAAACGTCCTCCGGCCGCATTGCGAGTTGCGAGTGCGGTACTTTATTCCTTAGCACGAACTACTCTTCACAGTCTACAACTATTCTTTGTGGGCCTCCAATAGTGCAATATATACACTGTGAACCTCTTCTTCCCTGATAAGGTCCCAGTGGGTCCCAGGGGCCCTCGATGGGTGAGGGGTGCACTAACACGCGGTATGAGACAACTAGACAGTTGAACTAAGGATTCCGAACTCCTATCATCAACCGTGCAAGATGCAAGATAGGGGGGCGCCCGAACAGCTCATTTCATCTCGTCCAATCTGTATTTCAATAAATGCCAGCATACGAGTGATATATCATGATTTCATTTCTTGACTTTGCTGTGAATATTGTGCTATGGTCCGCAAAACAACAACTAAATCAGGCCCCACCACTGAGCACAAGAGACACATGCCATTCCCCGGTTGATTTGTTACTACCTCAACAGCTCCATCGCGGATAACAGGTACCGCTCAATTCGCCGCTGCCCACCGCCTAAACCACTCCAAACTCTCCACGTTCGCAACGCTAGCGCTAACCCTGACGTTGATCCCGCTGACAATCTGCTTCACTGCGACTTCCACCTTCTTCCCATTGGTTGTGACGGGTATTTCCGGTGTCGCGTCTATGGAGGCGGGGACGTGTCTTGCGCTGAGCTCGCGGCGGATCGTGCTCTTCACCGTAGCAACTAATTGGGGGGTAAGGAGTGCACCAGAGGACATTTTTACGAAGAGAACTACGCGCTCGTCTGCATCGTTCGCTCGGCGGCGGCCAACGCAGACTGCGTCCTCGAATTGGGTAGGGAAGCTGGCTAGGAGGACATTGTACTATTGTCTGTTGTCAGCCCGTGCTAAGGGAGGTTTACAAGAGGTATATATACAATCTCTGCCGAGCCAATTCTTACACCGGCCGGTTTGAGGACTGCATCGCTGCGGCCGAGCACTTGGAAGCCTCGTGTTTTAGGATTTATTTTAATAAAATCACCGTGGTGCCATACGCCTATTCCTATCAATGCTTGGGTATTTGTTTGATTAGGTAAAAGGAAGGCATACCAGGGAATTCCTCAAAATACGACTTCTTGTAAACGGCCTCGCCATCATTTCCCCAGAATTTGACCGGCATGCAAGGGAACGGCTTGACGCATACAAGATCCCCTATTTCGCCAGAGCCCTCGACATTGTTTCTGCTGCCATCCCAGGCTTCCACTTTCATTCCCAGACCCAAACATTGGATTTCGCCGCTGTATACTGGAACGAGAGGTGAGGGCGCACCGAACAACGAGATGATGTCCGTGCCCCCGGTAATAGAGCCAAGGTTGAGGTCTGGCCCAAACGCACTATAAACATATTCAAATGTGGATGGCGCAAGCACTGATGCAGTGGAATATATTGCCTTGAGGCTTTTCATGGGATATTTGTCCTCTATTATCTCATCAGTTATTTTGTCTCGGTAAACAAGGTGACGAGCAAGACACACTCGGGTATACTTTGCCCTGTTCTAGTACCGAAAGATACTTGGCGCTTGTGCCAAAGTGTGTTACCCTAGAAACCCTTAGCACTAGACCTACCAAGGTGATACATTCATCATACTCGAGTTCATCGATCAGTTTTGCCATTGCCAGATTTCCCCCTTCTCCTATGAGAGGCCTAAATGGAGACCCATCATAGAGAACAATAGTCGCACCACTGGCCAGGCCAGACACAAGCCAATGCCACATCATCCCTAGCCGAATATTAGCGGGATCACAATCTCCACGTTCAAGATTGATCACCAACTAACAAGTAACAGTGGTGAATTGAAAGAAAACCGACCCGGGCCCAATATCGCAATGAATCATATGCTCCTTCTTATGCTGTATTAGAGTCCCAATAGCTCCATGGCAAATGCACTTGGGCTCTAGAAGCACCATTAGCAACCTTTGCACAGCCATAACAGAGAAAGAGCCTACTTCCGGTGGTCCCTGAAGAAAATAAAACATAAACAGGGGTGTCAGGAGGCAATTGCAAAAATTCCAACGGACAGTCTTGGTCTGCCGTCTGCTGCGTAAAATCCTCATATTGCCAAACCTGGCACTCGCCCCGCCCCTTCGGCTTGATACTTTGGACGCCAATTTTTAGCCCAAAAGTGTGGAAAACCACTACAGTCTCCAATTTCAAAAGGGCGGCAACGATTTCACCCAGTTTTGGCATAGCCTCATGTATTTTGCCATTGTAAAGCACACCAGAATCCGCAAAAAGCGCCCTAGGTTCCAATTGAACCAGACGGTCAAGCACAGCGGTAGTCCCATGATCAGGACTAATCCCTGTCCACACACATCCCAAAGATGTAGAAGCAAGCATAGCTACCAAAGCATTCGTATGATTCGCGACGTACCCTACCGCGCGGTATCACCCATGTAAGCCTTCCGCCGGCCAATCCCTCCAATTACAACCAGTTTTTTTTTTGTTTTTCGGGGGGGGAAGAGATCTGCACTCCTTACCTGCCACTACATCACCCTTCTTAACCCTCCGTTTCAGAGCCGCCGCACAAACACGCACACGTTCGCGGAGCTCTTTCCAAGTGACATGTTCCCGTTCTGTCCCCTCTGTTGCGGCAATGACCGCGATGGCGTTCTCGTCGACCGCGTCGCCGCCGTTGTCGCGTAGCTGTGGGAAGAGCAGGTTCTGGGCGAAATTAAGGAGAGCTCCCGAAAACCAGGCCGGTCTTGGGAACATTCCTAAATTCACATCCACGACCTATTGTAACATTGTTAGTTTATGGCACTTTCACTCGGCTGTTCAATTGGTAGAAGGAGCAACGGTGGTAGGACGGGTGAATTGAACTCGGACACATACGGACTCAAACCGTTTAGTAGCTTTAATCCCCGTATAATTCCAAACTTCGCTCCAGAAGCTCTCAATCTCGTCGACTGACCATGCCCATAAGGAATTGAACTTGTCTTCCTCACCGGAGAACTCTCGTGAGTATTTTTCCGAGACGTGCCGTTTGAATTGGTACATTGTCGTTCTCTCCTGGGAAGAATGCTCCCATAGCTTCTCACTGTCCCCCTCTCGATTCTTGTTTTGATCCTTGTCTGAAGTCATTTCTCCCTGAACCGACAAAAATAGTCAAGAGAGATAGAATTGCGTATTGTGATTGTTGATGAGACAAAGAAGAAAACAGAGATCAAACAGAGCCCAATAAAAAATAAAAAAATCTCTTGAGGCTACCCTTCTCTCCCTCTTTATTTGCTATCAACCATTCGATCCCTACCCGTTCCGCTCGTCACGTTAGGATACAACGCCCAACAACCTCAAAAAGGAAAACTCCCCGCAAGTGAACAGCAAGATCTTGGCGAGGACTTCGGGATCGGCAAAACTTCCCCGCACTCTCGGTCCGTCAAACGATACGCCCGATCTCACACACTATAAATATCGAGAAAACACATAATTTTTCTTCTTCTATCCTCCTTCTCTCCCCGATATTCCACCTAGAAGCGATTCCCAACTCCTATATATGATGTGATATTACCTGCATACATGTAGAACGCGAAAGGAAATAAGCAATGTCAAACCCCATGCTCTATATCTAATCGCAATCCTACCATTTTCCCGCAGATGTAGCACTATATGGAAGCGAGATATAAATCCGAGATCGAGAAGATTCAATGGATGTCGCTCACGGGGCATGAATTATATCCTAGACCTTCTCACTCGCCGTTTCCTCTTGGAGCCCCACCCCCCGCCTGGAGACTACTCATTTGCGGAACAAGTGACCGTGGACCAATACTCACATATGGTCAATGCTCTTAACCCTTCGCCAGGATATTAACAGCAGTTATTATGCAGGGCTGAACAGATCGACAGAGTATCGTGGGGAGATCTGAAAGCTTCAGAGGGCAAGGGCGACAAGCATGTTACTACTCGATCTTCTAGCTATATAACGTGATATTGTGAGGGGTTCTTAGAGGATACATCATGAATCCTAAAACTCCTTAGACCTATCGCGCATAAAGTGTCACACTTCATATAGGCTCTAGGATAAGCTTTGTGGTTAGGCAAGTGTCACATCATCAGGAGGCTAAATTGAAGTCACGGGCGTATGGCGCACCAATTTGTCAACCACCCCTCGAGCAACCCCCAAAGACCATAGAATAAGCCTCAGGAGGGATACGAAGATAGAAATTCACCACCGAGTGATATCATATGACCTCCGTGGCAACTTGTTCCGTAGATACTCAACCTAACCCGCGAAAACATGGCGATTTGTCGTACGATGCTCCAATATGCCAGTGCTCTCACTTCAGTCGGGATGTCGACTGACCGTTGGCTGATTCGTGGTAGGGATTCTCAATGGGTCGCAGTGGCATGCATTTAGCGCTCCAGAAAGAATACGAGTTGGCTTCTTAGCGAGCGGCGAAGCATCGGGTGACTTTTTCTACTATCGACATGCAAGGGACTTTAGATTCTTTGTCAAGTGTCAATTGCAGCACCCGGTTGAAAAAGGCCCTTCCCCGTAGGTATAGAAATTTCCGAATGTTGCATCTTGGCGGGGTCAACCTCAACTACCAGTAAACGTTTCCGCCATGTCGAAAAGGTGATTAGAACGCTAGCCCCCACTTCCTTCGTGATCTCTCTCCACGGGACGACAACAGCCTTCTCCAGATGTCGTTTACCGTTGCTTGATAATATATTAATTGGCCCAGATAAGATTTAATCTTCCTATCCTACTCCCCAATAGAGGCGTTTCGTCACCAAACCCCCACACTTTACCTTCCCCCTTTACGCGGATTGGCTATAGGGTGCGGTTGCACCGTTTTGTTTTTTTAACTCACTGGGCAGTTGGGCATAGGCGGCTGAGTTTGATTTGTTGTTTCTCTTGCCCGCCCCCCAGCCCCTCAGCACAAGGAATGGGTCTCGGCACGACACAAAGGCTGTGTGCTGTTGGCTCAGGTTCATGCTCCCATCTAGAGTTGTTGGCTTTCGGGAGTGATATATATCACCAGTTCTGTTCCTATCCAGAATCTGCATTGGCCAGTTGATTATTTCTCACACCCATCTACTCCCTAATTAGGATACACGCTCTCCCATCGCTAGTTCCCCGGTTATTCATTCACTCTAGACTTTCATATCTACGACATAACCGTCATGGCTGGTCACTCGCTCTTTCCTCCCTCGTCTATAGTTTTTTTGGCAGCCAATTCATCTAGTCTGGTCTCGTATTCAGTCTAGTCAATACGACCCATCTACAGGTTATGTTCCAGCCCACTGAGAACGCCCCGCCAGAGCAAATCCTCTGTTTACATGTTTATTGCGCTCTCGGGCGCGAATTTTAAGAGTCCAGGGGTGGTCGTGTACGAGTACAATTATAATAAGAGGCTGAAAATTGTCAACAAACCAAGTTCGTACAAGTGCGTACAGTCCTGTACAAGCAGTACATGGCGCCCTGGTATTCGATGCCCAGTCAATTGACCGGTTTTCACACCATCCTGATTTGGTCCCTATTCGTGAATAAAAAAAAAACATTAAAATATCAAAAATTAGTTCCTACCAAGGCAATTATATTATCATAAAAAATAAATTTAGCTCACAATCCTAAACTCTTTCCCCCCAGCCTCCGAGAAGGAAAAAAGAGTCCAACTCCATCAAGGTCCTCAACCAACAAAATTCCGCACCGTTTCCTCGAACGCGATCATCACGAACGAGTTCTTCACACCATCAACTCTCTAAACCAAGATACAAGGGGAAACTCTAAGGAGTTCAAAATCCTCTATTAGCGAAAAAAATTGAAAAAAATTAAAAAGTAAAGCCCGACTACAGGATAGATAGGTCTCTTGGAACACACTCGAGACCCATCGCACCGCGTTCTTAGCGACCGGGACGTCATCCAACGCCTAATTCCCCCACCATCACAACAAATTGTTCAGCACCACCACAAACGGCTTAGAGTCCGTGCACGCGTTCCAGTTGCTTTAAATTCTGAGCCTCCCCCCCCCCCAAACACGAACCTTCATCCCACCTTGTGTTTTCCTTTTCGTTCCCTCGCTCGCTTCCTTCCCCCCTTCCTTCCCCCCTTCCCTATCCTCTCCACTCACCTCTTCGCTTCGCACATACCCCGCTACTCAGCATAACGCAACGTTTCCGTCAGCCGCTGTTTTGAAACAACTCGTGCTTCAACCCTTTGGTCAAGATGTCGTTCACCGCTATTAACTCCGTGGCCGGTGGGGCAAAGAAAGATTCGGGCAGAGGTGGAGGCAAAGAAGCCAAGGATAGCGAGAAGATGGCAGCTAAAGATCAAGGCAAGGAATTGTCGTCGGAAAAGGAAAAGGAAAAGGACATGTTGGAGAAAGAGGCATATATCAAATTTCTCTCAGGAAAATATGGTGAATATCCTCCACCTCAATTTGTTCTTTTTGTTCCCTCCAATTGGGCCCTCCATTAAATATTGACACTAAATCAAAAATTCCTATTGCAGATATCCTCGACTCCGAACTCACTCTTTCACTTAAGAAGTCGACATCGTACCTTCTCCTTCGTCACATGGTTATTCGCAAATTTATCAAGCAGTATGAACCAGACGAAAGAGGAAAGCAGTTTCAGACTTTCTGTTGCCATTGCGACAAGTATTGGGGTCCTTATGATATGCATAATACTACCACAAGTTATTTGATTAGGCATTTCTCTATCGAGCATCCTGATCTGCCCAAATCCTATCCCGAGGAGGATGCGCTTCTCCGTCGCATGAAGAAGGGGATCGTCGAGGATCCAATAGAACCTAAGGATACCAAAGAGGCAAAGGGAAAAGGTAAAAAGAAGGGTGGCAAAGCTAAGGCTGATGGATTGGAGGAAGCGAAGGCTGGTGAAGAGGGTGCAAAAGGGAGGGGTCGTGAACGGGAGGGGAAAAACGAACAATCGAACGCCAGAAAACCCGAGAAGAACAAGAGGGCTAGGGCGATTGCGGAGCCCGAGACTCCCATTCAATTGAAGGCTGCGGAAGCCAATACAGTCTCTACTAAGTCCAAGAGCGATGAAGCTCTTGCCTCTCTTCGCAAGACTCGCTCTGGTAAGAGAACTGGACAACCTGAAAACATCTCTGCCGCTGGTATCAATCTTGATTCTCCCGACCCGCTCACCACCCGCAAGCGCAGGAGAACCGAGACCTCTGTAGTCGCTAGTCGCAAAAACAAAACCCCCTCGGTTGAAAAGTTTCTAGCGGAGGCAGATCACACCCTTTCTACTCTTCTGCCCCTAGAAAATGATTCAACCTCTCTCCCTCTCCCTCCTCCTCCTCCACCTGTCCAACAATCCGCCGCTGCCGCCACCTTCCCGGCCCCTTCATCCTCCGCTACCCCATTCGTCCCCGCCACCATTGACTCCACAATCCCGCAAACCCCCTTCACCCAATCCTATAGAAACCTCTTGACTGAATTTCTCGCCTCGAGCGAAACATCCCCGAGTGTTGTCGAGACCAAAGAGTTCCATGATCTAGTCAACTTTCTCAATCCGGAAACCCCCAAGTTCAACTTTAACACCCTGTTTGACGAAGTCTTTGTTCGCCAGAAGGAAATTCGCACTGACAAGCGTGAGAAGCCCGATGGGAGTGTTCGTACCAAGAAGTTTGAAGACTCCCTTAAAAAGGAGAAGGAGAGGAGGAGAAAGAAGGAGGAAGGATACAGAGCTTGGTTGTTTCGCGAATAGATGAATAAATCGCCTACTAGCATCAAGGATGGAAAATGGATGGAATTTGGGCGCGAGAGAACAAGTGTATTATTATATGGTGTCTTTTTTCTTTTCACTTCTCCTTTCTTTCCTTTCGCTTTCTTTCCTTCATGTAGGTTTTTCGAAATTTCGAAATTTAGTTTGTGGTTGATTGATTGATCGTCTTGTAAGTAGGTCTCTCTGGTTGGGGTGATTAGCAACCTGTTTAGCTTGCTTTCTTCTCTTACTTTACTTGCTTGCTATCTATACTCTTCTGCTCTTATTTTTCCTTTTATTTTTAGTTACTTGTCCTCTGAGTTGTGTTACTTTAGCTTGGGGGTTTATGCTTTAACTTTTTATCCTTTTTCCCTTCCTCTCATGGCGCTCACACCCGGGACCCCACCCTTTCACATGCGAGTGAGAGTTTGTGACATTCAACTAGGTCACTGCGATGGGACGGACAGCTGGGCAATGCTGCTATATTCATACATGCCGTGCAGTATATTAGTTATTTTTACAATAAGTTTTGAGATCTGCGCTACTACGGACCTGGTCATGCAGCCTGGATGTCATGCATTGGGAAGGTCTGTTAGTCGGGGTCGACCCATTTGTTTTCGTGTAGGCAGGGGCGGTGCGCCTTTTCGGGTGAATAATTGAAACTGTTGCAGATGATGGTTGGGGGCCGGCCCCAACCCCCAACCCCCAAACTGCAGGTTTAGATATGCCAGCTTGGGAGAAATATAGCTCTAGTATACCCCCTTGGTCTTGTAAATAATAATTTTTTTAATTCTTTAATAAATTTTACGTATTCGAGTGTACTATATATTATAATATAAGAACATGGCCTTCTACAATTTAACCCCAACGATGTCTAGCACTTTGACTCACTAAGCCACCTGAACGGGCACTATTGTTTAACAAAGTGTGATCCGGCTATCTAGGCAAAGACTCGACCGCTTTTCTGCCCTCCGATTAGCAGAGATAGACGGGGAGGATCCCGCCATCGTGTGGTGCGTCCCTGGGTAAAGTCTTGCTACGGGAGCGCCTAGTCACCAAGATGAGGGACCACTGCTTGATTGGGGCACGAGTCCCTCACCGGAGCCCCACTGTTGAGATATAATAGTATTGCTACGGGCACTACGGTATTATATCATACCCATTTGAATATATATGCTAGCAGGTGGGTTCAGTTGACGTCTCAAGTCTGGTTGAGGAGGTGTCTGTTTACTTGTGGCATGCCAATAGACGACCACAACTCTAAAGGAAACTAAGGTTCACTCCTGGCGTTTATACGCACTCACCTCAGGTCTGGCTGGCTGACTGACTGACTAGCTGTGCTATCCCAGGTATATGATCCTTAGATAAATGTCCTTTCTTCCTCCTCCTACCAGGACTTTCCCCCTACTGTTGCATGGGCAATTTTCTGTGGAGTTCGATTAACTCACATTCAACGCGCACAGCGGTTTGGAGGAGGTGGAAAGCTGTCCCGTTCCTCTATTGTACTCGTATAGTACAGTATATAGAGGTCGAAGAAGCAAGAGTTTGACATTCCCCAACCCCGAACACAAAAAAAAACCTTTGTCCAAGTTACATATCGTATCGCCGGATTCAGTACATGGATTATCCCATTTAAGCGGACAGAGACCATTTACTTTTTCCTCCTCCTTCTAAGGTTCCTGTTCGCCTGCCATTTCTTTCAGCATAAAAATAACTTCAGAACAAATTAAGATACCAAAATCAAAAAAGTTCTTATGCGGATATGTCGTTTGACGCATATATATAAAATATATTTCATTTCCCAATATCATAATTATGGTCGTGACGTATTAGACCTCGAATCCTCACTTGCAAAATTACCACTTTTTTTTTAAAAAAAAAAAACTTCAGAATTTAGCCCCTCCCACTAAAGAAGGGCAGATCTGGAATAATGTTCTATCTCTTATGATACACCGCTGTGTACCTCTCCTCCTTGTGTCAAGTGATATTTGAGAATTCCAAATTTCGTTACCCTTTTTGGGGCGTTTTATGACTTGTTCGCTTCCCCGGCCGACAGGTTAAGGAAATACGATATTCCAGATCATGCATATACTTGGGTAGGCTTTGGACTTGAAGATTTAATGATAAATAAATAAAAATCAAATTTCACAATGATATTGTTTACTGTTCGAATAACGCGGAATTTACTATCGGTAAGATATATGTATGATATCCGATTGCCTTTTTTTTTTTTTATTTCTCATCATGACAAATTTTTCTGTTATCAAAAACAAAATCCTAATGGATATGGATTCTGAGCGGTATTGGAATGACTAGGGCTCTGATTATATCATTGCTTGTGACTGCTTTCACTTGCTCGATTACTTCTTTTTAGCAATTTTTTTAACCCCGCGCATTTAACAAGTTGACTGGGCGACAATTTTCCCGACTAATGTATTTATTTACTAGTTGCCGAAAACAAACACCTATATTTCTGAGATATCATGCCAAAATATGTGCTATTTTCAACTTTTATTGCGATATATCTATATTGTGACGCCGATTAGGGAATCAAAAAGAAAGGGAAGGAAAGCTAGTTGTTGCCGGGGAGATGAGCAGTGATGTGTTTCTAGCAAGTTATAAGAAGGGCGAGACGGGCCGGCAGCCATTCAGCTAACAATAATACACGCAGGCGATAAGTTACTAGGAAAAGTATGCATACTAACAAATAATACGGGGAGAGACTAATCTACAATGTATTACGCCGAGCCTAACAAACAAACATACCCACTAAAGAAAGGGAGTAAAAACAAGGTAATGTGTAATAGCTAAACGAGCGAGCAAGCAGAGAAGCCGAAAGAAAGAGACAATACAACTCAAGCAACATACTGATACCAAGTCTCCCCCCCGGGGAGGCGTTCCATATAGTCTTTGTCGATCAACCTATTTCCTCTATTTAGCCCAACTCTCACCCCACTTCCAGCAGGGAAAAAAGGACATACCTCTCGATCTGCTTCTTGATTTCCGGAACGTCCAACTTCCCCCGATTCTTGGTCTGATCAATTGTCATCTGAATCAAGTCGTTATGCCTCAACTTCTTCCTGCTCTTCATAATGCGGATGATGGCAGCCTGAGTCTCGAACTGCCTGTCCTGGGCTACGCGTTCAAAGGTGTTTTCTTTCTCCTTTTTCGTTTCTTTGAGCTGGATCTGGTTGATTTTGATGCGGTATTTGGGTGCCGAGAAGTGCCGGTTTACGCAAAAGTTGTCTGTCGGGAGGATGTCCTTCCCCTTCGTCTCCTTCTGGAGAACGCGGTATTTAGCACACGCGAGGGATTGGAGGGTGCGAATTAGTTGTTTGTCGTCTGAGAGAGGAGCAGGTTAGTTTTGTTCACTTCCAAGATGGTGGGGGTTACCAAGTCCGGTGCCTCCTTTAATTTGTTGGTATGAGAGGTGGGTTCCAAATTCCGCATCATTAAATAGTAGGAGGACTACTGCTTGGAGGGCACTCAAAACTAGCTCTTTGTTCACGTTCTATTTCCCCCCTCCGTTATTAACTTACTTCAAGGTAGGGAGTAGCCACTAAAGTGATCCAATCATACCGGTGCAAATCTCGCCCTTAGAACACAGTGTGACAACGCGTGTCTCCACATGAGCTTCCTTCCACTATGTTTTTCGCAGTAGACATTTCTATAGGATTCTAGATATTGCGCCATCTCAAGTGGAATAACTACCGGCACCTCGTCATAGGTTGGCCATGCTGACTGAGAAAGTACTAGAACGTTGAGATCTACATTTGGAGAATTCCCCGCGCGGTTCCTTGTCGTTTTGAAATGCGAAATCGCCTCTCGAGATATTTCAATGTCTTTGAACATGCTCTCTAGGTTTTGAGTGAATCCGGATCCGCACTCTAGAGAGTGGAAGTCAGCAAAACCCTTATAAACATCAATTCAGGATACCATACCGGTTTTCAATTTGGTTATCATGCTCCGTTCAGCATCTCGACTAGCGCTTCTATCCATCAATAGCCTCCTTGCAAGATCCCTCTTATAAAACGCTTCAAACACATCTTTCCCCTGAATGAACCTAAACAGGTCAAGGACCTGCTCCAGCGAATGGGCCAACCTAGCATCTTCATCACCAGGCGTCCCTGTAGAGGTTCCTTTGGCACCCCCTCTTAGCAGAGCATCGACATATTTCGCAATCATTTCAGCCGGCTTTGAATTCACCATCTCTGATCGATCCTTGGTGCGCGCATTGAGGAATGTTCCAAATGACTCCCTCAAAGCATAAGCCAACGTATCGTCACCCTTGAACGGCACCCTAACAAAAGAATCTAGGCTATCCTTAAGCTCTAAAAGCCGCTGCACCATTTCGTTTTCTCGGCTCTCGTCCTCGATTATACTTCTACCCACAGCAAGTATATGTTTCTCCCATGCCAGCCTTAGATAGCTGCTCGGCTCCCCTATCCGATCAAGAAGGCTATAAAGGGTCGCCAAGGATTTATGATCTTGCTTTTGTAAAAGATCCTCAATACTTCCCTGATCAGTGAGGATAAGTAATTGATTTTTCAACAATCCCTCCTCGAGTATAAGCCCCATAGATCGCTTTGTAGGCGGATCCAAGCGGTACCTCTCGCATCTTAATGCCTCCTTGTGTAATTGTTGAGAGCATTCGTCAAGGTACTCCGCAAGGGAGTTAGAAGTTGCCCCTAGAACCCCAAGGCGGTCGTAATATTCTCTAGACATGGCCAGGAACCGGGGCTCAAAGTTCGTCTCATAGAGGTCTAAACTATCCACCATGCGAACGGCACGTGTGAGCAGAGAAGCGTCGATTGAGCACTGCTGGCGATCGCGTTCGAATAGAGCCATGATTCCATCCATAAATTTAGTTTCTATTTCTTGGGCCAGTATTATATGGTGCCGAAAGAGTTCTAGCCCGGTGGGTTCCACAGGCTGAAGACTCGGATTAGCATTGTTAAGGAGGTAAGAACGGTCAAGGTACAAAAACACGGATCTAATCATCCCCTATATTTTACGAACATCAGTATTAGTTCACTCTCGTTTATAGAAGGGTTAAAACAATATCCAACCAACCAGCTGAGCATTCCACTTCTCCCAAGCACTGACAACACACTTGACAGCATCATCTTTCCAGCTATTGCAAGCTATGATAGAATCCTTGAGGTAGTCACCAACGTAGGTAGCGCAGCAAGCCTTAAGCCTAATGTAGAGCTCACCAGCCCTATCGGCTCTACATATATTTTCGGTGCCTCTGTACAGCTCCTCCAAGCTAGCAGATATTTTGCGGCTCCCAAAGATTGCTGCGAGTGCAGCTTCCAGAGAGCCCCAAGTCTGATTAAAGTAGACATCCGGGTCAATCTTCGAAGGTTTGCGCAGATTCTTTATATGTAATTTGCGAGGTGCACCAGCGTGAGGCTGAAACGGGGCGGGGCGCGGGGGCTTAGTCGCAACTCTATTCGTGTTTGGGTTTGGCGGATCTCGAGGGTGAGGTGGGAGACCATTGAGATCAGCAACCCTGTTCTCACTGATGCGACGCCAGGCTTGCTCGTTTAAAGGAGTCGACATGTCCTTTGGGAGCTCAGGCTGTTCCGAGTTTTTTCGGGAACGTTTTGGACTGCTTGGGCGAGAGGTAGGTACGTCCAAACCTAAGGTGCTATCCCCAAAGAAATCGGTAATACTTCTCTGAGAGAAGCCTTGTGACGGCCGAGGGGATTGTAAATTTTGTTTGCGCTTTTTGCCTTGAGATTGCGTCTCCTGATCGGACACCTTCTCCGGCATCTACCAATGGCTCGCCCCGAGCGATGGGAAGACTATATCGATCAAGTAATGCAGGTGGTGCAATAGCTTGGGAGAGGAGGGGGTCAATGTAGGGTATCAAACAGATAACAGGCCTGGACTGAATCGGAGTTAGGATGATGGATGGACCAGTCGAGTCGTTTAGCCCAAGGCCAGAACAGCCGATGCGGTAGCCGATACAGTGGAGGCTAATAGTAGAACTGAGAGGTTATGGGAAGAGGGAGGAATGATGTTGTAGCGGAGATAAGAGGAGGTAAGGGGATGAGGATTGTTTGTTGGGGTGAAGATACACCGCCGACACAGTAGAGGAGGAGATGAGAAGGAGAGAAGGGGGGAGAAGGGGGGAGAAGGGGATCGAGAGAACGAGAGAGCAAAAAAAACAATTGGCCTTGACTGTCCTCTCCTCGATGCGCTGTGGGCTAGGTAGAATAAGATGAGCGCTGTGGATTAACGATATTGTGTCACCAGTACTGAGTATTCTCGCAGGTTAGTAATTCTCCCTCACTAATAAAATAATTTCCAGAGCCCTTGCGCGTCTCCGCATGAAGGCCATAACCTATGCCAAGACTGCAGTGTTCACATAATTCTGGGGACTATACTTATGCACCTTACACCCATTACACCCTAGGGGAAATTTCTGGATCTTGCCCCAGTCACCTACAGTAACTTGACCCGATTTTGGACCGATGAGCCTCACAAAACTTCTGTCGGAGTCGCCTATTCATTTATTCCTCCCTCACCTCACAATCGATAATAATTATAATACGATGGACGGGTTACGTAACTGGGTATCCGATAATATTATCAAGGTAAAAAATAGGAATAAAAACTCCTTCCTTCCTACGCATTTCCTACTTGTAGCAAACACTAATCGAACCTTTCAACAGTTCTCCGGCGCTGCAGACTCTACAATCATCGACTTTGTCATAGCTTCCGCCTCCTCCGCGAAATCTGCCTCTTCCCTACACGACAAACTCTCAAGCTTCCTAGATGGTGACCCTTCGGATACCCATCGATTTACCTCAAGTCTCTATGACCGCGTTCCTCGGAAGTCCGGAGGTGCCGGTGGCGCGTCGTCCAGGAAAGACAAGCCAGTGGAACGGAAGAAAAAGTATTCGCTGTTAACGATGGGTGAGGACGAGGATACTTCTTCAATAATGCCACCACCTTCATCGACTACGAGAGTGAAGAGTTCAAAGGAGAAGCGTCGGGAGGCCAGGAAAGAAGAGAAACGGGAGCAGAGGGATGAGGAAAGGGACCGGTATTCTGAGAGGGATCGAGGCCGGAGAGATAGAGATAGAGGCTGTGGTTGGGACAGAGGTGGAGAAGGTGAGAGAAGAAGTGACAAGGACCGCAGCGAGAGGGACCGGAAATCTCGGAAATTACGGAGAAGGGGAGACGACGACGATAGATGGGGGGACGAGGAATATGAGGAAGAGGAGGTCCAAGAAGTTTTGTCACCAGCGAAGCGTGCGCGTGTAGACGGTGACGACGAGGATTTAGAGGAGCTGGACGAGGAAGCAAAGGCCGAAAAGGAGCGACTACGTGATCTTCAGGAAAGAGACGAATTTGCAAAGCGCCTCAAAGAGAAGGATGAGGAGAAGACTAAGAAGTTGGTTGAAGACCGGTCATCCACGAAGGAGGGTAAACAGCTCGCTCAACGGAGAGCTTTGGCAGATGACGCTGCAGCTCGAGCTGCGGCCCTTCCAGACTTGAGGGAAAGATCACGACAGGAATATCTTAAGAAGCGCGAGCTTGAGCGTTTGGCCTTGTTACGAAAACAGGTTCAAGATGAGCAACAAGAATTACGGACAAACCCCGATCTCTCGAGAAGGGAGAAGGAAGAATTCGCAAAGAACAAGGAAATTCTTCGACTCGCGGAGGAAAGACTCAGGGTCGATGATCACCTTGATGGTTACATGCTGCCGGAGGACTACATCACCGAAAAGGGCAAGATTGACATGAAAAAGAAAGAAAAGGCGCTCTACCAACGATATGTCGAGAAAGGGGACGATGGGCAGGAGCGGTTTGTCACAGAGCAGGAAGAATGGGAGCAACACCAGGCACAAAAAGCAAGCGCACAGATCAAGCGTGCAGAGCGGGTCGACGAAGGAGACTACGAGTATGTCTTTGACGATTCCCAGCAGCTCAAGTTCCTCATGGACAGCACAGACATTGACCAAAACTCTATGTTCTCCGACAAGGAGAGGATTTTCATGGAGCATCAGCTCAAGGCAGCAGAGAACAAGGCAAGGACAATTGAGGAAACAAGAAAGTCCTTGCCAATTTATGAATGGCGAACACAATTTCTGGAAGCCCTGGAGCAGTTTCAAGTCCTCATCATTGTAGGAGAAACCGGTTCCGGAAAAACCACCCAGTTACCGCAATACCTCCACGAAGCTGGCTACACCAAGAAGGGACTTAAAGTCGGCTGCACGCAGCCCCGTCGTGTTGCTGCCATGTCCGTCGCAGCCCGTGTAGCAGAAGAGATGGGTGTCAAAGTCGGCAACGAAGTCGGGTACTCTATCCGTTTTGAGGACGCCACGAGCGACAAGACAATAATCAAGTACATGACCGACGGCATGCTCCTGCGAGAGTTCCTCACAGAGCCAGACTTAGGCGGATATTCTGCGCTCATGATCGACGAAGCCCACGAGCGCACACTGTCAACAGACATCCTCTTCGGTCTCGTCAAGGACATTGCACGCTTCCGGCCTGACCTCAAGCTGCTAATCTCCAGCGCAACTATGGATGCACAAAAATTCTCCCAATACTTTGATGACGCCCCCATCTTCAACATCCCAGGTCGCCGATACCCCGTAGACGTGCACTACACCCAGCAACCCGAAGCAAACTACCTAAACGCAGCTATAACCACAATCTTTCAAATTCACACCACCACACCCCCACAAGGCGACATACTAGTCTTCCTAACAGGGCAGGATGAGATCGACGCCGCCGAGCAAAACCTCCAAGAAACCTGCCGCAAACTAGGCAACAAAATCCGAGAAATGATAATATGCCCGATATACGCCAACCTCCCGTCAGAAATGCAAGCCAAAATATTCGAACCCACACCAGAGGGCGCCAGGAAGGTGGTCCTGGCAACAAACATCGCTGAAACCTCCCTCACAATTGACGGAATAGTGTACGTCATAGACCCAGGCTTTGTAAAAGAGAACGTTTACAATCCCCGCACGGGGATGGAATCACTCGTGGTAACACCGTGTTCCCGTGCCGCGGCGAAGCAAAGAATGGGCCGAGCCGGCCGTGTCGGGCCCGGGAAGTGCTTCCGACTGTACACGAAGTGGGCATACCAAAACGAACTCGACGAAAACACTACTCCGGAGATCCAGCGCACAAACCTAAACTCTGTTGTCCTGCTGCTAAAATCACTCGGCATAAATGACCTGATAGAATTCGACTTCATGGACCCCCCGCCGGCCGAAACACTCATCCGCGCGCTAGAAAACCTCTATGCGCTGGGAGCACTCAACGATAAGGGTGAGCTAACAAAGATCGGCCGCCAGATGGCCGAATTCCCCACAGACCCCATGCTAGCTAAAGCGATCCTAGCAGCGGACAGGTACGGCTGTGTGGAAGAGGTCCTCTCGATAATCGCCATGCTTGGTGAGTCCTCCTCCCTCTTCTACCGCCCCAAGGACAAGAAGTTCCATGCGGACCAGGCGCGCCAACGCTTCACGAAAAAAGACGGCGGCGACCACCTCTCGCTACTAAACATCTGGAACCAGTGGGTCGACACAAACTTCAGCTACGTATGGGCACGCGAGAACTTCTTGCAGCACAGGAGTCTGTGTCGCGCGCGTGACGTCCGCGATCAGCTTAGCAGACTGTGTGACAGGGTTGAGGTCACAGTCAGCTCGGCGGGTGAGAATAGTACGCAGTTGATACAGAAGGCCATCACCAGCGGGTTCTTTCCCAATGCTGCGCGGCTGCAGAGGAGTGGGGATAGTTATCGCACTGTGAAGAACTCGCAAACGGTGCATATTCATCCGAGCAGTTGTTTGTTTGAGGTCAATCCTAAGTGGGTCATTTATTATGAACTGGTTTTGACAAGTATGCTTTTCTCTCTTTCCCGTTTTGCTGGTAGTATTGGACATGAGTGCTAACTAGGTCACAGGCAAGGAATTCATGAGAAATGTCATGCCGTTGCAGCCAGAGTGGTTGGTAGAGGTTGCGCCGCATTATCATAATAAGAAGGATTTGGACACGTTGGGGACAAACAAGAAGATGCCCAAAGTGCAGGGAGCCGCGGCGGAGAAGGCACCCCCGGGGTAGATTGGGCTTTGGGGTGATCGCATGTATGTATGGTGTGATTGATAGGTAGATAATGTCACTTGAATTGATAAACTAGTTTAAGTGAAAGTTTGAACACAATAAAATTTGTATTTGAATCGTCTACCATTGAAGATAAATGCAGCGATGTGATTGCAGAAATAATCAGAATGCACCAGAATTCTGCCAGAGTGCCAAACTAAAACTTGAGAAATCGAGAATAGCAACGATCCCAAAGCAACAGACCCTCCAGCAACCAAAAGTATAAAGGCAAAATGAAAAAAGAAAGAAAAAAATAAAGGAAACAACAACACCCAGAAACCGCTCCACTATCTCACCATCACCACTGTTTCCGAAAATACACTAATCAAACACCCCAGAATTACAGAGAGCAACTGTGTCGAAGAATTACCCATACCCCGCTAGAGCTACACCCTACATCTTTCCAGAAGTTTAAACTTTCCTATTCTATCGTCGTTTCCCCATCGTATCCGGCCCCGTTTTCTATGTGGTGGTTCCTTTCAAGTCGGAATGTATTCTAGCAATTCTGAAAGGTAAGATGTAAAATTAGAAATCTTTCAAAGCAACGAAATGGCTAACAGTTTCAAAAGATTCCAAATTGTGGTCTGCAAGAGAGATATCAAAGGAAGCTGCAGGAGGGTTATTGCCAAGTTTCGGTTTTAATAGATTTTAGGTGATAACGGGGTTAAATGCGATTTTGTGAGCGCACAAACCCCACAAATTAGGGTGGATATAAAAGGGCTAACGTATTACGGATGGCATGCCAGGGGAAAAAAAAAAAACCGTATACAAACCAGTCACCTTACCTTTCGCTAATAGTATCTATATCTCACTCTACCTTCCTCAATCTCTCGAAAGTATCCTTCTATCTGACCGTACCCAAAAAAATCCTTGGCACCCTGATCCGCACCGTAATAAAAGAGAAGGTCGACTAAGGCATACGACTGCATTCTCCTGGCAATCCCCAAAGGCGTCAACCAGGCATTGTTGAGAATATTTGGTGATGCTCCCTCATTCAACAAGCCTCTTATCATATCCAACCCGTTTCTGGAGCCGATGTCAATAACCGCCCTGTGCAAAGGCGTCATTCCGGTCTCGCTGTTCTGGTGATTTATTGTGGCACCAAACCGGATAAGCAGCTGTGCTACCGGCCAGGACGCCCGTTCAACGACCCAATCTAGGGGAGTCTCGCCATCAACGTCCTTAATATTAGGATCAATTCCGGCCTCTAGCAGCAACTCTGTTACTTCAAAATCATCACGAGAGGCAGCGAGATGGAGCAGACTGCCATGGCTCCAGGAATCGAGGTTAACATCAGCTCCTAGTTTAATGATATGGCTGACCATTTTGGGGTCCCTGCTAGCGACAGCACATTTCAGGGGGGTGCTGTGAATCACGTGGTTTTGGTTAATCGAATAGCCCGGCAGGCTCAAAAGGACTTCAAGGAGACGGTGCTTCTTATGCGTTGCCGCCCATTGAAGGGGAGGCATGTCGGTATCACTCGCGAGCTTCTGGAGAATAAATTGTATAGTGATTTCACGCAACTTCCGTGAGACATGGACGAGTATGGTTAAAACATCGAGATCGAGATGATCCATTATCATTATGAAAAGCTCCAGCGGCATTTCCAGAATGTGTGGGACTATTTTGAAGTCACTAAAAAGGGCCAAAGGACATGAAGGTAGCAGCCGAGCCGCACCAGATCCTGCGAGTGGGCCGAAAATTTCGTCAGACATTTTGTCACACATTCCCTATAAAATCTTTACCAAATCAGCCGACCGCAAAGCAATTGTCGATAAACTCAGGGAGATATAAAACAGTCACCACATACCGGATATGGCAGAGCAGGTGGCGAGGATATGATCGGCCAACTACAAAATAAAAATCACCAGCGGACTACAATTCACCTCGAAGTTAGTCCCAATAATCCTCGATAGGAAGATCAAACATCATCACACCCCACAAAAATAGCCGACGGGCAGGTATAAAAGGAGGCAGTTGAAAGGCAGATACCACCCTGAGGAGAAAGGAAAAAAAAGTGCGAGAGAGAGAACAAAAGTACCAATGAAACTTCACCCGTGAAGTCCAATTCCTAAGGATAATAACGGTAGGAGTGAATATGGGGGAAGGGAGTTAGGAAGTGGACTGTGGAAGAGAGGTCACTGGTGGTATGAAGGCAGGGAGAGAGCTGAAGATAAGACGTGGAGGGATTGGAAGACGATTGAGAGAAAATACGCTGCGAGGACGATGAGAGGACGGAGAAGTGGTGGGAAAGGAGGAGGAAAGGAGGTTGAAAAAAAAAGTGAGGATTTTAAATGGGTTTGACAGAGCCCCACATCACTATGAGCTAAGAGTGAGGTAGTTATTTAAGTCCGGTTTAGAAAATTCTTCCCCCCCACCAGATTCGCTGGGTGATATATACTCGAATATGGATTATGGCTCTTAGCCTAGAAGGGTAAGGTCTCAGTTACCAGCTGGCTGTCTTCTACTCACTTATTCTATGATTTATATCTCCTGTATAGTATAGCTCATGTATTTGCTATTCTTTTAGCCATAAATCAAGCCACCTGCCCCCCTCATCTCATAACCATATATCACCAGCACTACAGACGATAGGGTCCCGAAACATCAAAATTGTTGCTTTCCCCGGGATACAACTACCCATTCTAAGGAAAATTACAGAAATATTTTGTAAATTCCATAGCATATAAGTTAGAGACTAAGTATACGGTCTTCGTGATATCTTTCTCCGATCTCAGAAAGGAGCGAAATTCAAACCGCGCCCGACCCTAGGGTACCCGGTAAGCTAGGTCTTTCGTCCGGCAAAGGCTTATACACAGACCTGACTCGTTTTGAATGAACACCGGCCCCCCATACATGAGGGATTAGGTTCTTGTCCACAAATTCTCCAAACCTCTTTGAAATATGAACAGGGTCGAGTGACGAATCATGAAGTTAAGCATTTTGCCTGAAGAATTCTATAACATAGACTATGATACACCAGGGAGACACTCTGGCCCGAGGATCCCCGCGTCCCAACAACTACTCCTGAACGTTCCTCACGCGGGTCTGGAGATCTTGGCCAAGTTCGAAGTAATGAGATGTGCATTAGCTACTCAACCCATGTCCAAATCTGTTCACCGAGTACCTTATTGTACGTCCCAGGATAAAACTCACAGCGACGCCGTGTGTTACCAGCATCTGGCCAGAGGGGTGAACTGAGGCGAGGGATATTTAGGCGGATTACTAATCAACCCTTCACAATAATCTGGAAAATGATCCCAGACGTTAACTCCCTTTAGGCGAATCATTACGAATCATTCACAGATCTGACCAGACTAGAGGCAAAACAAATGTTACAGATTTCACCCCCCCTCCTTACAGGTGCTGCCATATCTGCTCGTTACCTTTAAACTCGGATGCTACTACATGCAGGAAATTTGATTCCGAGAGCTTCGGTTCAGTGCAAGGGCCCTCTGGGGGGTTACCACCAGCTCTACTTTGCCCGCGAGGCACCTTATCATACTATGTTTTCTCAAGTTTAAAGCCGGCTACGAGACATGAGTGTGAAGTTTTGGTGGTGGGTGGATCTAGAGAGCTCCTCCTCCTCCCTGTTTTCTCGCGCCACGCAACATGCTTCTCCAGGGAACATCGCTGGCTCTGGCTTCCATGCACACACCATCAAGCGAGCAACTGTTCCCCACTGTTGGGTGTATATAGCCAACTCGATACCAGTTAATTGGCTAACGTCTCGAACATTGAGGCTACAGCCCTCCCGGGATTCCTCGATCAATTCCCGGATCGTATTTTTGGGAACCGGGGTTTGCTACCTGTGGAATGATACCCAATATTATAGAGGCCAATCACTTACCCTTCTAACAGGTGTCTTATCCACAAAATAAACCTTTATTATACTTGCAACGATCAAACTTGATACGATATCCCAGGCAACCCCATCGATCGAGAAAGTATGACAACAGGCATTCTATATGAATTAGTGTTCTGGTACAGGAAGTTTACAAGGCATACCCAGACTTTGAAATTAACCCCCGGTGACATACGATATATCATATCCACTCCCAATCCCATCCTCTCACTGGACCCGATGTCACTGTATACAGCACTATACAAGCATCAGTGATAACCCTGGTAAGGGTAGCCACCACCATCCCTGGGAACAATATTGCCACAGCCATGCTCCTGAGTGGTTTCCCGATACTAGGAGATTTCCGGCTACCCACCGACAGGAGGAAGGCTTTTGAGAAAGCTGGTCTTGATCCGGTCTTGATCACAAGTGCAGCACCAAAGCCTATGCGGAAACGAGAGAGTGGGTTTGTGAAGATATAAATGGGGAGCGGATAGAAGGAGAGTAAGTTGCTCATCCTACTGCGAGTATAAACCACCTGAACAGGGATGATGGAACTTCATGGCCCTCCGGATATCCCAGAGAGGAATATTGCACCTGATGAGGTCTAACAAGAGCTACCTCAATGCGAAAATGGATTGGAGGACTACAACCCACAGTGCGAGTGATGCGGGATTGCCCTTCAAAGCTTCCTGCATATTCTGAACTGTCCAAATCGGCCCAGAATGGGTACGGATGGGGGGGGGGGATGGGCCCGGAGACCTTTAAAATATGACCAGAAACAGCACTACGGAAGAATAAAGGGGGAAAGGGGACTAGTTCAAAAGTTTGTCTAATATTATTTCAAAATACAGGATATGATTCCCCGTGCAGGTGGGGGTTTTTCCGTTTCCAAAAGAGACCAACTTGGAGTCTTAAGAATTTTACCGTCTCTCAATTATGATGTGGTAATTCTCGGTATTTATGTGTCTTTTATTTGTTTCTTGTTAATCGGAGTTGAAGTTTCTTTTGTTGGTTCTTTTCGGCAGTACCTAAGGGTTCTTGCCATGGATCCCCAAGTACCGTACCCACCAGCAAACCTGCGGACCCAACAGGACAAAAAAAAAAAAGACCCTACCTCACGCCTCCCGGCCCCCGGAGCGGCGGACCATGCTCCCCGGAACGGCAATGAACCTCATCCTTTCACAGAAGCAAACAGCAAGCCTTTGGAAGAAAAAACATTCCGCCATTCCCCCCCGAGGTTAATCCTCCAGACACATCTGGGCGCAGAAAAAACTCAACTTTCCAAGCACCTCAGTCTCTCACTCGAAACGAGATTCGCCGTCACCAAGACCACCACGCCTGAAAAGTGACCCTAATCCTCACCCGAAAAGGCTTTAATAATGGTTATTTTAGCTCCTCCTGAAGCAGTGATCATGGTCAAGGATGGGAAGAGAGACCTTCGAGAACAATTCCCCCTGAAGAAATCTCCCGCCCCGCAGATTCACGGTGTGCTTCGGCACATGGTATGTTTCAACCTTTAACGGGTTGCCGTTGCGGGCCTGTGTAACAAGAATCGAACAGCCGCCCTTCTCTCCGACGGAATTAGGTTTCTGCAATAGCGGTAGTTTCAGGCGTGCACTCTCAGCCCACCCCGAGGTTAAATGTACGAGTACAGTACATTACAGAGAATTGGTGTTACAAGTACTAGTGCTCATGTACTGGTACTTCCTTTCTCCCTCCCTCTCCCTATGTAGGACGGGTAGCCTCGGAGTTATTTGGACACGGGTATTTGAGGCAATTTGTTTTCGCTATTTTGTTCAACTCAACTTGGGGGAAAGGGGGGAGCCGGGGTTCGCAGGGTACCGTTGCCACTGGTTGCTATCATCGTTCCTCACTCGTAACGTATGAGTGAGGATGCTGCTGGTTCGGCTACGCATTAGCATCAATGCTATGCACCTGGAGATTTCTCACACAGTACCGATAGTCATGGTATATTTGAAAAGCCATAGCGTGTTCAAATACCCAACGGAATTTCCCCTACACCTAGAGGGGAGTGAGGGCCACTCGAGGCGGCTAGCGCCTACTGCAACAAACACCCCGGGACCAGCGATTTACAAAGGGCAAAAACAGATACGGTATTAGTCCCTTTCACTTGATTTCACCGTGTGGCTGATAGCACAAGAGCCACTTCCGGATATCGTGTGCTACAAAATCCACATGAGCGGTAACAACTCCCTTAACAAAGCAATCTAAGAATCCAAATGCGAATCCCAGGGGGAGGGAAGCCAGGGACTTAGCACCGGTATATCATACAAACTCCAATGGGGGTATCATACGACAAATACGGCCCGGTGACTAACAGGAATCAGTAAAAGGCATTTTTGTTACCCTACTTTGACGGATCCGCTGCTTTGCCTGCTATCATACCCCATTCGTCATTCACCGGTATCCGTCGTCCATCCGTGGAAGACTGCAAGTAGAATGTGTATCACACCGCCCCTGCGCTTGAGAATCACTGCGGTGAAAAACAGCGTGACTCCACATTTCGGCGGGGGGCGTACACCGGCACGCAGTTGTTTATTTTGGTGCGTGAACCGGCAAGGATGGATTCGGGAGATCACTTTCATCTTCTCTGGCGTGGTTGAGTTTTGTTCTATGGTTCCCACAGCACATGATTTGGAATATCCTAGAAACGCATAAGACGAATGGGGCCGGAGGTTTGTTTGGCGAATCCACGCCGGTAGGATGGTACGGAGCAGATGGCTTTATAGAGGCGAGGTTTCTGCGATTTTTAGCCAGGTGAGATCAGTACTTGCCAGTGGTGGGGACATGAGTTATCGATGGTTTTTGGAAATTGCTCGAGTGCTACAGTAAGTTAGGGGTGAAATCGCAAAGTCCCCTTCTACCTAAAACTTCGCAAAACCCCGATGACAACAACCCACCCAAACTTACAGTAGACCATAGATTAATGGTCTATTTATTCCTTATTATCCAGATTTTACTTTTGTTGAGAACTTGCTGGAAAAGTTACTTGGCAGTCCCCCTGATTGTAGTGGTAGTTGACGTAGGGGTTTGGGTTGTGGATGGAGCAAGGACGGGCGGTTGTCGCCACAGTTTTCGAAGTTTAGGGTGGGACGTCGTCGATAAAACAGGGTGCTTTGTCACAAACTTACCGATGCTGGTGCTGATATGATACCGGTACTGGTCCGGTAGTTGAGTAATGATCTATGCTTATTCCTCCGAACCTTTGGGCTGGCCAATCACGGCTTCCTAGTTCATGCTAACGACCTTAGCACTATCGCCAACTCCAACTTCCTAGTATCCCACGACTACTGTTGCGTATTCCATAGTGGCACGATCAGCACAGCCCCAACTCTCTGAAACGGCGTTATCCCATGTTCCCAACGACTGAGCAGGTGTCAAACAGGAGCAAGGATAGCTATGACAAGTTGGTATTTCCTTTTTTGATTTCTCCCACTTGTAACCACTCACGTCAACACAAGATCAAAGAGCAAAGTTCTATAAAACTAAGCTTGAAGCTCACGATCCTTTATTTTTAGGCAGCCTTTTCTACCAGCGAGGAAATCTCGTGTGAGCATCCGCTTAGGCCGTCAAGCCTGCAAAGGCAACGGCAGCTCTGGCGCCGGGCCGCAGATTACCGTATTGCAGCCAGATTCTTGAAGTCAAGTAAAGCCTGGCGCATACAATAGCCTCTCATTCATACACCTCCACACCAGCAAAGGCGGGTTGCAGCACTCCCCGGCGTACCGCTGTGCGTCGTCTTCGGCCCCCCAGGTCAGTTCATTATTTTGGCAACCCTAGCGAGCGAACCCGCGAGCCCTTGGGGGAAGCCAAAAGTCCCCGTCACAAATCTATGCTCCATATCATACAAATTAGCTGCCGTATAATCCAGTACAGATGAATGACTTACACTAGTATCACTGTCCAATCGCGTTCGAGTTGTATGCACGCAGGATACATACAGGCACTCGGGAACCATCTAGTTGAATACTCATCATCCCCGGCTCATCACACCTTTCCAATATCTTGTGCGGTACGGGTATGCCAGTTACCGCAGCTGCAAACTTACCTTACTTTACCTCGCCTTGCTTTAGCTGAGGGTTTACCTATAGCGCACCTGAAGACATGCCGAAAAATATGTTGCAACGAAAAGTTGGGCCAAGAATAAAGACCTCTGCCCTTATCATCACTAATCTCCACCTAACTTTTCGTCGTACTCAGCCGCACCGGCGGTACACCATGTACGAGTACTGTACATGGCGCTCGTGTAGTAGACATATGTCTCTTTCCCGGATTTTCCTCCCAGAGAAAATTGCACTTTCTCAATACTCCAAACTGCACTTTCACCACGTTAAAGACAAGCAGGCAACCGAGCCCACCCGGAAAATGGCATCCGCTCGTGGGGCCATGGAAACCGAGACACCCATAGCCCTTGTAGGTATCACTGGAAATGGGTAAAAATTGGAGAACATACCAGCCTCTATCCTAGTGGAAAAGCCAGTCGCCAGGCCACTGAACTTGCAATGATGGACTAATTAGCCACTATGGGCCTTGGCACAGGAAACCCTGTTGCCGGGAGCTTGAAGGAGTTCATGGATCATAGGATGGTCGACTCTGAGTATGCTATGGTGGCCTTGGCCTTGTGTTTCACCAGACTGGCTCTGTCGTCCTTGATCATGATATAAAATCTCAATTATAAAATAAAGGGAAACTGGAAGAACAATAGGTGAATTGACAGCTTATACCTAATAAGACCCACTAACTAGCACTTGTAATACAGCAAATATGTACTCATATAATAATTAGATTACATTTTGCTTAGATTTATATGTAAGAGTTCAAGTTGAAAATATATTATATATACCTATAAGTAATAGATATAAGTCAAGGGATAACTCACATATGTGACATGTCATAAGAAGGAGGACTTTCTTAGCAGGAAAATAAGATATTATGTAATAGAACATGTCTATATAACTTGAAGACTAAATGTATTTCCCGCTGTTATCATAATATTTTATGATAATTATTATACTTTATGATAATTATTATACTTTCCACAATCATCTCCTGGATTCATGGCAGACAATTGACCCATATCTTTTTCTGCCATGTGAAAAGGTATTGCTTATTTGGTAATAAGTTAGCAGCTTGGTCACAAGTCAAATATTAGAAAATTAGAAGACACTTACCTCCAGCTGCCTCTGGGTTAAATTCTCTTAGCTCCTGATATATTCCTGTATTCTACACGTGTAGAGCGTGATAGATTATAGTGCATGTCAATGGGATCATAGTTGTGTTAATCCGCTCGAGAAAGCTGGAATCCATAATGCCGCATATTTTCTTACCAGTGAAGTACTTACTATAGATCACATCTGGAATCTGCGGTATAGAAAATTCTAATGTCAGATTCTGCATTGAGCGTAATTACAATGGTTAGTGGTTACTCTGAAGCAGCTGGACAAGTCTAATGAACCTTGTATCCTCTTGGATGATACATAAACCTGTCCTGTTCAAGCAGATAATTCATCCTATACACAGTCATACTGGGATCTTCTGGTTGTTCATGTAACGATCCTATCTTCTTATAGATTAGTTCTTCAACAGGTAACAACTCCTTACCTATTCTCATATCAGATATCGATAACTCTGAGACCTCTTAGGGTCTACGTGATCTTCCCCGATCTCGTCTATCGATATATCTTTTTGTCTCGTTGTACTTATACAAGCGAGATCTCTTTCTCACGTATATTGTGAGATATGTTTGTATGCGTGTATGAGTATATTGATTTTAATAGTATAGGAAAGACTTAAGTGGTTCAATCTAATTTATTTATACTAGTACTGCCAACTCCGGCATACAACCAGTCTCTCCCATACCCCAAAATCACAAACTAAAATACACTACCACGGGCGCAATCCCGTCCCGCAACCGCTCCTCCTAACACAAACCCAAAACACACTACCCAAGGGGCTCACGGGCGCTCATGTCGGCTAGCGAAATCCTGGATTAACGCGTCTTCCCCCTCTCGCAGCCCATCCACCCACACCATACCAACGCAATTAACCTGCCTCCAACACAATTTCATCAACATACTCAACAAAGGAAACATACAGTCTGTCCCAACATCCGCGCTTCTTCCGATAATGTTCCCCCATCCTATTCCTCTTCCCAACGATCCGACGCTGGTCACAGAAGGGGCACCATTCTCTTTCGATAAATCCAAACAACCCAGCCCACGTCAGCACAACCACCGTTCGTAAAGACAGCGTAAGATCGTCCCAACTGTGCCAGTGTTGCTGCCAGAACCGGTCACAGCTCGCGGAGAGGCAACCCGGATTGTTATCGAAGTGAGCGAAGAAGGAGGGCCATGTGGAGGTACCTTGGTAGGTAATCGCCACGTCGCAGCTCGGGCATTGTGTAGCCACCGAGTTTAGAAGAAAAAACCACTTGGAGGGAAGATGCTTACTCGGAAGTATGCACTCTCCCCCAGGATGTTTCTTCTCGCACCGCAAACATGTATCGGGCGTCCCTATGCACACTCGCCTCCCATCCCTCTCCACCATCAGTGTACTATTAAACGGGTTACCTGCGACTACCAACTCCCCGTCCACCTCCTTCATATGACGGGGGATCCCCAATCCGAGCCACCCGTGTTCCAACCACCAGTCCTTCCATCCCGCGATCGCCGAGTCCTTGAACAAGTTCTCCATCGCCGGCTGTTTCCAACTGTACCGTTGGCATGAAGTCTAGTGATGTCTCTCCTCACATCTTTCACACTCGTCATGCCCGACCAGGCCAGTACCACTGCGAATCCTAGTCAACACATATGAATCCATCCTTGTTAGCCCGCGAAGGTGTCTAGAGGCCTTAGGCCCATGAGCATAATACCCGTGACCTTCATTACCATGCCAGGCCTCCTATTCTTCTTTCCTCAACTCGCGAGCCAAAGCGGCGTGGCCTATACTAAAGCTGATTCCTTCCCACCGGAAAGGGTGCAATGGCAAGCGAGTACTCTCCTTGGCCTTCCTGTCGACCAGCTCATTGCCCTGTATGCCCATGTGTCCAGGAACCCAGCCAAAGGACGTGCGCACAACCTCCAATAACGGCGGTATGACATCGCACATTTCGGCCAAGTCCCCTTCAGGCAACATGTTCTCAATTAGGAGCAGGACGGGGACACAGTCCAGGAACAGATATACCTTGCGTCCCATAGACATATCGCTGACCTCCCTCAAGGCGCAGACCACGGCAAACAGCTCGCATTCGACAATGCTCCAGGACGGCAGTACCGAACACCCCCCTATCCTAACCGAGGCCGCCCCCTCGCACACCACCCAAGCGATACCAGCAGCACCTCCGGCCATCTTGGACCCATCGGTGTACACCACCAGATCCGAGCCTCTACTGAGCTCCTTGACCTCCCTGGTATGTCTCAGGGCCATGGCTTCCTTCTCCTTCCCGATCGTAACCGCGGGCCGGTGGGAAAGTACCTTGTCCGAGTTCTGCCGGTGGGCCACCATACCCTCCTCCTTCCAGTCAAGCTGGATCTGCCTGAACCAAGGATGGTCCTTGCAATATCAATAGTTAATAAATCGGCTATAACACCTCCGTTGTAGGTACCTGCCTTCGATGACGACAGGCATCACCCCGTATTCAGCTAGCAAAATATTGTTGGCCAGCTTCATAGGAGTCCGGAATACCGAGCGGAGGCGATCGTTGACGTGGACATGAATCTGCTTCACATATGATGGGTAGTCAGTTACAAACTCAAGTCCGTAATAGACGGTCGGAAGGTAGGCAGCCTGTACCAAACGGTAAGTCTCCCATGCTCCCAATCCCCCAACACTCCCAAACCTCCTCCCCAATGCTGCAATCCTCCTTCTCACACCCAACCCCCTGTCCACCCAATAACGTACATGAGAAGAAAAGTTAAGAAATACATTAAACCTATATCCAAGAACCCGCAGGTCCTCAGATGGCAATACCATTTCTCCCAACTATTCCATTCCTTCCCAGGCCCTATCACCAAACCCAATCCACTGCGTCTTCAACGCTGTTAGGCGGAGACAACCGGTATAGACTTATGGTTGTCTAGGCTAATCGCGATTCTTTCATATAGACAGAGATTTGTCTTGGAAGGCTCGGAAGCAACTCGTTTCGTTTATGACTACTAAGAGTGCAAGGAAGTAGAATAGAATCGTAAGAACAATATTATATTGTTAAGGTCTCTTCTCCGTTGCTTAATGATATCTAAAGCTTTGGGAGGCACTTCGATATTTATATTCCGCGTCTGAGTGTTTGCGGGCTACATCTATCTAACATACAAAAAATATATACCTCTTCGAATAATGCGCAACGTCGAGTTCCCCCTGAAGGTGTGAACACTGGAAGACCTTGAAAACCATCACACCCTCTTTGGTAATTACTATTTTCTGTCTGGAAGAGATACTTGTCACCAGTAGTAATTATCCGATTCTCAGAGTCTGTAGACCTGTAGCCGAGTTCTCAAGTTGAACTTTGTTGGCTCCAGTAGTTCTTTTCGTTACCAAGAGGATCAGTCTTGATACGAGACTGCATCTGTAGATATGCCGGAGTCGATGACTTCTAGTTGTAATAACTCAACAACTAACCAATAGAATTCATTCCGATAACTCTCTTCTTGTAGAGGAGAGGCCAATCTATTAAATAGTCTCATAATTCCTTGGTCGGCAACTCCTGATTGTTCTATGTAGAGGGGGTGGACCTTCGTGTTGTGTGGGTTGTAAATCCCGCAACTGCGGTACACCTCTTATCATAGTTGCAACGCTCCTCGAAGCTCGTTGGCTTCTTTGATAGTGTTTCCAGGAGCTCTAGACTCTTTCTAATTGTCGAAGGGTGGATGTGAATGCATTGGTTTGTTATCCCGAACCTCCTAACATTCATCTCATGACCTTGTGCGAAAACGTCCTGTTACTTACAGCCCATGCCAAAGATGGCATATCTTTGAAGCCTTGTAACACCCTGAGTAGTTGACCGATTAACTTCGTTCCACTTCCCAGGTCTAGCCAGAGGTCCCCTCTTATATATCCTGCGAACAGCTTTCGGCTGGACAGACGGCAGCGACGTATACAGTGATATTCTGACACCTTCAATTCTGTGACCATATGCTCACAGGACGCAACTAAGGTTGACGTGTATGATAACGCGCGGGCCCCGTGAGGGGGCCGGAGGGGGGTGTTGGAGACTAAGATTCTCGAACTCGGGTAAAGTTACCCTACCTAGGGTACTCCTAGGCTATCGGAATCGGGTACTCCTAATAAACGCACTAAACCCCATTCCCCTGTCTCGCGCAATCCGGTCACAATCGCGCAAAAACTCCCCAGCATAGTACCGGGCAGCATCAAAAGAGTCAGCTGCAACCATAATGACCCCATCGTCGACGTATGAGGCCGCCAAATGTCGGATACCAGGGGAGTATCGCATCCGCGGTGTGAAAATGTCAGCTACATATGCGCCAAACAAGAAGGGCGAGAGTGGCGATCCCTGGGGAACCCCCTTGCTAACATGGTACACCAGGGAAACACATCCATTGAACCGGAAACGAATAGACCGACAACCCGTCCATCTCCGAACCCATTGACACAGGTTGGGGGGGCACCCTCGAGCCACTAGGAAATCCAATAGGAGGTTGATGTCAAGATTGTCAAACCCTCCTTCCACGTCTATGGACAGGATCAGACGCCTGTATCCTTTGTTGTGGTCGAGGAATTCCTGAACCACTGCCATGGCATCATGGACACCCCGTCTCCTGCGGGAGCCAAATTGCGTCTCGCCAAGATCTAGACAGGTGGCTAGCCGTAGCAACACTACTCTTTCTGCCACCTTAGCCGTGGTCGGGAGTAGATGTATCATACACCAAGACTTGACGATATCATACCGCGGCTTGTCAAGCTTGGGTATAAGAACCACCTCGGCCTTATGCCAGTCCGGACAAGCTCCGTTACCGTTACAACCACAGTGAAAGAAAAAACCACACCATATTTTTTGCCAAGCCCCATTTTGGTTGGCTGAAAACCTTTTCTCACCACCTCATCTTACTCTGCTGGAGTAAATTAGTGCACACGACTATGGATCCTGCTGCTCCACCCTTTCGGTCTCGTCGGAAGGGGAAGAAGCCTGCCAAGGAACAAAACCCACCTGCTGGAACTCAACCCTCTTCGAGTCAGGGTAGCTCCATCCCTCCCCCAGATTTTACCCAGACGGGCCGACCGTCACAGAAGCGACCACGCAGCTCCACCACTACGACTTTACCCCCTGTTTATGGGGATGTAAAGCCCGGCGAGATCCTTTACTTCAGTAACCTATTCCATGACACGAACGATGCGGATTTTGAAGGAAGAGGAAGAGCCAACACCGAAATCCACATTCTGCTCAGCATTCTCAGACGCGTATACCTTGATTACAGGTCTGCGGTCGACGCCCTTAGCGAGAACATTGTGTCTCTCAATGAAAGGATCAAGAGTCTCGAGAATCCGTCCCCCGGGCCTGAAACACCAACTCCTACACCAAAACCCCCCCCCAACTGCCCACACCACCGGCCCCAACCAACCTGTAGCGCCTAGTGTGATACCGCCCTTGTCTTTTCCCCCACAACCCCCCAGCCCTGGCTGGACAACCGTGGCTAGGAGTGGGAAAAAGAAACCAATAGCACCCAATAAGCCCACTGTGGCTTAGGCCACCGCTGGAGTGCAGCAAAAACCTGCACGGCCCTCCAAGAAGGGCCCCACTGCGAGAGAGCGACGCCTCATCATTAAGAGGGAGGGCGAGCCTCTCAACACTACTGGGATAGAGCTTAGGGATAAGATTAACGCTGCCCTGGCTAGTACCTACATTCAGACCACCCTGATCAGGGGGAACACTATCACGCTTACCACCATGGAGACAGTACCAGCGACCACCGTTAACGGCAGAGTCGCTACATTCATACATCTGATTCCTGGAACCATTGCCGTCCAATTGGACACCCCTACTACCCAACTACTAGTCCACGGTATTCCTACCAGTAGTCCTCTCCCTACTATTGCTTCAGAGTTGACAACTTTCAATACAGACCTGGCCCTGGCAAGTCAACCCCGATGGCTCACTTTGGAGGAATCTAGGGCAGGTAAAGCTGCCTCTACGATCGTCATCACTATCACAGGCCCCAAAGCTCCTGACTTTGTCGGTAAGCGACTAGCGGCCTTCTCCACCGCCTTCAGAACTGAGCGTCAATTACGCTTCAATTCCTTCACTCAGTGTTCCAACTGTCACACATTTGGACACTACAACAACCGTTGCACCAACCCTGCTGTATGCAGGTGGTGTGCCTCATCACATCCTACTGGGGGACACGCCTGCCCCACTGCCACTTGCCGTTTGAAGGGCCACCCTTGCAACTACACTGTGCTCAGGTGTGTGAATTGTGGGGGCCCTCAAGATGCCCACTTTTTGCTATGTCCCTCCTGCCCGAGACAGGAGGTGGAGGATGGGGAGGGCATGGCCCTCACTTGATTTTTATGACCAGATTGGGCATCATAACTGTCACGTAAGCTTGCGGGTTTACAGTTTATTTTGTGTTTGCGAGAAAGGATGGATAGGGGTTTTTTTTTTGTTTAGGAGAGGGGAGAAGGGGTTTCTTTTGTTACTTGGGTTTTTAGGCCATACTTTAGGGTGCATGCCATGGATTTTCCTGTACTTAGTACGAATAAACCGCGGATTTAACAAAAAAACAAAAAAAAATCTATTGAATAATAATCAGTAATGCTGAATTTGCGACATCTTAGATTGTGACAACTTATATAGATTGTAACCGGTACTGGTACTCAGTTAAGGATTTTGTTTTATGTTTTGTTTTAAGTATCGCTTTGATACTTGGCTTGTTTGAAGTATCGTTTTGATACTTAGTTTGTTTTATGTTTTGTTTTAAGTATCGCTTTGATACTTGATTTGTTTGAAGTATTGTTTTGATACTTAGTTTGTTTTATGTTTGTTTTTAAGTATCGTTTTGATACTTGATTTGATACTTATGTTGTTTTACCAAAGTTTATCGCTTGATACCTTTGTTTAGTTTCGTTCATGCTAGACATGAACAGATTTGTGTATTTAAAGACCGTCCTATTCCACGATGGAAAGGACAGACTTCGACAGACAGTATTTCAATATACTTGGTTGAATGGTTACTCTTTAGTTTCTCCAGTACACCTCCGAAGCCTCCTTTAGTTCATTCAGCTCTCGCCTCCTCTCTGGAAGAGCAGGCCACCTGTCAACTATCGTACACCTCTCGAAATGTGATTAGTACCTAGTGAACACATTACATAGATTCCCTTATAGGAAAAGAATCAAAGGGAACAAAATACTACTCTGGACTATCTATAACTTCAATGCTCTAATAATGATCATCATCCTTCAACATATTTCAATTGGTATCATGATCCACAAGGTTATCTCTAGCATGCCCATTTCTGATGTCTAGATCAGAGAATCTCTTTATATTTAACTCTGAATTACAACTTCAATCAATTGGTAGAGAAAGTTCAACTGTTTGACAAACATGACAAATAATATCACCTTTTTCAAGGTGAAATTTGTAAATGCATGTCCAATACATTAGTAAAAAATTAGGCCTTTACCTATAGTGCGCTTAGCATCAGATACTCAGGGTACTTACAATGTTAATTATGAATCAGGATGCAATATCATATCTAAGTGATGTTAGGGTGTAACAAAATTATCACAGAACTTACAGGACACAACCGAATGCTGTACTACTTGCTCCAGGTACAACCAGGCACTGTACTGAATTTTCCAGATATTACCAAACGTAACACTATATCCTCAGAGGGTAAAATATAACCACCAGGGGACCACTTTACATCTATGGAACTAAAGTCACAATTGAATTTGTATACCATTTAATTATATCCTTTATTAAAAAACTAATGTATATAGTAATCCTCTACTCGGGCTTGAAGTAGTAGCTATTCCTCTAAAATAAACTGTAGCTCCACTAATATCACTGGTATATAGACGTTCTTTGTATGATTTAAAAACTAGCATTGAGAAGATCTAAGCTATTCAGTATTGAATATCACGTTAAAAGAATACCTGCAGAATCTGGTATTAAACTCTGAACTTTGTCAAAGTAAATAGTACCTTTACAATAAGCTGTAATTCTACTAATATTGCGGGGGATAGACATTCTTTACACTATTAGAAAGCTGGCGTCGAGGGAATCTAAGCTGTTCAGTATTAGATATCACGTCAAATCGCTGACTGCAGTCTCTGGTGTCAAATTCTATACTTTGGCAAAGTATATACTACCTCCACAACAGGAAGTATCTCTACCAATATTGTTGACAGATAGACATTCTTTACACTATTGGAAAGCTGACATCAAGGAGATTTAGGCTATTTAGTATTAGATATCGTGTCCTAAGGACACTGACAGAATCTCGTGTCAAAGTCAGCACTTTCCCAAAGTAAACACTATCCTCAGTACAGTCTGTAAGTCTACCAATATTGCTAATAGATGGATGCCTGAAAAATCTGGTGTCAAAGCCAACACTTCACTAGGATAAATAATAGGCTGTAACTAGTTGAAAACCTACAGTAGGAAAATATTCTTTAATGTAATAGAAAGCTGAAATTGAGTAGAATGTTGTTTAAAATTATTAGGTTTGATAGTATAGGGACTGATGAGTAATGACAGTTGACAAATCTGTCGTTAATATTCTAACTGAGATATTATGAGGTTGTCCACTGGCCAATATTAAATATGTTACAGTCTTAGAAAAACTTAACAATATGTCCAAGCCACCATCCACTCCTACAATTACAACTGTTACTCAGTTTTACATTTTGCTAGTAGGCCATTTTGGCTCCCTCATTTTTCAAGAGATTAAAATAGAATTTACTAGTACTCAGACTACACCTCTCCTATGTTTGTGGATATTTTTAGACTTACTTCTTGTATTGTAGCAGATATACCAATGGCTAGTATGTGACTTAATACTATGATTCAGACTCTCTACTAACTTATGTCTAGATACAAAAGTATTTAACAAGGTATCTGATATGGAGATTATTTTAACTGACGTACCAGGATGTGTATCAAATGCAATGTCATATCAGAATACGACAAAGTTCAATTAGATAACAGCAGATTACCCAGATGCCAGTTTTGGTTGCAATAAACATCTGGGTATAGAGGATGCAGAGGGCGCAGAAGCAACATTAGTTGTGCCCTCGTATAATACCACGGTACTAGACATGTATTTTCTTTTTACTGATGCATTACTACCAGAGTAGTCTATTGGCACCGGTATGAGTATAGGTTTCGTTAACTGTAATAGTACTCTATAGAGTCTTATTACCTAGAGAGATTTAGCAGTAAAAATAATTCCTACAGAAAATGCAGTGACTACAGCAACTATAAACAAGGAGGTAAGGTGAAATACCAAGTCTGAGTACTTAGTACAAAAGATAGTAATAATAAGATTTCTACTAGCGAACCAACTGGTAGAGTGTAGATAGTAAGTAATAGGTACAAGTTCTAAGATGTAAACAATGGCTAAAATGTAATTAATCTGAAATTAGAAGGGAGTGGAAGAGATTCATATCCAAAAGAGGATCATTTAAATTTGTATGCAGAGGAAGAGACTTACCATTACTAATTAAAGAGATACTAATTAAATAATCAAATAATATTATGATATACAATATACATCTAAGCTATACTCTAGAATTATTATTTTTCTTACTCAATTAATCTTCTTTCATTCTATAATAGCTCTAAAAGAGGAAAATCTTAATTCAATATAATATACTTATTTAAATCTACGGTAATAGTCTTGTATATCATTAATGTTTTCAAAAATTCCCTTAAATGCTACAGTGCCCTCAGATGCTACAAGAATATATTTTGTAAGTTTTACTTCCATGTAAATTAAATACAAATTAGGTCTCTCAATATAAATTATTTACTTGTATTAATACTGGTAATGGACAATTCCCTGTACACAGAAACAGGTATTTTCTACTTCACTATTCATTTTTCTCTCCTACTCAAAACCTGTTTTATCACTAACTGGAAATCAATTTATAAAGACAACTTCCTTCCTCTAGATATTATTATAAATATTTAAGGAAATGGACTACGAGTTAACTAAAGGAATACATCAGTAAAAATTCTAGGTTACATCCTGTGCGTCATGTGCTTTTGATGCTGATGACATCCAGAATGTAAATCATTAACTAGGACGTACAAGAATATGACAACCAAAGTCAGGACGCAACAGTACATACCTGCAAAACTCAGAATACAACAGAACACATACCTAAAATTCTGGACACAACTGGATACAGTAAACGACGTCAGAATACGTCTCTCAAAATTGAGAATTCATAGGATACAGCCAATACAAAGTATAACCTATGCTTAAGTTATTGCAAAAGAAGCTTTATTAATGTACTTTAAAATTTATCTTTATAACTACAGTTACTAGGTTACAAAAATTGAGTGAGGATACAAAATAGGGTGTAACTATATGGATAATAGCATCAGGAAGACCTCCTTTACACTGTTGGAAAGCCAGCATTATGTATGTTTAGAATATCGAACATCAGCCTACGCATTAGAGTACTGAGGACGGAATCTGATGTCAAAGCCAGGACTTCACTAGGATACAAAACAGGCTGAAACCCCATGAATAATGGTACCAGGAGGATATCCATTAGACTGTTGGAGAGTTAGTATCAAGTACTGATAGGATACCTAATATGAGCTAACATGTAAGAGTATTGAGGACAGAATCTGATGTCAAAGTCAGCACTTTGCCAGGACACAAAAAAGGCTGTAACTCCACAGATAATAGTGCCAGGAAGAGGTTCTTTACACTGTTGGAAAGCTCGCATCAAGTAGAATGTTGCTGTGATGTATGGAGTACTACACTCAAGAGATTAGTGAGGAATCTATTATTGAAGGCAGCACTTTGTCAGGATACAAAATAGGCTGTAACTTCTTATAAACCTACAGTAGGCTGATGTTCTTTAATGCAATGTAAAGCTGAAATCGAGTAGGATGTTGCCTTAACTTATTAGCTTTGCTGGTACAGGAACTGAGGAGCAATAGTAGTTGACAGAACTGTTGTTAATGTCCTGACCCTAATATTGTGTGGTTGTCAAAATAAGTTGCAGTCTTAGAAAAACTTGAGAAAACACTCAAGTTACTACGTACTCCTACAATCACAACTATCACTTACTCTTACATTATACTGTGAGGCTATTTTGGCTCCCAGATCCTTTAAGAGATTAAAATAGAATTTGGTATAACTCATCTCTAATTTGTATAGACATTTTAGATTTAGTTATCACGTTTAATGGATAAACCGATTGCTGATATGCCAGTGTAGCTTACTAGTAGTATCATGATTGATACTCTCTATCATCTTATATCAGGACATCAGCAAGGATCAAGATTAACCTAGTCAAATTGTGTGCTGAAAATTAGTCCATCTTCACTTAGGATAAACTCAGGGTGGATTGGACACTACCGGATACTCAGGATGTCCAGGACGCATAGAACACTAGCGACTCTGCACTAGGATATCCAGGATATATGAGATGCTGGCAACTGTGCATTTGCATCTGGACGTACAGCTAATGCATCTGATGCAGGGGTTTTTTTGCTGATTTTATATCTCTCCTTTGATATTATTTTTTTTGTCTTGTTTTTTCTTCAAGATCTATATTGTTTTATTGTTGGGATTTCTAGAATATTAATCAGTCTATGATAGTAATTTTATCAATAGACACTCTTACATCATAAATCTACAGTAGCTGTTTCGATCTCTTAAGCTTAGTTTGATAATAGTAATAGTCTTAATCTCTCTTTTATTAGTATCACGTCCTAGCACTTATCGAATTAGCTCATCTTATATTCCTTATGTCTAAATTGTCCAGTGGTGCCTGGATGATAACATAATTGGATAGCTCCGGTCAAATTATTACACCTGTTACCAGTACTTCCATGTGTGAGGTAGACACCTGGAGGTGAGGTTAGCAACTACTATGTGTTATTAGGCATAGTGTATGGCTTGCCAACAATAATTATCGTTAACAAGTACCCTTTGTCACTAGAATTTACCATGACCTCTAATTTATAGACAACTAAGTTTAGTCTAGTGTACAATTAGCATACAGATTCCAGATTCTTGAATTCTGAATACTACAGAATGTACATCTATTGATAAATTCAAGTTATGATGATACCTTAATATTCAAATTGGAAAAACGGACATTGTTTATATGAAGATTTGGCTACAGCTATGAGTCCTTGATTATCTCTAATTCTCAAATACTAGAACCTTTTCTTATGTGAAATTTATGAATATCTATTTAGCGAACATGGTGTAGAAAGCTCACACTGGCAGGGCATCTGGATGCAAGAAAAACATTTGATCCAATTCCAAGTAATAGTTCGGAATTCTACAAATACTAATACCAGCAATACTGGTAGGTCTTACTGTATAAGATATTACTTATTGTATTTAATACCATAAAAGCAAATAAATACTTCATCTACATCAGACTTAACCTTCATACTACTTACCTACATCCAGAATTCTTACTTACTTGATATTTACAGACCTGTTACAGGATACATAAGCAATATCAAACAAATATGGCAAGTCAGCCAAGCCGACAAGTAGGCATTTTAACTGGTTACAGATACGACATCAGATCAAATACAATAAGATCAGAGAAATAGACATTGGTGATACAGTAACATCAGTCTATCAGTTTCCAAAGAACGCTTTCAAACACAGAGTCCTAACGTCTAATCTGTCTCCACTACCAATATTAAGCAAACAACTAGGAAGACCACCTGAGTGTATATAGAGGAAGGCAATACAGGCTCAGCATATAATATAGGAGTAACAGAATCTGAAGGACAAAAAGATACAGAACTTGTTCATCCAAGTGACGGTACTAGTAACAAAGTACTAAAGCTTACATCAGCAAAAATTCTAGGGTACGTCCCGTGCGTCATATGCGTCTGACGCACAGGACGTCTAAAACGCAAATCGTTAACTAGGAGGTAGTGGGACGTGGCAACCAACGTCAGGAAGCAACGGGCCCTACCTGCCAAACTCAGGATGCAACGGGCCTTTCCTGCCAAACTCAGGATGCAACGGGACGTACCTGCTAAACTCAGGACATAACAGAATACACACCTAAACCTCTGGACTCAACTGCATGCAGGAACAGACATCAGAATACATCTCTTAAAATTCAGAATTTACCAGATACAGCCAATACAAAGCATAACTTATGCCTACATTATTGCATATTTTTACAGTAAATAAGATTTATTTTAATAGATACACAGGACTGGGCTCGGGCTAGGGTATAAAAAGTAAGCGAGGATACGCAAGTAACTTGAATACAGAGTCTAATAGGTAAAACAAGTTATAACTCCACCAATACTAGTGCTGAGTAGACGTTCTATACACCGTTGGAATGCTGGCATTAAGTAGAATATTGCTGTAATGTCTCGAGTACTGCGCCCATGGAATGGCTGAGGAATCTGGCGTCAAGGTCAGCATTTTGTCAGGGTAAACATCACCTCCATAATAGCCTGTATCTCCACTAATATTGATGCCGAGTAGACGTCCTTTACACCGTTGGAAAGCTGGCATCGGGTATGTTTAGGACACCAAACGTCAGCCTGGGCATCTGAGTATTGAGGAAAGAATCTGGCGTCAAAGTCAGCACTTCACCAGGACACAAAATAGGCTGTAACTCCATGGATATTGGTCCCAGAAACACATCCTTTGTACTGTTGGAAAGCTGGCGTCGAGTGCGTCTAGGATGCCAAACGTCAGCCTGGGCGTCAGAGTATTGAGGGCAGAATCTGGCGTCCAAGTTAGCACTTCGCCCGGACACAAAATAGGCTGTAACTCCACAGATATTGGTACAGGAAACACATCCTTTGTACTGTTGGAAAGCTGGCATCGAGTACGTCTAAGATGACAAATGTCAGCATAGGCGTCGGGGTATTGAGGACAGAATCTGGCGTTAAAGTTAGCACTTTGCCAGGGTAAACATCACCACCATAATAGCCTGTAACTTCACGGATATTGGTGCCGGAAACACGTCCTTTGTACCATTGGACAGCTGGCGTCAAGCATGTCTACGACACCAAACGTCAGCCTGGGCATCAGAGTATTGAGGACAGAATCTGGCGTCAAAGTCAGCACTTCGCCAGGACACAAAATAGACTGTAACTCCATGGATATTGGTGCCGGAAAGACGTCCTTTGTACCATTGGAAGGCTGGCGTCGAGTACGTCTAGGACACCAAACGCCAGCCAGGGTGTCAGAGTATTGAGGACAGAATCTGGCGTCAAAGTTAGCATTTTACCAGAACACAAAATAGGCTGTAACTCCACGGATATTAGTGCCGAAAAGACATCCTTTGTACCGTTGGAAAGCTGGCATCGAGTACATCTAAGATGCCAAATGTCAGCCTAGGCGTCAGGGTATTGAGGACAGAATCTGGCGTTAAGTTTAGCACTTCGCCAGGATAAATATCACCTCCATAATAGCCTGTAACTCCACTAATATTGATGCCGAGTAGACGTTCTTTACATCGCTGGAATGCTGGCATCGAGTGTATTATTGCTGTAAAGTATCGAGTACTACGCCCAAGGGATAACCGAGGAATCTGGCGTCAAAGTCAGTACTTTACCAGGGTATACATCACCTCCATAATAGCCTGTATATCCACCAATATTGATACTCAGTAGACGTTCTTTACACCATTGGAATGCTGGCATCAAGTTGGATATAGCTGTATCGTATCGAGTACTGCGCCCAAGGGATGGTTGAGGAATCTGGCATCAAAGTCAGCACTTCGCCAGAGTAAATGTCACCTCCATAATAGCCTGTATCTCCACCAATACTGATGCTGAGTAGACCTTCCTTATACCGTTGGAATGCTGGCATCGAGTAGAATGTTACTGTAAAGTATCAAGTACTGCGCCCAAAGGATGGCTGAGGAATCTGGTGTCAAAGTTAGCATTTTACCAGGACACAAAACAGGCTGTAACCTCTTATAAACTCACAGTAGGCAGATGTTCTTTGGTGCAATAGAAAGCTGAAATCGAGTAGAATGTTGCCCTAAATTATTAGCTTTGATGGTAAAGGGACTGAGGAGGAATGGTAGTTGACAGACCTGTTATTAATGTACTAACCGTGATGTTGTGTGGTTGTCCAAGTGTTACTCAACGCGTCGCAGTCTGAGAAAAACTTAACAAACACCCAAGTTACTGTGTACTCCCACAATCACAACTATCACTCACTTTTTCATTCTACCGGTTGGCCATTTTGGCTGCCAGATCCTTCAGGAGACTAAAATAGAATTTAGTATGTCTCATCTCCTATTTCTGTGGATATTTTTAGATTTGGTTATAATGTTCGAGTCTGTCAGCGGTAAATATACCGATAGCTGGTATTTGGCTTGGTATCATGATTAAGACTCTCTGCCCTCTTGTGTCTGAACATCAGCAAGGATTGAGACTCTCTGCCGTCTTGTGTTAGGACATCAGCAAGGATCAAGGTCAACCTAGCCAAATTAGGAGTTGAAAATTATTACATTCTCGCTTAGGATGTACTCAGGACGTCGCTGACACTACGTGACACTTCACGACGTCCCGGACGCCACCAGACACTTCTGGACATCCAGGACGCATAGGACGCCAGTAACTGTACATGTGCGTTAGGACGTGGACCTGACGCATCTGACGCAGGGGTTTTTTTTGCTGATGAACAGAAAAGACCATTGGAGCTAACATAGTTCGACTTGAGAACTCGGCTACAGGTCAAATGACTCTGAGTATCGAACAATTACTACTGTTGACAAGGATGTCTTCCAGACATGAAATAGTAATTACTGAAAAGGGATTGATGATTTTCGAGGTCTCCTGGTCTTCACACCTTTAGGGAGTACTCGACGTTGTGAGCTAAAATTGAAGAGGTACATGTTTTGTATGTTAGATATATGTAGTCTGCGAATGCTCAGACGTGAGATATAAATGTCGAAGTGCCTCCCAAGCTTTAGACATCATCAAGCAACGGACAAGAGACCTTAACAAGATAATATTGTTCTTACAATTTTATTCTACTTTTTTGTGCTCTTAGTAGTCATAAACGAAACACATTGCTCTCAAGCCTTCCTAGACAAATCTCCGTCTATACAAACAAATCTCTATTGACCTAGACAACCCTAAGTCTATACCGGTTGTCTCTGCCTAACTTTTATAAGGCCTATTGTCCCTCTCCAATTTCTTTCCCTTAAGAATTGGTTGAATCATCCAACCAAAAACATTTACGTGTACATCATAGAGGTATTCCTGGTATTGCTCAGCTGGTACAATGTCCCGAATACGTGTCCTGCATGTCCATCCTTGTTTTCTGAGAGTAAGATCCCAACACGTGGTATTGCCGTCTGTACCATCCTTCACCACCCCTAAAAAACTAACCAGGAGTAGAACCACTTGTATGTAAGTTATGCGGAATAAATAGTGTACTTGTGTAACAGGTACTGGTACTCGGTTAAGGATTTTGTTTTATGCTTTGTTTTAAGTATCGCTTTGATACTTGGTTTGTTTTAAGTATCGTTTTCATACTTAGTTTTGTTTTATGTTTTGTTTTAAGTATCGCTTTGATACTTAGTTTGTTTTATGTTTTAAGTATCGCTTTGATACTTGACTTGTTTGAAGTATCATTTTGATACTTAGTTTGTTTTACCAAAGTGTATCACTTGATACCTTTGTTTAGTTTCGTTCATGCTAGACATGAACAGATTTGTGTATTTAAAGACCGTCCTATTCCATGACGGAAAGGACAGACTTTAACAGACAGTATTTCAATATACTTAGTTGAATGGTTACTCTTTAGTTTCTCCAGTACACCTCCGAAGCCTCCTTTAGTTCATACAGCTCTCGCCTCCTCTCTGGAAGAGCAGGCCACCTGTCAACTATCGTACACACCTCGAAACGCGATTAGCACCTAGCGAACACGTTACAACTTGACAGACTTACTAGCTTATTCTCTGCTTTTGTCCGGGCGCTTGGACCATCCCCTCTTTCTGACATAACTCAGCCTCAGGTCTGATAGGTTCGAGAGTGTGGGTCTGCACAGTCTTTTAGGGCGATTCCATCATCATGAATTCTGCAACCCTTCTAAACTGGAGGTCTCTTGTCTACAAGCCTACTTAATATCCCTACCAATACTGGTATGGAAGTGTTAGGCATATAGAAAATGCACAGACCTCTCGGTAGGGTAACTGCGCACAGACCCTCATTTATCGAGAGCCTAACACCCCCCTCCGGCCCCGCTCTGGGGCCCGCACGTCCTTAGCGAGATTTCGAAGAGTTGCGTCCCATGACTAAAATGTCATCTCAATGAAGCCCACTTCATAACACCATATACGTCACTGCCGTCCGTCCGACCGGAAGCTGTTCGCAGGATATATAAGAGGGCACCTCTGGGTACCTCTGAGAACGTGCCCCCTATTTTCCTGACCATAACTTTCTTACGCACTCTCAACACCATCGCATCTGGTGTAACTCCTCACTCTTGCACGCTTTTCCCCCTCCTGCTTAGGCTTCAAGTCTCTGCTTCGCGATCCAATGTCCGACATTGGTTCCGCCAACCAATCTAGGGCGAGCTCTGCTCAGCCCATCCACCCCGCGGTCTTCGCGATCCCGGCCCTCCTACAGTCTTTACAGCCAGTCCTTGGTGACGCTTTCTCCTCTGTCCCCCCTCTCATCTCGTCGGACCTTCGCGAGCTCAGTGAAGGCGAAGCCGTCCTCATCCCCCTCCTAGTTGCTACCCTCAATGGGCTCGCCACCACCAACGAGCGAATCGACCTCCTCACTGCCAGAGTTCAAGGGCTGGCTGACGGTGTTTCCGCCGCTCAGGCCCCCTCGCTCTCGTCCCTAGCCCCTATCGAGTCAGCCCTGCGTGACCTGTCACAAAGGCTTTCCCAACCACCGCCCCCACGTCAGCAAGCCCCGGCGCCTCTAGCTCCACCCCCTACCCGGAAAGGGAAAGAACTCCCTCCCTCAGCTCAGCCCCCCCACACCAACACGGCACAACTTCCTGCCGCCCCACACCCCCAACAGGCCCCCTCCCGCGCCCCCCTTTACCAGGTTGGAGCGATTGTGAATGGGTTCGACCTAGACACCCCCAGATATGACACCGCTACGGGCAAGAGCTACGGCAACCCCGAGGCCTACGCGGTTAAGTACCCCAACTCATGGGAAGCCCGAACCTTCCGTGATGGCAAGTACCCCCCCCTCTCTGAGTGGACCCCTGGCAACATGGATCCTACCTACCTGCGACCTCCTCGCTCGTTCGCCCTGGCTGCCGCCGACGGGGGCAAGAAGAAGTCCAAGGGGCCTAAGTCGAAGCCACCCTCAGCTGCGCAAGTCGCATCCGGCACCTCAGCGTCTCCTGTTAAGGAGACTCCTGTCCTGCCAGCAGCACAACGTCGCTTCTTCGCTCCTCGCTCCTCTCCTGCTCCCCACCCCGAAGCTGACAGAATTTCCGCAACCCTCCCTGACATCGCTGCCTCTGTTCTCCGTGAGGCCAACTACTCCCTACCACTTTCCCTTTCTGCCCGAGTTAACGACAGAGGCTCCGTCACTCTCACCGTCCTCGACCCCTACACTCCCGCCACCTCCTACGCCCCGTACTATCAAGCCCTCACCAACCGCCTCAACCAAATCTCCCCGGTAGGCGATAATGCCTACCTGCCCTTCAGACCCGCCCCCAACGAAGTCCAACTCGCCATCCACTCCCTCCCCCTCGCCTACCTCCCAGAAGACCAAGAAGACCTCCTCTCCCTCCTCCAGGAGTCCGTCCGCAACCCCGCGGGCGTCACCATCTTCTCGGCCCGCTACCTCAATCGAGACCTGGACTCCAGGATGTCCAAGTCCGCTACCTCTGTCGTCGTCACCATTGCTCCCGAGGACATCAATGCCATGGGAACCTCTATCCACCTCTTCTCTAGAAGACGCCGAGTTGAACGCGCCTTCTCTTCCAACCGCTTCACCCAGTGCCGTAACTGCTGGAAGTTCGGCCATCAGGTACCTCGATGTAAGCTGGATCACCCGATATGTCCAATCTGCTCCCTCCCGCACACACGTTCGGCGCACCGCTGCCAGAATCCCACCTGCCCTAAGGCGGGTAACACCAAGGCAGTCCTCAACTGCTGCCCCTCCTCCATTGCTTCCTGCCCCAACTGTAAGGAACCGCACGCGGCCACTGACAGGGACTGCCCGGAGCGACCCGTCCCAACCCCCAAAGGCCCCGCCACCTCACAACCACTAGGCCAAAGTGATGAGGATGGCATGGATGTTGGCCCTGATGGTGCCGACGCCGACGCTGGCCCCTCCACCCCGAGACAGACCCTTGCCCCGCCTTTTGCAACCCCCCGCCGCCCCCGTCCTCGTGTCCCGCCCGAGACCCCACAGACAGCCACTCGTTCCTCCTCCAGGGCCAACATCCCCCCCACCCCGGGGACTATGACCCAGCCCGCACCGCAGAAAATCCCTCCGGCTTGTCCGGGTAGATGTCTATTCCCGATTCTCCTCTCCCCAGGCCCACTGGCAGGGATCCTGGCCTTTTGAACCTTTCCTTCGTTCAACATAACAGCTTGGGTAGCTGGGATGTTTTTCTTTCTTTGTTTCAGAGTTTTTCTGCTTTGTCTTCCTTGCCGGCGATTGTGGCCATACAGGATCCCCCTGTGTGGAGGGCACGGCTACCTTCCTTCCCTGGCTATAAATGTTTTTCCCCACCCCCCACTTTTGGCAAGCCCCGCGTGGCTTGTTACGCCCTTTTGTCCTTTCTTGAAGTTGTTTCCCTCTTGCCCGTATGGGTGGACCAGTCTGCCAACGTGATGGCGGTTGACTTGTTCTCCGAGTTGGGCTTTTGCTCCTCCTCACAGACTCGCCTTAGGGTGTACAACGTGTACAACACCAAGGGCACCTCAACCCACACGCGCATTGTTTCTCCCGAGCTGTGTTTTCCTGACTTGAGTTTTCCTGCTTTTGTTTTGGGGGACTTTAACCTCCACCACCCTCTTTCCGACCCGCTGAGGGCCACTTCGTCCACCGAACTTAGGACGTCAGTTCCTTACTTTCAATTGGCTTCTTTACATGGTTTTTCCCTTCTTAACACCCCAGGTGTGTTTACTTATTTTTCCTTTAACCCCCAGGACAGGCCCTCTGTTCTTGACCTCTTCTTTGCCAATAGCGAGGCGGCCCAGCTCTTTGCTGAGTGGGTCACCCCACTCCCGTCCACTGGCTCTGACCACATCCCTATTTGTATCTTACTTTCCACGCCCCTACTACGCCCCCCTGCCCCCACACCTGCCTGGGCCAAGACGGACTGGACTGCCCTTGGTGACGCCCTCAAATTGTTTGTTGTTTCTCCGCCTCCCGCCCTCCCGACCTTGTCCTCTGCCACAGCCTGGTTTGACAGCAACGTCACCCGCCTCCGCACTACCCTCCTCCTGCACACCCCCCTCAACCGTATGTCGACCCATTCCAAACCTTGGTGGTCGCCCCTCCTCTCCTCCCTCAGAATCTCGTTTCACGCCGCTGCTCGTCGTGCCCGCAGGTCCCCTTGTGTGGATTCCCTGGCTGAGGCCCGGGGGTCCCGCAACGCCTACTTCAAGGCCATCAAACAGGCCAAGCGAAGGCACTGGGACGATTTCCTCTCCTCCGCAACCCCTAAGACTATATGGACAGCCAAACTCTTCGCGATAGGTCGCCCCCCAGACCGGTTCCCGTCTTTCCCGGAAGCCGACACCCCGCTTGCTGTTAACACCGCCCTCCTGTCCCACTTTTTTCCCCCTAGGGAGTCCTCCTCCCCCCCTACTATCCTACGCCCGTTCCGGGATCTCGATGTCCTCACGAAAGAAGAGATCTCTAAGGCTCTGGCATCCAGCTCGAGCTCATCCGCCCCCGGCCCCGACCACGTCCCGTACTCTGTCTGGAAAAGAGTCCACGGCACCAACCCAAAAATGCTCACGTCCCTCCTGGGCCCCCTCCTACTCTACGGTTTTCACCCGTCCTCCCTCAAACAAGCCAATGGCATAGTCCTCGACAAGCCTGGTAAGGCCTCCTACGACACCCCCGCCTCCTTCCGGATTATCGTCCTCCTCCAAACCCTCTCCAAGATCCTGGAGCGCGTGGTAGCTGTTAGGCTAGCCGCGGTTGCTCGGGCCCTTGGCCTTGTCCACCCCAATCAATGTGGCTCCCTTTCAGGAATGGGTACTTTTGATGCCCTTGCCACTCTCTCCCATGAGGTCCGTCTGGCTCACAGCATGGGCCTCTGCTCCTCTACCCTCTTCCTTGACGTCAAAGGAGGCTTTGACAATGTCGACTCCGCCGCCATGTGCGGCAGGCTTCGGGAAAGGGGCGTTCAACTCTACCTTGTCTCGTGGGTCCGATCCTTCCTACACGGCAGGCATTGCCGCCTCCTATACCAGGGTTCCCCTCAAGTCCTTTCGCCGGTCCAGGTCGGCACCCCCTAAGGCTCACTTGTCTCCCCCCTTCTTTTCCTGATCTACGTTTCCTCCCTCCACTTTCCAGTCCCCAATGGCATAATCCTCTCTTATGTTGACGACTTCGCTATAACTGTCTCCTCGCCCTCCTACAGGCGTAATGTCCAGAAACTGCAAGCGGTCGCTTCCTCTCTCACGTCAAGGGGAAGGCGCATAGGCGTTGCCTTCTCCCTTCCCAAAACAGAACTGATGCACTGGAGGACGCCCCAACAGAGAGGGCCCCCATGCCTCCTCCGTGTCTCAGTGGACTCCGTCCCCTACAAACCGGCCCAAGTACTACGGTGGTTGGGCTACTGGCTGGAACCCGTGACTCCCTCGTTGGACCGAGCCACCACCCCTCATTTCACCAGGCGCCTTGCCCTGGCTGAAGCTGCCCGGGCTACAATAGACCGCCTGTCCCGGCCAGGCAAGGGTCTCGCACCACACCTGTGTCATCGTCTCGCCTCCTCCTTGGTCCGCCCCATCCTTCTCTATGGCAGCGACCTTCTCTCCCCCAACTCCAGGATGCTCGACAGGTTGAGGGCGTTCTGGCACCGGGTACAGAGGTGGGTCACAAACTGCTTCGCCTCCACCAACACGGCCATCCTCCCCTGTGAATCATCGCTCCCTCCCATTGACCTACTGATCAAACACCTTCAACGCCTAGCGGCGGTCCGCCTGGTCTGCCTGCCGCCTGAGATTAACCCGGCAACTGCCCGCCTGGACCACTCAGTCCCAACCACGTCCCCCTTTAGGGCTCCCGACTCCCTCCGCCTCCCTGGGTCTGTCAGAGGCCGCCACCCATGGGCCGGCCCCAACTACCGCCCCCTCAGATGGTTCACCAAACCACCCGCCCCGCCCAACCGGCGCCACCTCCCAGTCGATGCGATCGCCCACCGCATTCACTCCATTATCGGTAGCCGCAGCGACCCCCTGCCTCCGGCGAACCCCCTCCTCTTACATCCGCTGCAGGTGGCCCCGCTGGGGGCTCCCGCCCTCTACGCTTCTCTCAAGGCCCGTTGCCGTGAAGAACTACTCACCTCGTGGTGCCTCCTCTCGCCTCCCCCGCCTTACTACCTCTTTGGCCACACCCTGCGCCCGCACCCATTTATGGGCTTGGGGCGTTTCCTCTCGGGCCGGCTCCACCAGATGCGTGCTGGCAAGAGCTACCTAGCCGCCCACCCCTCATGGCACGACGCCGACCCCTCTCCCCTCTGCCCCTGGTGTGAGGAGGGGGACGAGACGTTCGAACATGCCCTCCTTTTCTGTCCTGTCAAGTCTGCAGCCCGCGGTCGCCACCTCCAGGGGGTCACGGATATTGGACCTGACTCTTCTCTATGGACCTCGATTCCAATGCTTTTGGGCCTCGGTCGTTATCTCACCGCCACCAAGACTGGTTTCCCCCCCGATATGTATGCACAATATGCCCCCCGCCAGCCCTCTCTCTCCCCCTCCCCTTCCCTTCCTGCCTCGCCTCGGTTGTCGTTGGCTGGGTCGCCAAGTTGTCTAAGTGGTGGAAGGTCTCCTGTTTGATTTCAGTGCTTGTTGTTATGAGTTTTGATTTGTTTCCGTTACGATACTAGGTAGTTAGTAGTTTTCCTTTATAAGTCCTGTGTAGGCAATGCGTCGGTTATTGGACGCCATAGGAGGATCTGGTTTTGGTTTTTCTTTTGTTTGTTGATTGATTTTGGGTTTTGTTTCTGCCATAGCTAGCGCTGCATGCACGTTCTTGTACCTTAACCAAACAATGAATATATGATATAAAAAAAAAAAAAAAAAAAAATGGGTACCTCTGAGAAGTGGAACGGAGGAAATCCGTCGGAGGTGCATTGAGTTATTAGGCTTCAAAGTTAGACATCCTAACTATGGGCCGAAAGTGACGGGACGTTTTCGGTTCGAAAATCCGCGACTACTCCTACAGTGCCCCAGAGGCCATAGGAGATAGATATGACACCAATACCTATCTGAAGGCCGCTGTATGTTGGTTGGTCCTGGAGACGGGATCCCTCGAGAGGTGATTCTCTTCGAGGCGGGGCGGACCGAGGGGAAGCTGCTGAGACTCAGAAGACCTAATAGGCGATAGACTTAAGAGTGTCGGCACACCGTCTACGCAGCCTGCATTATGCATAGGTACCCGACGCATATGCTGGCCACTATGTGAAATCGGAAGAGACTACTGGGACGATAGTCAAGACGACTACAGTTTCAGACGAGAGTCTACTCGTCTCTATAAATCGACGACCGATCATTCGGGGATAATCACGCATCCTACAATTTGACGGAAAAGAATTTATGAGGACGAAGATGGTGTGTGAGAGTTCAGGGTCAAACAGTGTTCGCACTTGTTAAGACCACGAGACGTTAGCGTACAATCTTGGATAGATACTTAGTTATAGGAGGATTAGATGTAGTCCGCGAACACTCAGACGCGGGATATAAATATCGAAGTGCCTCCCAAGTTTTTAGACATCATAAAGCAACGGAGAAGAGACCTTAACAATATAACATTGTTTTACCTACGAATCTTTATAAAATTATTTCCCTTATCGATTAAGCGAGTTCTTAGTAGTCATAAACGAAAAGAACAATTCCAAGCCTTCCTAGACAAATCTCCGTCTATTACGAAAGATTCAGGCCTAAGTCTTCTCGACAATTATTCAGAGTCGGCTTCCACCTAACACTATATTGTTAGCTCTCCTTGTTACCAAGGCTCACTAAATAAGTCGGTCACCACTCTGCACTAAGCAAACGCATGAGTTCGAGTCACGCAGACGACGAGTCCATTAAAGACAAGGTACACTACCCTGCGATGGATGATACGGTCGGTTTAGATACCCTCAAGGAACTCTCCCGAACCGATTCAATATTCGAACCACCGACCAAGGTACACTACCCTACTATTAGGCTAGTGTTATCCGGTCTGTTGGAGCCCCAAGAAATACCATTTCTGGAACAAGAAGCTCCCTCGTGGTATACCGACCCAACTCTAGTTCCAACGGAGGAACAATTTCAAAGGCTTTACGAAACCTGGTACGGGCCAGAATTTGTTTGGAAACCTTTCCTCGACTGGGACACCAGTGAAGAAGGGTCCTTTGATAGTTGCTTCACACCTACTTTACCTTTGGCGTGGAGGCTCGGGAACCACCCGAACTCTCATTAAAACCGAATCCCATTATAGGAAAAGATGACAGAACCATCTTCATCGTAGTTCCCTAAAGGTCCGGGAACGCCGGTGCCATGGAGAGAACCTCCCAAAAAATTAAAAGATAAAGATGCAATGGACACCGGGAGCGAAGGAGAAAATGCACCTAGCCAACCTTCATCACTCCCCCCGGGAATAAGGCGTCCCCCAAGAGATAGATCAAGGGCATCAAGTGTCCCCAGCTCGTCCCGCTCATCTACTCCGAGGCCAAGGGATCAGGCAGCCGACCTGGCAAAATTAGCTGCAAGGGTAGGAGTGGTACTACGCGATGTCCGGAGGGACATAACTTCCTCCATTGACTCTGCAAACATAGCGTTTGCCCAGCTCACGGGAGCTCAACAGGAAAACGCCCTTTGACTATTTGAAATTCAAAAACAAATTGCCGAAGGAAAGGAAATCCATAATCCGGACATAGGGGTCCTGTTGATGCAATGTCAGGGAGTAGAGACCGAAGTAAAGTCTCTACAAGAAAGAATAGTAAGGGAAATCGCAGAAAACCTGGCACAACAAGCTGCCAGACAAGAACATCACGAAGGGGTTACCTCGCAGTTACACCAGACCACGCTTGAACGGGACATTCTTCTACAACAAGCAGTAGAAGAAATCAGAAAGGAAATGAAGGACCGAGACCAGAAGGTAAATAGTGCCTTCAAAGAAAGAGATGCGCTCTTTCAAAACGAGGCAAAGAAGACTCGTGAGGCACTCTCGTCTCAACAGAGTGAACTCAAAAAGATTGGTGAAGCGGTCCAAGAACTTCTCGTTTCCTCGAGAAAGAAAGAGACTCCGAAGGAAAAACCGGAAGCTAGCAAGCGGGTAAGGATGGAGTCGGTGGAAGATGATGATGAGTACTATTCCAGACCGACTAGGCAGGAAAAAGGGAAACAAATTGAGAAGCCTAAATCTAGTCGGGAAGGGGCCTCAGATGCAACTCCACCACCTGGACAAGGAGGGGGATACCCTAGTGATGACGACGATGACGGCAGCGACTATGATGCTGAAGGAAAAGGAAGAAAAGGCGGTGGTCCAGAAAGACGCCACAGGGGTCTAACCCCAGAGCAATCAGACCTGGCAAATGTCCTGGCAGAAGCCTTCGTGGTAAACACAAAACGACCAGCGGAGGCACCACCGCTTTTTGAAGGAGAAAAGCACCAAGATGTGCACATTTGGCTTCAACAATGTATCGATTACTTCGACCGAAATCCCCACATTTGGAGAGATGACCGGGAACGGGTCATATACGCCCTCAACCGTACCAAGGGAAAGGTAGTAACGCTATACACAATATGGTACCGAAGAAAGATAGACGGGCTACAGGGCGAAACCCAAAATCGGAATTTTCGAAGTTGGACCCGCTTCTCGTACGAAATAGGAAAGGCCTTTGCGCCCCTACAAGAAGGACGACAAGCCCTGTGGGACATGAAGGAAGTAAAATACAAAGGCAACATTCAAACCTACCTCCGAATCATGCACAACCTGAACAACAAAGCCAATATGACAGGTGAATCATGGAGAGAGGCAGTCGAAAGAAACTTGCCCGAAGACATCCTCACCCGCATCTCCTTCCAGAAGTTCGACACCGACGAGGAATGGGAAGATGTTGTAATAGAAGCCGGCCGGGCAGAAGAAGACCTTCAGTACCGAAAAAAGTTACTGAAAGAAGGCAGTTCCCGACACACCTCCTCTAAGGATACAAAAGATAAATCCTCAAGAGACGAAAGACCTGATAAGCCACGAAGAGATAAGGCTTATATAAAAGGAGGTGGGGGACCCTCACGAAAAAGGAAACGTAAGGACCACAAGTCGGAACGGCCGACTAAGAAGTTAGGAGGAAGTGCGCCGATCACACACTCGAATTGGTCTGAAGCACACCAAGGAATCTCGCAAAGTGTTATAGATGCGAGAAAAAAGGACAACAATTGCACGAGATGTGGAAAAAAGAACCACACATATAAAACGTGCTATGGGAACATTCAAGTATCAGCGGCCGCAGTTAGCCGAAGGCCACTAAGAATGGGCCCAAGTCGAGCAAGGTCTATCAAGCCACCTAGACCTCCTCGAAGACCCGCACAGGCTGGACAGGTCAGAACCACCAGCCAGTTGTGGGAATTAGGTGAAGACGAAGAAATCACATAAGTCTTCACGAAGGTACCGACAACGACGGTGTTCGGGTAGTCTAGTAGACACATGGTCTCTAGGAATCGAAATCAACGGCAAAACAGCGGACCGAAGCGAGGCAAGCAACCATGCTGGACGACCTGAGTGGGAGTACACGCGTCCCTCTTGCTAAGACAAGAGGATTAACAAAGAGCAATGGTGACATTGGCGGCGCCTCTATGCTTCCCAAGATAATAACGTATGTTTCACCCCAATGTCTCAGACACATGCTTGTTTGGGTAGTCAGGCACGTGACCTGGAATCTGAAAGGTCTCCGATAAGGACCAAAACCTAGACAGGAAACAGACAGTACCAAGGGTACCGACAGGAGCGACAGTAGGGCTAAGATGAAAAACTTAGGGGGATGAGCAAGGCGTATCTTCGACCACTAGGTACAAGAGCTCTAGACCTCACCTCTATTTATTACTTCTTAGGTGCCGCGCTGGTACTGGACGGGCACCCGATAAAATGAGGACACTGTCTACGGTTAAGCGAGGGTGGATAATAAGCCCGGGAAGGTTATCAAAGGGACAGCCAACCAGCCCTACGCACCCGGCTCTTGTCCCCATGATATCTGGACGATGGCAGAGACCCCCAAGTTTGGTTCCACAGGTAGAAAAAGTGGAAGGTATGGGAACTCCTCGGCAGGAGGTAAAGACCGCTAGTAGTGGGCTGCCCGATATACCAAGAACATATCAGTTTGTCTGAGGAGACCTCAATGGTCGAAACTGTGCGGGCATGGTAACAAACACCTTGTTACACAATGCCAAAACGAAAGCCAGAAGAAGATCGCGGACAGCCACGACGACGCAAGCTTTACGCGTCCCTACCTAAAAGATATTCCTGCCCAGAGGGAGACGCCTACCTCTTTTTAAACCATAGGCGACAAAAAATTAAAGTCCTGTTGGACTCAGGCTCAAATGTGTTCGTCATCAATCAAAGATTGGTACAGGAACACCGATTACCGTTCACACAACGGTCGGACGCGGTCAAGATTTATGGGTTTGATGGGACCGCAGCAGTCTCCGGAGGGAAGTTTTACACCCATCCCTTATGGTTAGAAATAGGAAGAAATAAACATCTGTCTGAGATAACCTGCGAAATAGCAGAACTTGGATCATACGGGATGATCATACCATTCGGCTGGTGGCATGAGGAACATCCTATATCCCACATTGAAGACCCAAAAAGATGGTCGTTCGACGCAAAATGTTGCGAAAAATGTGTGGAAGAAGACGAAGGAATAGCCGACATGTTCGAATACGATGAGACGGTAGCCTTTGACGAAAACGCTGCCTATATTGGAAGAATTGGCGCTAGTGAAAGTCTCGACGATATAGTCTTGGGATCGCTACCTCAAGAATATTGGCGACACAAGGACCTATTCTTGCCACAGACAGCGGAAATGTTGGCGCCCCGGAGGACGTTCGATCATGAAATCGAACTAAAGGACGACGCGAAAGCGCCCTGGGGTCCAATATACCCCTTGTCAGAAAAACAGCTTGCCGCATTAAGGGAATACCTTAAAATGATGATGGATCAAGGAAAAATCACAAGAAGCAAATCCCCAGCAGGCGCACCAGTGCTGTTCGTGCCAAAACCTGACGGCAAACTTCGGTTAGTTGTAGACTACCGAAACCTCAACCGTATTACGGTTTTGAACAAACACCCGCTGCCACTGATGTCCGAACTAAGAGATCGAGTAGCTGGGGCTAAAATTTTCACGAAGCTTGATCTGAAAGACGGCTATCATCTGATAAGAATTAAAGAGGGGGACAAGTGGAAGACAGCTTTTCGAACTCGATACGGCCATTACGAATACAAGGTGATGCCTTTCGGGCTCGTTAATGCTCCGGCAACCTTCCAAGACATGATGAACCAAGTCCTGCATGAATATTTGGACTACGGAGTGGTCTGCTATTTGGATGACATTTTGATATATTCAAAGGATGAGAAAAGCCACGTTGAGTTAGTCAATCAAGTCTTGCAAAGACTCGCTGACTACCAACTAGCTGTATCCTTGAAAAAATCAGTCTTTCATGTTCAAGAAGTAGAATTCCTGGGATATATGGTATCTGTCGAAGGAGTGGCTATGAGCACGAGGAAAGTCAATTCCGTATTGAGTTGGAAATCGCCGGCATCGGTAAAAGAAGTCCAGATATTCATTGGATTTGCCAATTTTTACCGACGATTTATACGAAGTTTCTCCGCAGTGTGTAAACCTATAACGGAGACACTAAAAGGAAATCCAAAGGATTTTCATTGGGGCGCTGAGCAAGAATCAGCGTTCAAAGAGCTAAAACATCGCTTTACGACTGCGCCCATTCTACAACATTTCTACCCGGACCGGGAAACAGTGGTAGAAACGGATGCAAGCGACTTTGCCTTAGGATGTGTCTTGTCCCAATTTGTGGATAAAAGGCTACATCCAGTTGCCTTCCACTCACGAAAGCTAAACTCGGCTGAATGAAACTACGAGATTCATGACAAGGAACTGCTTGCAATCCTAGAAGCGTTCAAAGAATGGAGACAGTACTTAGTAGGCACGGAGAAACCTGTGACGGTATACACCGATCATCAAAACCTACAATACTTCCTTACTTCTAAGGTTTGGAGCGGACGCCAAATCCGATGGGCTCAGAAGCTGGCGGAATACAATTTTAAGATTGTTTACCGACCAGGAACTAAGGGCGGAAAGCCTGACGCTCTAAGTAGACGGCCGGAGTACCGTCCTGAGGAGGGAGCTACACATTGCGAACAAACCGTTTTGAAACCAGAACACTTCCAAGTAATGCTGTTGGCACTACAGGAGGAGAAGGAAGAAGGATTAGGGAAAGAAGTACTGGGCTGGAGCGATGAGAAAGACCTGGCATTGAGGCCAGAGACGAATACCTCGGACAAATACATCCGAGTAAGACGCTTGAACCACAAGGCGAGATTACCCACCAAAGGTTCAAGAATGGCAGCCGGACATGACCTCTATGCCATAAGCGACGGCATTATCCCTAGACGAGGACAAGCGCTACTCGATACTGGAATAGCAATAAGCCTACCAGCAGGGACATATGGACAAGTAGCGGCCCGTAGTGGGTTGGCAATACGTTCCGGAATTTCGGTCGGCGCAGGAACTATAGACACCGACTATACGGAAGAACTCAAAGTCTTGCTATATAATCACAAGGATGTTGATTGCCAAATCCGAGAAGGAGACAGAATGGCTCAACTCATAGTGGAAAAAATCGACACATCCGATTTAATGGAGGTCGATAAGCTAGACGAGACTGAAAGAGGAGCCCAAGGGTTCGGAAGCACCGACATCGCTACAAGAAGTCTAATAATAAAGGAACAAGAACCCATCATATGTCAGCTGGAAGCATCGGCAGCCGAAAATTTGTCCTGGTACGACATTAAAGAAGTACCAGAGAAAATACTAATATCGACGGCCATGCTAAAACAAAAGACAATGAAGAAGTTTAACCCCGAGTTCCTTGAACTACTTCTTGAGGCGACACTATCGGATGGAGACTGGCTGAGACGACGCGAGGACTTGTCAAAGCTCCGAAATAAAGGAAAAGAATTCCCTAAGAACTGGACACTGATCAACGACCTTCTATACTATAAGAATCGTCTATTCGTCCCAGACAACCAAGCATTGTACACCAAGATAGCCGAGGGATGCCATGACGCAAAGATAGCCGGACACTTCGGACAAAAAAAAACCCTAGAAATCATCATGAGAGATTTTTATTGGAAAGGGCTAGCCGAATGGATCAACGACTACGTGCGGTCCTGTGGTGAATGTCAACACAACAAGTCGCCCCGACATGCAAAATACGGACTGTTGCAACCATTGCAGACGCCGTTCACGGCATGGTCGTCGATATCAGTAGACTTCATCACCCAACTACCAGAGTCACAAGGTTGTACACAAATCATGGTAGTTGTTGACCGATTTACAAAAATGGCACACTTTCTTGGACTACAGACTACGGCTACGGCAAAGGATGTCGCAAACACGTTCTTAAGGGAGGTTTGGAAGCTACACAGCTTACCGACGGAGATCATTTCGGATATGGACTCTAAGTTCGCTGGCGAGTTTTGGGAATTATTGTGTAAGGCGTTGGATATAAAACGACGAATGTCGACGGCATATCATCCACAGACGGATGGACAGACAGAGAGAACCAACCAAGTGCTGGAGGGATATCTCCGAAGTTTTATTAACTATGACCAAGATGACTGGTATCAGTTACTGCCGCTAGCAGAACATGCATATAACAACTCTGCAACCAACGCTCACGGAATGTCCCCCTTTTACGCGAACTATGGTTTCCACCCACAAACTGAGTGGATGAAAGAATGTGAAGTTCAAAACCCCGGCGCTTCCCTATACGCGAACTGGATTAAGACGATACACGAACAAGCGAAGAGCTCGCTTGAAAAGACACGGGAAGGAATGGCGAAATACTACGATCGGAAAGCCAAAAAGCAACCTGAGTTTAAAATTGGCGACAAAGTTATGCTAAATGCAAAAAACATACGCACTAGACGGAAATCAAAAAAGCTAGCACCCAAACTCTATGGGCCGTTCCAAATACTGGAAAAAAGAGGCGACCGAGCATTTAGACTAAACATTTCCGACCGATGGAATATTCACCTGGTCTTCCACGTATCCTTACTTGAACCATATCGAGAATCGGTTCGTCCAGAACGCAAACAACCTCCCAGAGAACCAGAGGAGGTTGAAGGGGACCTGCAATGGGAAATAGAGAAGATTGTCCGCAGCGAAATACGGACATATAGGAAAAGGATCAGCAATCGTTACCGGCAGGTACGAGAGTTATGGTATTTTGTGAAATGACAGGGTTGTGTGGAAGATGAAAATACTGGGGAACCCGCTACGGGCATGGAAAATGCTGAGGAAGTAGTTGGAGAGTTTCATCGAGATAACCCGGAGATGCCAGGGCAGGCAGAAGTAAGACGATGAGGAAAAGGTTTTCCTACGGTGGACAAGCAAACGCCGGAAGGTTTTTTACCGTGACCACATCGGGTCTTAAAAGAAAGTTTTGTTAAAATAGATATAATTAAGAAGGTGCTCGAGGCGAGACCTTGTAGGAGGGAGCTCATGTTAGGCATATAGAAAATGCACAGACCTCTCGGTAGGGTAACTGCGCACAGACCCTCATTTATCGCAAGCCTAACACCCCCCTCCGGCCCCGTTGTGAGGCCCGCACGTCCTTAGCGAGATTTCGAAGAGTTGCGTCCCATAACTAAAATGTCACTTCAATGAAGCCCACTTCATAACACCATATACGTCGCTGCCGTCCGTCCGACCGGAAGCTGTTCGCAGGATATATAAGAGGGGACCTCTGGGTACCTCTGAGAAGTGGAACGGAAGAAATCCGTCGGAGGCGCATTGAGTTACTAGGCTTCAAAGTTAGGCATCCTAACTTCGGGCCGAAAGTGACGGGACGTTTTCGGTTCGAGAATCCGCAACTACTCCTACAGAGCCCCGGAGGCCATAGGAGATAGATATGACACCAATACCTATCTGAAGGCCGCTGTATGTTGGTTGGTCCTGGAGACAGGATCCCTCGAGAGGTGATTCTCTTTGAGGCGAGGCGGACCGAGGGGAAGCTGCTGAGACTCAGAAGACCTAATAGGCGATAGACTTAAGAGTGTCGGCACACCGTCTACGCAGCCTGCATTATGCATAGGTACCCGACGCATATGCTGGCCACTATGTGAAATCGGAAGAGACTACTGGGATGATAGTCAAGACGACTACAGTTTCAGACGAGACTCTACTCGTCTCTATAAATCGACGACCGATCATTCGGGGATAATCACGCATCCTACAATTTGACGGAAAAGAATTTATGAGGACGAAGATGGTGTGTGAGAGTTCAGGGTCAAACAGTGTTCGCACTTGTTAAGACCACGAGACGTTAGCATACAATCTTGGATAGATACTTAGTTATAGGAGGATTAGATGTAGTCCGCGAACACTCAGACGCGGGATATAAATATCGAAGTGCCTCCCAAGTTTTTAGACATCATAAAGCAACGGAGAAGCGACCTTAACAATATAACATTGTTTTACCTACGAATCTTTATAAAATTATTTCCCTTATCGATTAAGCGAGTTCTTAGTAGTCATAAACGAAAAGAACAATTCCGAGCCTTCCTAGACAAATCTCCGTCTATTACGAAAGATTCAGGCCTAAGTCTTCTCGACAATTATTCAGAGTCGGCTTCCGCCTAACAGGAAGGAATGCCTGATCAAGGTGTAATTTGATTCCTGCTGACCCTGACAGACTACCCAGGCGATAATACCACTAGTGCTTCATTCCAATCACTAACTTCCCCCCAGACCCGCGGCGTTCCCGCCTTCGATTCCGGTCTCATATTCTAACGAACCCCAACTACCCAAACGCCGTCGCCGTTGGTACCAAATGGGATGACCTAGGTCATCTCCTCATCTTCACCTAATTCCCAACGTTTATTTCCTCTAGATATTTGTGCGGCGGAGATGTTGCAGAGACGGTATACAGTAGCTACCATCCTAGGTCTGTATCTAATAAGAGTGATAGGTTGATCGGACCTTGTAGTAGACCCTGTAATTTGTCTCCAGCAGGCTTTGTACTTGTAATTATCTTTTCCACACCCTGTACATTTACCATTTCCCTTCCAGTCATCAATTAAAAATTGGAGAATTCCTTCATATGCCTTTTTTAAATTAGTATGTATTTACTTATTGACCCCGCTGGTTCATTTTGCCGGTTTATCGGGTTCTGGTTCCTTTTTCCGTTTTTTGGAAACACCACCACCTTTGATTTGGTGCTTCTCTTTTTTAAACCGGGGTTTGTCAGGTTTTATTTCTTCGAAGGAAGTCTTTACGTGCTTTGATCTATCCCATAATAGGTGGTCCTGTTCCTTTAGCTCTTCCTCTTCACGACCCACCTTTCAGAGTACTGCTTCTCATTCTATATCACTAATAAAGATTTTAAGGGACAGGTGTAAGTGTATACTTACTAGTAATTTTTTTTCCATTGCTAGACGCCATACTGTACTACTTATTTTGGTCTTGGTATTAAGGTTGCTCATAATTTGGACATAGTTTTGAATATTATCTTTATATTCAACTGTCTCCATATCTCGCACAGCCTTTCATTCCTCTTCAATCAAAGCAAACCCTTGTGTAAACTGGCGGTTGAAGCGTCTCCAAGTGGTCAGGCCAATATCCTGTTCTTCTCCATGGAGGCCATCCATAGCCCTATGGTACCACATCACTACCAGGTTGACTAATTCCCCTTTTGTTCTTCCTAGAGCATAGATGACCCTTTCACAGTCATTTTCCCAAGATCTAGGATTTTATTCGAAGTAGTCCACACATTGGAGCAACCAATAGCGGACCCATTAAGAGGGTTTTGCTTCGAAAGGTGGTGGTGGATCAGCCGGTCCTTTGGTAGTTAACGCCAATGCTTCTGCTAATACATCAGCTGTTCCACGTTATTCGGGTGTCAATCCGCAACTAAATCTGGATGGGCCTCCACCACCTCTTCCTCCATTTCCTCCTTCATGATCACTCCCATCACATCTGGATCACAACCGGATGCCATAGGGATGGCAGATTCTCCCTCTCTTTGCTTCCCTTTATCTCAGGAAGGTCCTTCTGGAGAGCTGGCCTCCTCTCTTGCTTTGGGCCAACTTTCAGGAACCGATTCCAACGCTACTTGTCGACTGGCTTGTCGACTCTGTGAGAGCTCAGTTACGTAATCTCTTAACGATCCAACAGTATCTAAGATACAAGTTTGAACTTGTTGTATTGTTCGGGTAAAGTCACTGTAGCCTCTAGCCTCGCGTTCTTGTCTCTCAACAAGCTTGGATAATATTATAATGGCTCAGAGTGCCATGTTTTGTTGGAATTGGTTCTCCTTGAATGCCTGGAAATCGCGTTCGAGGGTGAGGTCTCTTCGTAGCGCTTCTCATTGCAATTGAGAGGTTACTCCCTCATGGTGCTCTTGTCGAGCATCCTGCTGCGCCAATTTATCAGCAATCTCCGTCATCAACCAGGTTTGAATATCCCGGATATTGGCTTCCACTAAGACACGCTGCTGCAATACGACCAATATATCGTTATCATGCATATCTTGGCCTTCCAATAGTTGCTTTTAGACCCTAATCCATCCTCTTGCATTTTCTTACAAATCTGCTGAGAGGGTTTCGAATACGATATTGGAGATATCGATGCTGATAGTAATGTCTTGACAAATTTGCCCGATAACTACACCTAACCGAGCTGTGAGTCTTGCGAGATCAATCGCATGGGTATTTAGTCTTGGTATAGCAGATGCAGAATAAGGGGATATTGCCCGTGATAACGGCGCAACACTAGGTGTTCTTCATCTTCTTCTCGTATTTTGAAAAACTGGAGGAAAAGAGGTAGGATTACTGAAGGCACTGGGACTATTGTCCACTGAGGTATCCATTGGTTCCCCAGGACCAATCTGTTTCAGAGGCTACGATATCTTTATTTTCAGAGGATTATTAACTTCAAGTCAAGCTAACCAATTCTTGTTGCCTGAGGCAATAGTTATAAAGATCAAAGGCTAAACACTTAGTGTCTGGCTGTACCGTGCGGTGAGGAAGTAATGTGAATGGTAGTTCACTCATAAGTAGAGAGCCGTAGTAACAAGGAGATCTAGCAATATACTGTTAGGTAGAGACAACCAGTATAGACTTAGGGTAATCTAGGCCAATCGAGATTTATTTGTATAGACGGAGATTTGTCTAGGAAGGCTCGGAAGCAACTCGTTTCATTTATAAGTACTAAGAGCGCACGAATGTATAGTAGAATTGTAAGAACAATATTATATTGTTAAGGTCTCTTCTCCATTGCCTGATAATGTCTAAAGCTTGGAAAGCACTTCGATATTTATATCCCGCGTCTGACTGTTCGCAGACTACATCTATCTATTATACAAAATATTTACCTCTTCAAATCTAACTCGCAACGTCGAGTACTCCATAAAGTTGCGAACGCCAGGAGACCCTGACAACCATCACACCCTCTTCAGTAATTACTATTTCCTTTTCGGAAGACATACTTGTCACCAGTAGTAATTATCCAATCTTTGGAGTCATTAGACCTGTAGCTGAGTTCTCAAGTCAAGCTATGTTGGCTCCAAGAGTCCTTTTTGTTGTCAAGAGAATCAGTCTTGTCACATAGTTGCCTCTGCTTATATGCCGGAGTCAATGACTTCTAGTTGTATTAACACGACAACTAACTAATAGAATTCATTCCGATAACTCTTTCTTCATAGAGGAGAAGTCATTCTATTGAATACTCTCATAATTCCTTGGTTGGCAACTCCTGGTTGTTCTTATGTAGAGGGGGTAGACCTTCGTGTTATGTTGGTTATAATTCCCACAACTGTTGTATACCCCATATCATAGTTACAACACTCTTTCGAGCTTGTTGGCTTCTCCGGTAGAGTTTCCAGGAGCTCTAGACTCTTTCTAGTTATTGGAGGGTGGGTGTAAATGCGTTGGTTCTTTGTTCCAAACCTCCTAACATTCATAGCACAACCTTGTACAAAAACGTCCTGTTACTTTCCGCCTATGTCAAAGATGTCGTATTTTTAAAGCCTAGTAACTCCCTGAGTTGTTAACAGAGTGACTTCATTCTACTTCTCAGGTCTAGACTTTTTTTTTTTTTTTTATCATATATTCGTTATTTAAGGTACAAGAACCTGCATGCAACGCTAGCTATGGCAAAAACAAAACCTGTAAACATGCGCATTCCTCTTCCGTCTGAGGCAAAAACCAAGAACCCCAAGCCCCTGTGGTATGGAGCCAACCACACATCTCGCCCCGAATCAAGCCCCTCTTACAACCCAGAAGAACTAAGCCCCAAGAGAAACCTAAAACAGGAAAAGCAGGAAGCCCAAGGAAAAATCCCCCCGAAAATCTCAGCCCGAAGGCACAAAGGAAAACCAAACTCATACCCACCAGACCATGCCCATAGCACGGCTGGCCGCTAAAAAGCTAACCCTAGATCGGGCCCAAGAAAGGACAAGGTACACCGAGTAAAGGCGCGACCCCCACCGAGGCGGAAACTTGACGAGGATGGAACCCGACCGACCGGAGTCAGTGCAATACCAATCGGAGGGAGAGGAGCCAGGGCTGAGGCCCCCCAGAGAGAGGTAGTAGTAAGGTGCAAGCTCAGGGGAGCAGTAGGGTGCTAGCCGGGTGGCAGTAGGGTGCCGGCCGGAGAGGAGTGGTAGTAGGGTACCAGCCGGGGGGCAGTAAGGTGCCAGCTGGGGGAGCAGTAGGGTGCTAGCCGAAAAGGATGGTAGTAGGATGCTGGCCGAGGAGGGTGGGAGTAGGATACCAGCCGAACGAGCCAAGGGAGGAAGAGGGAGGGGTAGACCCAGATGCCGAAACAACTATCAGAAACGTATTCGTATCTTAACTAGGCGGTCTCCATTAATCCCCGGTGCCCACAGTAGACAAAGCCACCATAAAGGGTAGAGAGGAGGCGAGAGGCGAATTCGACCATAGCCTGTTGAGAAAACCAACCACTAACCCCCGACCGTGTGACTAACCCGTACCCACCAGCGGGACAAAACCCGGACCCAGCAGAGGGACTGACCCGAACCAACCAGAGGGAAGAAGGAATCCAATGTAGTCGCGTACCGCAAACCGTATTCCCAGCCGTCTGTTGTAGGGAAAAAAGGAGGAACCCGACCGTGCTGATGCTAAGCAAGGCTAGAGCAAAAGCGGGGAAGGAGAGGAAACCAGCGACGAAGACGCCTGGAAGAAGTAAGGAGGGGTCTCATGAGGGTAGACCTCAAGAGAGAAAGCAGGAGAGAGGTTTTGCCGTTGCAAAAAGATAAAAGATGATGGCCTAGTCCCCCCCGCAATGGGGAGGACCAGATGCGAAAAGTGGTGAGAATTCCTTGGTGTTGAGATTTCAATCACCGGAGGTGTAGCGGAGACGGTCGTTGTTCTCAGGTCTAGCCAAAGGTCCCCTCTTGTATATCCTGCCAACAGCTTCCAGTCAGACAGACAGCAGCGACGTATACAATGTTATTCTGACACCTTCAACTCTGTGACCATATAGTTACAGGAGGTAATTAATGTTAATATGTATGATGACACGCGGGCCCCATAAGGGGGCCGGAGGGAGGTGTTGGAGACTAAGATTCTCGAACTCGGATAAAGTTACCCTACCTAGGGTACTCTTTGGCTATCGAAATCGGGTACTCCTAACAGTAAGCTACTTTACTTAAAAAAAAGTCACATCACTATAACCTCCACTATAATTATAACTATAACTGTCCAAGCAACTATTGCAGTCAAAATTAAAAAAATCAAAAAGAAAAAAAAAACCCTCCGGTATAGTGCTTTTCAATTACCTTCTAAGTTTCTTTTCAATTATAGTTTACCAATTGGAATAATCAAATTGCCCTATATTAACAAATATAAGAAAGCTACTAAAATTCAGAAAAAATAGGAATAATAAATTATTGAATGTAAATGTAATAATTACCTTTTTCTATTACCTTTGGAATATTTTCTTTATGGCTCAAGATATTGGATAGCCTTAAATAATAATTAAAACCTTCAAGTTTTTTACCCATACATGTGAGTACTAATCTCCAGAAAATGTTCATTACCACAATCACAGTAAGGAGTACTGAAATTCAATAGTGTAGGAATACCTTACGTAGAGTAACTTTACTCAAGATTGAATTTCCTGGTCTCCAACACCCTCCTCTGGCCCCCTTACAGGGCTCACTTGTGATCATACACATCAACCTTAGTTGCATCCTGTGACTATATAATCAAAGAATTGAAAATGTCAGAATAACACCGTATACGTCGCTGCCATTAGTTTAACTGGAAGCTGTTAACAGGTTATATAAAACGGGACCTCTGGCAAACTCTGGAAAGTGTAATGAAGTCAATCTATCAACTACTCAGGGAGTTATTAGCTACAAAGATTTAGTATCTTTAATATGTGCCACAGGTGTAACGAGACTCCACTGAGTACAATTACAAGTAGCCAATCCTATACTCATACCAGTATCAAGAGACTACCGCAGTCGGGATAGCAGTAGACTAGAGTCTGCCGAGATGAGGTACTGTTGGTTGGTACCTCAATCAGGCATACTAGACTATACTAAAGGTACATGAAAACCAGTAAAGGTTGGAGGTTACCCTACTCTGTAGGATAATCCAAGTAGTCAATTTGGGAGTTACTCTGAATTACTCAACAGTGAGTCCAGTTAGAGTTACCCTACTCAGTAAAGTAACTCAGAGTACAGTAATTCTAACTTTGAACTAGAGTTACCGAGCTTTAGGCTACGGGTTACCCTGCTGTAGAGCGAAGTTATCCTACCCTGAAAGTAATTTGTTACATAGAACTTCAGGTGAAGTTACTAGTTTGTGTCTCATACAAAACTACTTATGGTGTTTGAATCTCAGGTTGTACAGATCACTTCCGCGCAACCAGTTGAGCTCCGAACAAGCTGTAACTTGGATGTGTAGTAGCTAACACCCCTCTTCGGCCCCGTTATAAGTCCCTGGTATCACAGGCTACAGCCCGAAGAGTTACTATGAGTCTAATAAAACCCCCAAAGTAGAGATACTCCCGTAACTCTTTATGCACTCACACCATCTGTCCGATCAAAAGCTGTCTGCAAGATACTTAAGAGGGCAGACGAGAACCTGGAGAATGGCCTCCAGGTATTTTCATGTAAAGCGGACCAGAACTGACAGAGTAATACCACTTTGAAGTTAGAAGTAGTATGTGAAGTTACCAGAGGCCTGTTGTTAGGAGTACCCGATTCTGATAGCCTAGAAGTATCCTAGGTAGGGTAACTTTACCCGAGTTCGAGAATCTTAGTCTCCAACACCCCCCTCCGGCCCCCTTACGGGGCCCGCGCGTCATCATACATATCAACCTTAGTTGCGTCCTGTGACTCTTTGGTCACAGAATTGGAGGTGTTAGAATAACACCGTATATGTCACTGCCGTCCATCCGACCGGAAGCTGTTTGCAGAATATATAAGTGGGGACCTCTGTCTAGACCTGAGAAGTGGAACTAAGTTAATCGGTCAACTACTCAGGAAGTTACTAGGCTTCAAAGATATGACGTCATTGACATGGGCCGTAAGTAATGGGACATTTTTGCACAAGGTCATGATATAAATGTCAGGAGTTTCGGAACAACGAACCAACGCATTCACACACACCCTCCGATAATTAGAAAGAGTTTAGAGCTCCTGGGAATAATACCAAAGAAGCCAACGAGCTCCAAGGAGTGTTGCAACTATGATAAGGGGTGTACCACGGTTGCGGGATTTACAACCAACACAACACGAAGGTCCACCCCCTCTACATAGAACAACCAGGAGTTGCCGACCGAAGAATTATGAGACTGTTCAATAGAATGACCTCTCCTCTACGAGAAGAGAGTTATCAGAACGAATTCTATTGGTTAGTTGTTGAGTTATCGCAACTAGAAGTCATCGACTCTAGCATATATGTGGAGGCTACTTCGTATCAAGACTGATCCTCTTGGTAACAGAAAGGACTATTGGAGCCAACATGGTTCGACTTGAGAACTTGGCTACTGGTCTATAGACTCTGAGGATCGGATAATTACTACTGGTGACAAATATGTCATCCAAGCAGAAAATAGTAATTACCGAAGATGGTGTAGTGGTTTTCAGGGTCTCCTGGTGTTCGCACCTTCAGGGAGAACTCGACGTTGCGCATTAGATTTGAAGAGGTACATATTTTGTATGTTAGATAGATGTAGTCCGCGAACACTCAGATGCGGAATATAAATATCGAAGTGCCTCCCAAGCTTAAGACATCATCAAGCAACGGAGAAGAGACCTTAACAATATAATATTGTTTTTACGATTCTACTTTACTTTTTTGCACTCTTAGTAGTCATAAACGAAACGAGTTGCTTCCGAGCCTTCCTAGACAAATCTCCGTCTATCAAACGAATCTCGATTGGCCTAGACAACCCTAAGTCTTTACCGGTTGTCTCCGCCTAACACCTGTAGGGGAGGTAACCAAAGTCCGTTGCCCCAAAAGTGTAATCATATTGGAGAATCATTGAGGACTCTGAGACACTAGTCTAAGGTCACAATAAGACCTACTTCTAGGAGGGTTGACTGTAGGTAGCACCTATTGGTAGTCAATCTCCGAAGTGGTCTAGCAGAGGAGCTACGTGGCAATCTTCCAGAATGCTATAGAAATAAGTAGAACTAGATAGATGTTCTGGGGCTGCAAATGCTTGAGGAAGACTAAGTGTATATAGATAGAGAGTTCCATAGTTGGTATAGTATCTACATGGGCATGACAGCTCGCTACTGGTGTGTCCAAGATATGAAGAGTTTTTCACTTCTGCGATTGCATTGGAGATGCAGTGGCAAAAATACTTCTGTCAGGCAGATGTTAGAACCCCACTAAGTGGTCTAGTTCGCTACAGCGGATTTTTCATCCGACCAGTAGAGGTTGGCTAAACAGCTTATATGAGTTAGGTGCTCGCAAATGCAGAGTAGTGATCGGGAGTAACTGGCAGCATACCAAACCTACTTAAGTATATGTGAATTCTCCTCTACTCTAGCAATCAACTACCTCTCAAGATCAGGACTTAATTGAGTAAAGCTGTAGCTTAACGATATTAAGTTTTACCATTTTGTTTTTTTCAAACTCTACTGTTAATTATTTTTATTATTACTTTCAGAAAGAACACTTTAGTGCAGTTGCAACTTTAGGATCCATCTTCCCAAAAGGGGTCCCTATTACAGCAAGTAACAGGATATTTTCACACAAGGTTTTGATGTTGAATGTTAAGAGGTTCAAGATAAGAACCAATGCATTCACATCTACCTATTGATAAATTGAAAGAGTGTAAGACTCCTAGAAGGCACTACTGATAGAGTTAATAAGTCTGACAGAGTATCACAACTATATTAGGGATAGCATCGCGGTTGCAGAAATTATCACCAATACTACTTAACGACCAACCCCTGTTACATAGGACAACCAAGAGTTGCCAACCTTGGAATTATAAGTATGTTCAATAAAATAGCTTCCCCTCTGTAAGGATAAGGTTATCTGAATACATTCTATTAGCTAGTTGATGAGTTATCACAACTAGAAGTCTTTGACTCAGACATATATGTCAAGGCAACTTCGTATTGAAACTGATCATCTTAACAATGGAAGGGGCTATTGGAGTCAATATAGTTCAACTCAAGAACTCAGCTACAGGTCTAAAAGACTCCTAAAATCAAATAATTACTATTGGAAACAAATATGTCCTCCAGAAAGGAAATAATAATTACCGAAGAGGGTGTGACGGTTTTCAAATTTTCCCAGTGTTTGTACCTTCAATGAGTATCCAACGTTGCGAGTTATATTTGAGGAGGTATATATTTCGTATGTTAGATAGATGTAGTCCGTGAATACTCAGATGTAGAATATAAATATCAAAGTACCTCTTAAGCTTTAGACATCATCAAGCAACAGAGAAAAGATCTTAACAATATAATATTTTTCTTATGATTCTATTCTACTTTCTTACGCTCTTTGTAGTCATAAACGAAACAAGTTACTTCTGAGCCTTCTTAGACAAATCTCTATCTATATAAACAAATCTCGATTGTCCTAAACAACTCTAAGTCTATACTAGTTGTCTCCACCGAACAATTGTGCATTAGCTCTCCGCTATCAGCAGTATCATACAATTGTTCAAACTGCTACATTTATCTAAAAAATAACCAGATGTATTCTTCGGAATAAATATATACTAAGTGTTTCACTTTCTACTAGTTTATAATGTTGTCCACCTAAACAATAAACAATAAAGTATAATTTTCTAACAAATTCATAGTATATAGAATACTTAGAAAGACTAATAGAGAGAAATAGCTAGTAAGATTATAATTTAAACTCAAATCCGAACACATGGCTAAGATATTCAAGTAGGCTACAGCTCATAAGAGTTGGACTGTTGAGAATTTTGAGAGTTATTTGGAGTGATGAGTACAATGTAGAGAAATCTAAAGATCTAAGAAAATAGTGGGTTTTTAGAAAACCTGAAGAGAAGTAGCTAGCTGATTGTATTCATCTTAAGGAAAAAGATAAGAGAATTTCTCTTATAGTTTAGGAGTACTTTTAGGAGAAGAAAAAGGGCCCTTCAGTTGCTATTACTCAAAATGTCAACAAGACTAAGTATGTTAGACTCTTAAGAAAATATCTTTTTCCTGTTATTTATTAAATAATTTCTTTTAATATGCAAGATACTCTTTCTTAGAGATAATTCACCTTCTCATAAGACTTACAATATAATGAAGTAGTAGTTAGAAAAAAACTGTATAGAACTTACAGAACATCTTCCTTATTCTCCTGATTTGAATCCTATTAAGCATGTGCAGATTGAGCTCAAAAAGTACTTGTACCAGTAGTATCCAATAATTGGATATACCCTAGGAGGAAAGGAAGCTGTTAAGAAGTAGCTTGCATATAGATTACTCTTAGTTTGAGAGACAATTCCTCAGGAGTTTTTTGAGAAGTTGTGAAAATCAATACCTAATAAGATAGCTACTATTTTGAAAGTAAGAAAAGGTTATGCAAAGTACTAGTTAGCATTGTTTCTATTGAATTTATTTATTATCATTAGAGTATTGTTGATCTTAGTTGGTTGTTTGGTTATTGTTTTATTAAATTTTGTTCATTTATTTGTTTATTCATTCGCATAAAAATGCTCATGGTTAATAGTACAACAAAACTTTCTGCCATGAACTTGAATGATATAATCATTGATTAAACATGTCTTGGATCATGAATACTTCTAATAACTGGCTGTATGCTTTGCTTAATTGCTTTTTATAGTATTATACTCTTCACTTAAACTTGCATCTAATAAATAAAGAGAAAATTGTGAATAGATCCAACTAGAAGTAAGGCAATTAATTTACTGAAGTTCAGACAGTTCTTGTTCCTGCATCATAGGATCTGTAATCTCGTTCATTATTTGAGAGGACATCTTCAAAGCGTAGGTAGTTGTAATAGATCTCTTTTGAGTTATAATATTTTGAATGTTACAATAATTATTTTAACTATCACCTAGGTCAAATGAATACATTAATTGACTTCTTCACAAACCCCCAACTTTGCCAAATACTTTACCCCTGCCCCGAGCACTCGAGTACTCTGGAGGCCGATTTTAGGTCTTACCGGTATTTCATCCATGTTCGAGCGCGCCTATAGACTACCGATAGTATGATACCATACTACTAGTAGTCTGACAGTTCTCAACTTCTTTCTTAGTCATCAACGTCGCACAAAGGGACGGGGTTCCTGTTGAATCCGAAAAATTCCCTTCAACCGAACGAGAAGATAGCGAGGCAGCTCGTTTATTTATTTTTTCTGTCGGGACCGATAAATACCACGGCGCTATTGCTCTACCTCACCAACAATTTACATAGATGACCGAGGTAGTACGCTCTAATGTTGAAAGCCATAAGCTGCGGCGGGGAGGGAAGAAGCATTCTTTGTTTTTTTTGGTTTTGTTAAATCCGTGGTTAAATCCGTGTTATGATTTCATGAAGGAGAAGCATTGAATTGATGATACCTGTATGGCGTGGTTTGTTCTGGTCTGGTCTGGTCTAGTCTGGATGGGTCGTCGGATTGGGAGTTTTTTTGTATTGATTGGTCAGTTGGTGAGATGGCTCTCCACGAGCACGTACTAAAAGCTCCTTTCCTTCTGTAACTGTAACTGTAGATTGTGCATATAGTATGGTGCCCCAACGAGGGAGAGTTTGATCAATGGAGAACGCATGATTATCGCAGTGTGGGAGGGTCTGTCTGTCCGAGTGCCCGGATGTGTCCCTAATTCCCCAAAACCAGAGAGAGTATCATGATAGGCAGAGAGTTTAGAGCATGTCCGTGTTCACCGGGATGTGCTCAGAGGTAAGAAACGTACCAGTATTTAGCTTGGTAGCTACCGGTAGCTTACTTGCGGGGTGGGTTGAGGACACATTATAGCTTAAGGATGAGGTACAGTACGTAATGACAATGTGGAGAGGGAGAATCCATCATAGTTTGAAGGTTTGTGTCCGAAGAAAGATATCTAACCATAGACATGTACAGTATTATCGTGCGGTTGGTTTGAAATGGATGGAGTGATTGATGAATCTGACGGATATCCTCTCTTCATTCATCAACTACCGGTACCTCCCGTGAATAATACTTATCCTGCTGCACTTCACAGTGCGTGATACCTACAATCCTTTTTTTTTTCTCTTTTCTGTAGACTACAAGGACTACGAGTACTGTACAACATAGTATTTCTTCCCAACTATGGTAACTGCACTTCTCACCCTCGTATCCATTGAACTTCAAACAAGTAGTTTAGTTGTCTCTCCGCCGACTAAATACAGAGGTTCTCTCACATAATAATGAGGACCTGATTCCGCGACATCTACCGTGCTTCTTCCACACGGCTTTCTTAGACAGAAGGAATCAAGTACTCGTACAGTACAGGACCTGTTCGGGACCCAGCAGTTCCCCAGTTTGGTTCCTGCTCTGTTTCTAGTACTGCGTGCAGACCACACCCCTAGACCCTTTCTCTCCCCCTCTCGCTACTACACCCTACTTTCTCACCCGTCGTCCACCCATCCATCCTCCCTTCCCTCACGCTCCCCTCGTATTCTTCCTTCTCTCGCCTTTCCTTCTCATTACTCGCCCTAATAATTATTTTTTCCTCACTCTGCGTTCCTTCTCCTTCCTCTCCTTCTCCCCTTCCCCTCCACCGTGTCTCCGCCAATTTATTCTCTTCTCGCTCTCTCCCCAATCCTCCTTGACAGGCCTGCCCTGCCAACAGCGGCCATCCTCTCTCACTCATCGCCTATCGGTCCTTTTTTTTCTTCTTCGTTGAGTCGCTCCACCCCTTTTTAATCTGTCGCCAGACTCTGTGCCAGTAGTCAACGGTAACGCATACACGGTCCCTTTGTCGTACTTTCTTCCGAGCAATCCAGCCCTAGTTATTTTTTTTTCCCCATCCCTTTACTCGCCAACGGTCAATCCTTTCAGAACCCATATATCTCCTTTGCGACAGGTTGCGGAATTGCCCACACCGGCCAGCAGGTGTCATATCCGCTCCGCGACTCCCTAATCTCTGTACTGTCGACTGCCGTCCCGATCTGGCTTTCATCCTTACCGACAGCGCCGGTCTCCTTATTCCGGGAATTAAGAAGGAGAGGGAGGAACTCCGTAGCGTACAAACTCGCTGCGATCTAACCCAAAAGTTCGCCTGAGAGGGAGGGGGAAAAAGGAGGGGGAAAAAGGAAAGGGAAAATAACGACTACGAAAAAATATCACCTGTCAGCTGTGCTATAGAGGAATAATTACGAAGGAAGAGGTCCGATTTGAGGGAAAAAATTAATCGCACGGTGTTTTTCAATAGACTGGTTTCGGTACCTTATATTCTGAGGTCACGTTTGGTTGCTGCACTAGCACTTTCGACATCGATACGAAACTTGTGGCCACACCATCACAACGGCTGCAGAAAGGTTTTCCTCGGCCTTTTTACGCTCCAACTAGAAATACCAAAGAGTAAGCCTCTCCGACTGGCGGGCCCACATCATTGGTAGGCCTGAGACCGTTACCCCTTCTTTTTAAGTCACCATTGGAGTAATTCCAATCGGTAGAGCCTCAGTGCTAACCTTTTCAACGGAACCGCTGTAGACATAATTCCTAATGTCGTCGTCTTCCGAAATCAACATGAACCATCTCGCTCCACAACATATCTCAGGTTCCTCTACCGGGGCCAACACAGCAAATACATCTCCTACTGATTCGGCATCGGGCAATTCTTTACGGGCTAGTTATAATCCAAATGGTGCCATGAACAGTGCTGGTGGTTCCACCAGTAATGTGAGAATGGGGGCAGGTTCCCCATCTTACGATGCTTCGGGCAGTAGTAGGCTTTTCTCTAAAAGGTTAGTCTACCCATCATACTTTGGGTCTTTCAAACTGTTGCCTGTTTAATAAGGCTAAATGGAAGTCTGGTCATTTCTTCAGAGCCCGTGAGATTCAGGCAGAAGAAGGTGTTGCACCACCGGGTCTATGGGGGATGTCATCCTCGAATCAATCGTCCTCCTCTTTGAGAGATCGTGAAAGCATGGCCCAGGAGATGAACCCTATCAACAGCTACCAGGAACCACCTGCTATACAAACCGATTACGCCTCCCCTGTCCACCGTCGTGCTCGTGCGGGAACCGTTCCATCTAGATTCTCTCCCGGCGGCTTCACTACCGCCCCGACCATTATTCCTGGAATCCCTTCCACAAGCCGCCCCTCCCCGGCACCCTCCCCGTTTAAATCCAACTCTCCACAGAATGTCGAGATGGTGGACAATAGTCAAGTATCGGTTGCCCAGTCATCTTCATCTGTGGCCTCAAGATTGAGATCCGGATCCCTGAACCTCCCTCCCCGTGCCAACTATGTGAGCCCGTTTGGGCCGTCTATTTTTGCGAGTTCTTGGACCCCTGGTCGTCCTACCGCGGGTGGGAACAACGGGCTTCCTTCATCACCTGCACATTCGTCCTTCTCAAAGGATGATGAAGGAACTCATATGGCACCAAAGACCTTGGATTACCTTGGACTTGTAGATAGTCCCCAAGCAGCTCGTGCTACATTGGCTAAGCCGATGGGACTGGATACTCTTATTGAAGGGCAAAGGGCAGCAGCTTTGCAACCATTTATCTCTGACCTTGCTGGTATTCAAAGGTCGAATAGGATCCGCTCATACTCTGTCAATGCTAAGGAAAAGTACGCTGAAGATGAAGAGGAGGAGGAGGAGGAGGAACAACGTCACCTCTACTCTGGACAACAAAGTGGCAACGTAACGCCCTCGTCTCAAGCTAACTTGGCTGCCCAGGCAGCTCTTCACTCTCTCAGTGTAGCTTACTCCCCAAGTCGTCCCAGAGCCAGGACTGCCGGTGTCCTGGATTCACCTCCAGTCAATCGACTAAAGTCTTATCTGGCCACGCCATCAAGATTGGACTCCATGACAAGTGCCTCTGATATTGGCCGGGATTACTTTGATTTAGCAAACAGTTCTGATCATACTTTGAAGCTCGGAAACATGCATCCTAGGCCATCAAGTGGAGAAGGAGGTTTAGCTTCGATTGAAGAGTCTTCTCTAGAAGGGCCTACACGCTCACTTTGGCTCGGAAATATCCCCGCATCGACTACTACGACGTCGCTTGTTCATATCTTCCAGGGTTTTGGTAATGTTGAGTCCGCTCGCGTTCTTACCCACAAGAACTGTGGGTTTGTCAACTTTAATAGCATCGACTCTGCGGTCCAGGCCCGAAGCAGTCTCAACGGAAAGGAAATTTTTCCTGGTGCTGGCCCGGTGAGAATTGGGTTTGCGAAGCCATCCTCAGCTGGAAGCAATGGTACTCCCACACCAAATGGTGGTGCTTACGGTTCCCCGAGTCCTGGACCCCCAGGTGATTCCGCACCTTCTGCGATTGGGGATGGTGCTCTGTCTCGTGATTCAAATGGCGCTGCTGCTAATGGAAACGACACCCGCGACAGCGTTGCAGCACTCAAATTGCCTGATCTGATTGATATGAGGGAAGATATTGTCAAGATTGTACAGGAATTTGGTGCGGAGCATGATGATGCTTTGATGGTGGGAAACAACATTGATAAGGCTGTTGAATATCAGAATTTTGAGCCTGAAATCCCACCAATCCCGGAGCCAACCCACAATCGCGTTCATGATGCGCCTAAATTGCGTGATATCAGGAAACGGATTGATAATGGAAATTGCTCGCAAACTGAAATTGAGGAGATCGCGATGGCCATGTTGGATGAGATTGCCGAACTCTCCAGTGGTATGTTTCCCAAGTTTCCCAAGAATCAGGGATCTCAAGATCTTGAAACTAATGTATACTAGATTACCTTGGAAACACTGTTGTACAGAAGCTCTTTGAATACTGCTCTGAGGAGATCAAGGAGGCGATGTTGGTAGAGATCGGTCCCCACCTTGCCGAAATTGGAATCCGTGAGTACATTTTATCAACCGGTCACATACAGTTTGATGCTGATTCATCCTTGTATGCAGATAAGAATGGCACTTGGGCTGGGCAGAAAATCATTGATGTCGCTAAAACCCCCGCTCAAATGCAGAAGATTTGTGATTGTCTCCGACCCTATACCGTCGCTCTGTTCCTCGACCAATATGGAAACTACGTTCTTCAATGCTGCCTTCGCTTTGGCGCCCCGTGGAACGACTTTATTTTCGAGACCATGTTGAGCCGTATGTGGGAAATTGCACAAGGAAGATTTGGTGCTCGAGCAATGAGGGCATGTCTCGAGAGCCATCATGCAAGCAAAGACCAGCAAAGAATGCTCGCTGCTGCTATCGCTTTGCACAGCGTCCAGCTCGCTACAAATGCGAATGGCGCTTTGTTGCTTACTTGGTTTCTGGATACCTGCACATTCCCTCGTCGTCGCACAGTTCTCGCACCACGTTTGGTTCCGCATCTTGTGCATCTTTGCACGCACAAGGTTGCTTATCTGACTGTGTTGAAAGTTATTAATCAGAGGAACGAGCCAGAGGCGCGTGACACAATCCTTAAGGCCCTATTCTTCTCGCCTGGAGATAAAGTGCTGGAAGATATTCTCAGTGATCATTCATGTGGAGCAACTCTTATTTTCAAGGTTCTTACCACACCATTCTTTGAGGAGACGATGCGGAGCGAAGTGGCTCAGAACGTCCGGAACGTCCTGCTCAAGCTTAAGGCTACCCCATCACAGGGGTACAAGAGATTAATGGACGAAGTTGGATTGCCTACTCGCAATGGGGTTTCTAATAATGCCAATACTAGTAATGGACCGAAAGACCACCCACGGGATGGTGTTAACAATAATTCAAATGCCAGTAATGATCGCAGGGGAGTGCCCCAAAACTCTCCTGCAAACCATAACCACAATCATCATAATAATAATCGCGATCTTCCGCCAGTATCGTTTTATAATGTTACCCCTTCCAGCTTCGATCCGGCCGCCTTGGCAGCTGCTGCTTCTCAGATGCCTCAAAATGCAGGATTCGACCCAGTCGCTTTAAGGGCATTTGAGCAATTAAGCCTTACTGCAGGCTCACTATATGGTACTCCTGGCCCTCCCGGAATCAATAACCCCGCTCTTCAATATCAGGCCTTGTTGCAACAATCGATGGGACGCTCAGGGCCAAATTTCTTCGGGATGTCCCCTTCGATGGGAAGCTATAACGGAGGGCAAGCTTCGCAAGATCAGTACCGTGCTGGCCATCCCGGTAGCTCTCCTGTACCTCAGCCACAGCAAATGGCTAATAACCCGATGCTGGGGAGTATGGGTGCAACACCCGGAGTCTTCAACCCGTTGCAGCTCATGACCGGATATCCTTATGGCGTTCCGGTATTCCAGCCACCACAGCAACAGGGCCACAGTGCTGGAAGTGGAAGAAGAGGCGGAAGGGTGAGTTATTCTTAGATTCGCATCTTTGACCAGCTTATACTAAATTCAATTTCACAATAGCGTTGATACGATTTGTCTATCCTCCCCCAAAAATAATAAACACGGACGAGTCCTTTATTTCCTCTCTGCGATCAATCCTCACAAATTATCTTCGTTACTGGCGTAGCAAATTACATAAATCATACATTTTTATCAGTGCAATAAATGAGTGGTGGTGGGGGGCTATGTATTCATGTAACGGAGCTCTTTTTTTATTTTTATTTTCATTAACGGGAATGGTTATTTTATGTCTCTCTGCTCTTTCCTGATTTCATTTCATCTCACTTTCTCCTGTACCCTTTCAATATTATCTAGGTTAAGAGCTGGATTTCCGTTTCGCATTCTATGATAGTTTGTTCCTAACGATCCGGGTCTTTATTTGTGACCTTCAGTTTGGCTCAATCACCGTCCTTCCCTCCTTATCTTTTTTCCCATCTCTACGATTTTCTCATTGCTTTTTATTTTCGTCTAGCATTTTCTCGCCCCCCTCTTTTTCCTAACAGCGGGGAACACATCAAAATATTTTCACTATTTCTTACTTTTTCCATTATTTCGTTATTATGTATCCCCGCGCCTGCTGCTCATGTCTCCTTACAACTGTTTTTTTTTTCCCTTTTTTGTGTCGCGACGAAGTTAGGAAGGGGAGCGCCCTTCCCCAACAACTACATTCTTTCGTATTTTCCTTCGGTTATGAGAACGAAGGAAGGCTTGGAAAGTCATTAATTGTAGGGACTATGCTTTTGTTAAAACGGGGATTTGGTTTTGGGAGGAAAAATAGGCACTATCACGACGAGAAGATTTCCTTACTAGCTTGATATTATCTTTTTATTTTATTGTTTTCTTTCTATTTTGTTTCCATTCTCCTAGCATTTTGCTGACTGAAGGGCCGGCTGGAATGAATGATGGAGGATGGAACAGGGTTCTCTTCAGTTTTTCTCCTTTAAAAAAGTTTTATTTTGAAACCCCGACTTCTGCAGTAAGGTCTAAGGATCTGTTCTTCCGCTGCGGCCGTCTTGTCCACCGGTATGATACAGGTGGAATGGATTAGCACTCTATGGTATTACCAGTACTGTACTCGTATAGTACACGCAGTGTATCAGTCCTAATTGTGATACTGGCTTCTTCGGTGTTCCCCTATTTAGTTTAAACCTCTAGCTCGTCCTCCCCAGGTTTGAGGTGTCATATCTGATATTTCTGCTGGCCCTCCCCCTCCTCCAACATTTCTCCTCCACCTCCCCCAATCGGGTTTGTCTGGTGGTGTGCACGAGTGAGGTTTTGTGATGGGTGTTAATTTGGCAGTTACCGTACCGACGTGTGGGGGTTTAGTGCGGGGGTTCCTTCTGACGGTGGGAAGCTTGTGCCTTCTTGCACCCGTGGTCTCAAGTTTGCGAGGGGCAGAGTTGGACGAGGCCCTTGGCATACCGTAATTGAATTGGGGGTCAATTGTAGTAGCAGCAGTGGTAGGGTAGAAGTAGTAGTATTAGTATGATAGTAGTAATAGTAGGTGAGGAGGGAGATACGTGGTGTGTTTTGAGTTGGTTGGGCTCGTGGTCGCTCTAACCACTCAGGCAATTTCTTGCAGATTCTCCCCCCTCCTTTCTTTCCTGACTTTTTTCTTCTCTCCCTCTCTTTCCTCTTCACATTTCCTACGATCCCTTGGGGCTACATTTACCTCTGTTTGCCTATATTTTTGAATCCTTTTCCTTGTTTTTTATATTATTATTTTTCTTCGGGTTCGAGTAATACTGTGTTTGCCCTACCATGACTACTCTAGCGGGGGAGACGAAGAAGGGGCAGGAGCCCGAAAGGTCTAAGAGGGCCTGGTGGAAGCATGCTGTCGTTTACCAGATTTACCCCTCCAGCTTTAATGATTCCAATGGCGATGGCATTGGTGATATCCCTGGTATTATTGAGAAATTGGATTATCTAAAGAAACTCGGCATCGATGTTCTCTGGCTTTCCCCTAGTATGTTGTTGTCTTGCTCCCTTGCTGTTTCTTCCACGACCTATGACTGAGGGGGTTAGTTTATTGCTCCCCCATGAAGGACATGGGCTATGACATCTCCGATTACAGGAGAGTGGATCCCAGATATGGCACTCTTGAGGATGTAGAGACACTGGTGAAAGAAGCGAGGAAGAGGTCTATCAAAATTGTGATGGACTTGGTCGTTAACCACAGCTCTGATGAGGTTTGGTTGTTGGATACCCCTCCTTGGATTGTGGGGCTGATGCAGGGCACTACTCTAGCATGGATGGTTTAAAGAGTCTAGAAAGTCCAAGACCAATCCGAAGAGAGATTATTACATCTGGAGACAGCCAAAGTTTGACGCAAAGGGGAAAAGACTGCCCCCTAATAATTGGGCTTCCGTGTTCGGAGGTGACTCTTTCCCAGTTCTTCTTTTGCCGTAAAGCTTGATCCAGATTGTTGACCTCGGCACAGGAAGTGCCTGGACATATGATGAAACAACAGGGGAATACTATCTCCACCTCTTCACATCTTCCCAGCCAGACCTTAACTGGGAATCGCCGGTACTTCGGCGAGAAGTATACAGTATTATGAGCTTCTGGCTTGAGAGACGGATCGCCGGTTTCCGCATGGATGTCATAAACCTCATCAGCAAGACTCCAGAACTACCCGACGCACCCGTCACCGATCCGAAAGAGGAATGCCAAGATGGGTCAATGTATTTCGCAAATGGCCCCCGCCTGCACGAGTTTCTGCAAGAGATGAGGAGGGAAGTTTTAGATAAGTTTGATACCATCACCATTGGCGAGATGCCTTTCGTTACCGACCCGAAGGAGGTGCTTAAGTGCGTTGAGGGAAGAAAGGAACTAGATATGGTCTTCCAATTTGACATGTTTGTTTTCCCCCAATCCACTCATCCCATTCTTGTGCTAACCCGGGTTTGTTTCGTTTGGAAGCGTCGAGGTGGACTCCGTGCCAGGCCAAAACAAGTTTTACCCGCACAAGTGGAAGCTCGCGGACCTCAAGGCCGTCGTGGACAAGTGGCAAACGTTCATGATAAACAACGATGGTTGGAACGCAGTCTATGATGAGAACCACGACCAACCTCGCTCAGTCTTTCGCTACGTCGATAGAAGTGTTGTTGAAAGGAGCTTTCAGGCCAGGGAAATGGCGGCCAAAATGTTGGCGACTTTCCTAGTCTTGCAGAGCGGTACTTTGTTCCTTTACCAAGGACAGGAAATAGGAATGGGCAATGTGCCGAGGGAATGGGGTATCGAGGAATACAAGGACGTTGAAGGTTTGAACTTCTGGAATAAGTAAGTTTACACCCTTTTTCCCCACGAACAAACCATTAATCGATACTAATTGTGATAGATTATTGGAGGAGAGGGGGGGCGACTTGAGCAAGATGAAGGATGCCATGGAGGCTCTTCAGTCGAAGGCCAGAGACAATGCTCGAACTCCGGTTCAGGTAAGTGATGACCTATGACGTCGCATAAATCTTATTCTGCTAGAATCCAGTGCCATGGCCTCATGGCTAATCACTGCCCCCAGAAATTTATGTTATTGAGTCAATGCTGACAGATCGAATGTTTATCACAACAGTGGGATTCCAGCCCTCAAGCAGGATTCACCACCGGTAGTCCTTGGATGAGGGTGAATGATGACTACGGGGAATGGAATGTCGCAGCACAAATTGACTCTCCGTCCAGTGTGTACAGTTACTACACGAAGCTGCTCGGCCTCCGTCGGGATCACAAGAACATTATCGTCTATGGGGGTTTCGAAATGCTTTCTCATAGTCATGAGAAGGTCTTCGCGTATAAGCGCTACGGCTATCACGGTCCAGACGTTGGTAAGGCTGCCGTTGTCGTAGTCATGAACTTTACCGGTGAAGCAGAAGTAGAGTGGGACCTGAAAGAGGGGAAATTTGGGAAAGAGGGGTTGTTGCAAAAACCTGAAGTAATAATCGGGACCTACGGCGACGGGAAGGTCACCGTGAAGGACGGAATCGTTAGCCTAAGGCCGTTCGAAGCTGTGGTTTTCTGGGGCGACTTTGTCGATTTCAGCAGGGGTGGAGGACAAGGCCCCAACTGCGTTGTTTCTTGAATTGGGTTTACCGGTGGTATCGATTTATTTTGAATTTTGTGTTTCTGCTTTACGATTTCATGATCTCATGATAGATATGCTCTGCTGGTAGTTTTGTGATTTTGAGCAATAAATTATGGATGGCGTACAATTGACTCGCTGTATTTTTTTTTATTTTTTTTGGAAAGGAGTCGATAACGCTCTGGACTGAATTTTGAGGGAATAAAATTCTCGGAATGAAAGTTTTCCCAGTGTTCTGGGCTGCGAGAAGTCACGCAGGATCACTCGATCTCTGTGTTAAATGACAGAATTAGGTCTTGAAATACCGTAGGGGGGGACTTGGCGCCAGGCGATGGAGCAAAGTGCAGAAGAGCTGTGATATCTAGCACTTTGTTTGGAGAAGATAAGGGTCTAGACGGCTCCATTTTATATTCTTATCACCTTTCTCCCATGTTACAGCAGGGCATGGTGCATTTAGAGGAAAGCACAGGTATTTTATTTAAGTGCATTTGAGCTGAGAGGTGTGATTCAATATGACTCTTGTTGGTGTTTGAGGTTGGGGGTTTGGGTTTTGGTGTGGGTAGCCAATCAATAGTGGGGAGGCATACGCTGGTCTGCGTAGGTATGAGTCTTAACATCTTCCTGCCCATCAGTCAGCAAGACCAACTCAGGCCATCGCCGATTTTTATTTTGATGTTGCGACAACTTTTTTGTCGACTCAATTTGGTGTGGCAACCAGTCTTCCACAGCTCCACCCCTTCCCCTAGAACCTAACAATAAGACTAGACCCGACCGACCGCCCCTCTCCCATTTTTAATATTTCCTTCTACCCCCTTCCTTTCCTCCCCCATCTCCCCTCACCAAACTTTTCCTCTTTGTCTCGTTTGCAAGTCCACTCATTCTCCATTGCTTTCCTTTTTGCTATCCTTTCTTTCATCAACCACACCAACTATCATCAACCTACCTAAGCGAATATTCGAGCGAGCGCGTCACCTTTTCTTCTCGCGCGACGTCACACAAAATTCACGATTCGTGATCATTCTTCCTCCACCCACCGACACAACCGCGACCCAGCAACACTCTAAAGATGTTTGGATCTGGGCCTAGCAGTGGCACGGGTGGAGGCTTTGGAGGCTTTGGGACGAATAATAATAATCAGACCGGGACTACTGGTGGAAGCGTGTTTGGCAGTGGAACGGGGTTTGGCCAACCGGCTGCTACAGGTACGTTTATTATTTTTCTCTACTTTCTTCTTGCGATGTTGCTTTTCTCCCTTCGATATGGGAACTTGCGTGATGTGTATCCTGCGGAATGCTTTCAACCTGTGACGTGATTGGAGCGCGTTGTCTTGAGGTTCTTTCTCCACGTGAAAGAATAATGGACGAGTGTTACTTTCTTCCATTATGGTGGCGATGGTGGCGATGGATGGCGATGATGATTACATGCATTACACTCCGGAACTCAATCTCGACTAACTTCTCCACCTGCTGGTTTCTTCTCCAGGATTTGGCAATACTGGTGGAGGATTTGGCCAGCAGCAGAGCACGTCTAATGCTTTCGGCGCTGCAACTACAACCAACACCGGCTTCGGTGGTACAAGTGGAGGTACTTCTAGAAATCTGTTCCATCATCGTCATCGTCGCTGTCATTATCTGCTTTTGTACATGCACAATCTTGCGGCCCATAAGGCTCATGTTGTCTTGATTCCCTGTCGTTTGCTCCTGTTGCAATCTTCTGAAACGATCGCGAATATTCCCTTCTTTACCCCCTTTACACATAGCGGCGGCAGTGGCCCAACACAATATAGAGCTGTAACCACATGTTGTTGTGTGCTATGTTGTGATATCGTAGAGTTGATGGACTTGACTCGCTATGGATAAGTTTAAATCTAACATTCCTGGTACTCCTATAGGCTTCGGTGCGACTAATAACGCAGCAGCGTCCCCTTTTGGTACTTCTAAACCATTTGGCGGAACGACCCAACCCGGAACGGGCGGTCTTTTTGGGGGTGGTAATTCTAGTAATACAACAGCTGGCGGTACTGGATTTGGGTTCGGCGCTACCAATAATACCTCTAATGTATTTGGTGGTGGGAATACGGCGGCCGCTGGTGGAAGCGGGCTCTTCGGAAACTCGAAACCAGCCTTCGGCCCTACGACAACCACCGCAGGAGCTACGGGTGGCTTGTTTGGGACTGCTAACTCGGGCACCGGAGGTGTATTTGGGGGGGGCGCAAACACAGGGATTGGGTTTAGCTCGGGGGCTGCTCAAGGACCTTTAACTGGGACGGCAAATCCCCCATACACCGCGTTTACGGAGAAGGAAGCACAGGGTGGTACAACAAATCACTTCCAGACAATCGCCTTCATGCCGGCTTATAAGAATTGGTCGTTAGAGGTACGTGTTTTTCTCTCAGGAAATCTTCGTCTAAGGCATCGCAGAGCTAACCAATATTCAGGAACTGAGGCTTCAGGATTATGTTCAAGGCCGCCGGTACGGGACTGATTCGGGCAATAGCGGCGCATTCGGTCAAGGAACCCAGTTTGGCGCCGCGTTTGGAGCTACCAGTGGTAACAACACCTCAGGCTTTGGACCGACAAATAATAGTGCGACTACTGGCGGAGGCCTTTTCGGCGGGGCAGCTAATAATAACACCACTTCTACTCCATTCGGGGCAACAAACACCGGAGGTGGTTTTGGTACTGGTGCTACTCAGACGGGTGGCGGTGGCCTATTTGGTGTTAGTAAGCCTGCTACTGGAGGTCTTTTCGGTGCTCCCAGCAATACCACCACAACTGGTGGTAGCGGTTTGTTTGGAGCTGGTGCCAACAACACAACTACTGGGGCTTTCGGAGGAGGCAATACTACTGGTACATTTGGAGCAACAGGAGCTACTGGCGCTACTGGTGGCTTGTTTGGTGCTGCTAACAACAACAACAACCAACAAGCGCAGAAACCCTTTTCTTTTGGGAACACTGGTACCGGCTTTGGGGGTGGTGCTTCAAATACTGCCTTCAATGCGCAAGGGAACAATGCTACCGCTACCGGAGGTGGATTATTCGGAAACGCTCAGAGCACTGCTCCTGCTTTCGGGACAGCACAGACTGGTACCGGGTTTGGAGGAACAGGGGGTGCTTTCGGGACTGCCGGCCAAAACCAAGGTGGAGCTGCCTTTGGTGGCGCATTTGGAAATAATCAACAGGCTCAACCAAATAAACCTTTCGGCACTGCGTTCGGTGCTACCCAGGCTACCACTGCTACGGGTGGGGGTGGGCTGTTTGGAAACAATAACCAGCAGCAACAGCAACAGAATACTGGTGGGCTGTTCGGCGCTGGTGACAATAAACAATTTGGTCCTCCTGCCATTTCTACTGGAGCCCAGGGCGGCGGACTATTCGGGAACAATGCTACAGCTACCGGAGGCACAGCTGGGGGGCTGTTCGGGGGTGGTCAAGCTACCCAGGCTTCTCAAGGTGGGCTGTTTGGGGGCGGGACTGGTGCCAATGCTGGAAGTGTGGGGTTATTTGGCAATAACGCCAACAAGCCGCCAGGCTCACAGGGCGGTGGGCTTTTCACAAACACTGGACCTCCTTCATCAACCAGTGGCGGCCTTTTTGGGGGCTCGGCTCTTGGCGGTTCCCAACTAAATACTTCTACTGGTGGCGGGTTCTTCAATAATCAGCAACAACCACAACAACAGCAGCAGCAGATAGCTGGCAATGGTTTGTTTGGTAGCCAGTTCGGAAATAGTCTCCAAGGCCAACAACAGCAGCAGCAGGGCTTTACTGCATCAGTCATGGATTCGCCCTATATTAACCCTGTGCTCAATTCATCTTTGGGCAACGTACCGAACTCCCCTATGGGTCCTATTGCTACCCCACTAAGCTCGAGTGTCCAGACCAAGAAAGCTGCCATGATCCCCCATTACAAAATCGCGCCCAGGCAGCCATCTCTCGCACCTCGCCTTGGAAATAGCTTCTCTCGAAGCGGCTCACCTTTTGCCGCTTCGTCTGGTAGTCACGCTACTCTCGGTAATAGTGGAAGTTTGGGGCGCTCGTTTTCATCTACCAACAAGCTGCATTTGTTCGATGGGGATGACTCGATTCTCAATTCCAGCTCTTTCACCCCCAACACCTCGAGTCGGGTTGCCAGTTTGAAGAGATTGGTCATAGACAAGAAGATAAGGGATCAAGACTTGTTTTCCGGTGGGCAAGATCTTCGAAAGGATAATTCTGGTGGCTCGGACTTTGCGGCCAAGGGTGGAACCAAGAGTATACTTAAGAAGACTGTCAGCTTTGATATCGCAGCTAGTCGCAGGGGCGAAGAGGAGCTGTATGGTGCGGGACCTACTTCAGCTAAGGGAAAGGAGACGATTGGGCCTACCCCCACGGCCGAGGAGATGGGTTTCTTGAGAAGTACTCCTGAGAGGCGGAGATTACGGGAGGCTGAAGAAACATCAAATGGATCCTCCACGAGTGATGCGCCCGTTGTCGGGAACGAGGTTGCTATTATCTCTGAGAAGCCGAAGGATGAAAAGTCACCTGGAACGTACTGGATGGTGCCTAATGCGTCGAAATTGAAGATTCTGCCGAAAGAGCAACAGAAACGGGTTATGAATTTGACCATCGGACGCCGCGGCTATGGTCAAGTTAGATTCGACAATCCTGTTGACATTTCTGATATCGAGGATATCGACAAGATCCCCGGCCAGATTGTTCTTTTCGCTCAACGGGTTTGCACCGTTTACCCTGAGACTATGCCTAAACCACCACCAGGCAAGGGCCTCAATGTGCCTGCTACGATTACCCTCGAGGATTGCTTCCCTGTTTCCAAGAACGAGCGCGGCAAGATCAGGGATCCCGAGCATCCTCGTTATGTCACTCATATCCGTCGGTTGAAGAGCATTAAGGACACCGAGTTCGTTAATTACCTTGCGAGCGAGGGCATGTGGATCTTCCGCGTCCGTCATTTCACTACATATGGACTCGTTGAGAGCGATGACGAAGAGGAAGATGGTGATTACACCGTTGATGAGCCGACGATGCTTCCTACTGGCGAAACTCCCACCCCCGCTAAGACTCCTGGCAGTTCTTTATGGGATGGTGATGAGGAGAGCAGTATGGACGCTGATGTTAGCGGTGTTGACAACACATCTAGCTATGATGATACTTTCGATTTCAAGAAATTTGGTTCCAGTGCTATTGTGTCGGGATCCAACCGTGATAAATACAGCACTTTCTTGGGCCGCAGTGATAGGGAAACGAGTTATGAAGAGTCTGAAGAGGAAGGAGATGTTACTATGGATCAGTCTTTTTTAGGTGAAGGCTCCGTGGGTAGCGCTGAGGATGTGGATGAACCTGCGGAGCCTGTGTCGGACCAATCGGAGGAGGAGGTTGATACCACTGTTGTGGATGAAACGGACGGAGATGTAACGGGAGCCTTGGTGCTTGCCAACTCTGACATGTTGAGCCCGGTGAAGGAATACGAGGAGGAAGATACGATTACTCAAGATTCTCCCGCGAAGCCATTGCCTATGGGTCAGGACTGGACTGAACAATTGAACAACACCATCAGCCCTAAAAAGAGGAGGTTTGGTGGTGAGAGTTTCATGGCTTCTACTTGTAAACTTGCCAATAACCCGGTCAAGAAATTCAACATTGAGCCAATGAGTTATGGGTTATTGGATTTGGCAAATGATCTTTATGGCGGTCGGGCGAGCACGATAAATGGAACTTCTACGAAAGGAAAAGGAAGAGCAACGTGGGATCAGGTTGAGGTTTGAGCCGCCTTTACCCTTTTGTTTCTTTAACGACGTTTATTATTTCACTTTTCTCCTCTGCATGTATCGACTTTCCTTCCCCTGGAAACAAAAATATTCCAATGTTTATTCTCATGTAAGGTTAAGCAAAACTGAATTATATAACTGAAATTGTTCTTTCCTTGTAGTCTCCTACATCCTCTAGGTATCAGCACGAAAACACGTGGACAGCAACGAAGAACGGTGAAAGCGACGCTGGTACTGCCGGGTCGGATGAGAAACGGTGGCGGAATGCCATAAAGCCAGTTTGGGGGAAGGATGGATCTATCATTTATTTCGGAGACTTGGAAGGGTTAGAACGGAGGAGGAATTACGGCAACGATTTGAAGCTCGCAAAGCTCAAGTACTCTATTCAGGTTTGTGATTACTGTTCTATAGCCTCCGGAAGCGGCTTCTAATTGTGTGCAGAATTCCGAGAGTCATGGCGCTCCTAAGCCTTTGGAACTTCAACTCCGAGCGACCGCTATCAAGAGGGACGAATTCAATGTTCCAGTTGCTGAGCTTAGGATGGATACACTCTTTCACTCCTTCGCCCAGCTCAGCTGGAGCCCAGACGATCCTGCGGGTCAGCATGAGAAGAGCGTTTGGGAACTTGCTAGTGTGCTCTGGGACCCTATCGCCGGAGAATTGGCCTTGGAGGAGGAGTCACTGGAGATGATTGAGTACATGCAAGAGACTTGCCGCAAGGAGAGATTGTCCAAGTTCTTGGAAGCTTTGGTTGAAGCCGCTGCTGACGAACATGTCCATGGTGCCACTACGCTGGAAGAAGTTGCCATCGCCCATTTGACAGCTCACAGGGTCGAACAAGCTTGTGCTTCTCTTCTTGAAGCTGGAGATTTCAGACTTGCTAATTTGATTACTATGGTTGGCGGGGATGCCAAACTCAGATCGTCTATCGAGAAACAACTGGAGCAGTGGAAGAACAAGGGTGTGCTTGCGGAGATTCCGATTCCTATTAGGGCTCTTTATGAGTTGCTTGCCGGCAATACTTGTTACTCGGAAGGTGTCCGCGGCCCTCCGGAGGATGCCGCTCCTAACTTTTTTATTCTAGATCGGTTCAATCTTGACTGGAAGCGTGGGTTTGGACTCAGGTTATGGTACGGATGTGCCGATGAAGAGCCGATCGGGAACGCAGTTGTCGACTACGAAACGGACATGAGAGAGTACCCTGAGGCCGTTCCCGCTCCCAAACCCTGGTATCACACCGAGGCGAGCCCTGCCCGCGACGACGCAATTGATATTCTTTGGGGCCTGCTGAAGCTCTATGCCGATCGCGAGCTCAACCTTGAGGAAGTCCTCGCGCCAATGAACATGACCACCAGCTTTATCGACTACAGACTCAGCTGGCAGCTGCGTACCATGCTTGCAAGGAAGGGCATTAGAGACTTCAGTGGTGGAAAGCTACATAGGAGGATTGATGGTCTAGACGAATTCATCGCCGGAAGCATGGCCGACCAAACCACCATCGACTTCGCGGGCGAGCTTGAGACTCTTGGAATGTGGGAATGGGCAATCTTCGTCCTCCTCCACCTTACCGACACCGACAGCCGTGAAACAGCCGTCCGCAACGTCATAGGCAAGCACATAGATGAGCTCAAGTCCGCGGAAGGCGCCGATGTCGGGAGGAAGCTAGAATTCCTCGAGAAGACACTTCTAATCCCGAAAAATTGGATCTGCGAGGCTCGCGCCCTGCAAGCCCGCTCCGCCGGTGAGCACTCACTCGAGGCCGAGTATCTCCTTGCCGCGCAAGCCTGGAACGAAGCGCACAAGACCGTCGTTAAGAAGGTTGCGCCGGAAGCTGTCATCTCTGGTCATTTGGAAGATCTTAAGTCCATCCTCGCCAAATTCGAAGACGTCGATCTAGTCGATAAGTGGAACTTGGGTGGCCAGATTTACCTCGACTACATTCACCTTCAAGAATACGTCCTTTCTGGCAAGCCACACCTCAAGAACGCTCCCGAGCAAAAGGGCCTACCAAAGTCGAATAGTCCAAAAGACCTTGCAAGACGCTTGCTCGCAGGCCTCAAGAACGCCGATAGGAAGGGGTTTCTGCAGAACATCGCAGTCAGGGAGATGGCAGGCGTCGTCGGAAGCTGGGTGCTTAAGAGCGAGGATATGGTTTGTCGCCCTTTTCTTTTCAATTTTTTCTTATTATTTAAGGTGGATATGATGCTAACGTTGATCACTTTTCGCATAGATATCCGAAGCTCCGAAGCTCCTAGAACTCCCCCTCACCGAAGACCAGTTCCTCCGCAAGACGGTAAATCTGGGACTGGCATATTATAAAGCAAGGTTGCAGGAGGCTAGGTAGCAGTCTTGAATTTTTATTTTCTTCCTTCGCCTTGGGCGATTGCTTGCCCGCTTGATCGATGGGTTGTTTGTTTGTCTGGGGGAAATGTGAAAAGTTTGATTCCTTTTTGCGTTTTTATTTTTAGAAAAAAACAATCTCTTTTTATTCCTTCATTACTCTACTAAGCTTACTTATTCCTCACCATCCCGTTTTATTTTTTACCTCTTTTATTTTTTATATAGCGGTGCTTTCGTGCAGTCATGCAATTTTAGTATGATACGTGGTGATCTGAGTGGTGATAATTGAGCTCGTGTTTTTCTGTCTTTCCCATTTCTTTCTATGATACTTGGCGCTTGCGCGAGCCGGCGGGATAATCTTGTGCCCTTGTAGGGAATACCGGTATGAAGCTATTGGCGTGGGTGGATGTCGGAGTGGTGAAAGGAAAATGATCCCTTAAGCCGGTTTCAAGCACTGGTGCCAAGGCTGTACTTGTACTATGATACTACATTAGGAAGAGAGGAAGCTGCGAATGGGGCTTGGGGTTGCATTTCTGCCAATTTGTACAATGCAGTGTAAAAGCTGTATGATATACTTGTACATATTTTATATACTAGACCGCTAAAATGAGGGTTTTTTATAAAAAAGTGGAAATGGGGGCAACAACGGCGCAGCCAAATGGGGAATGGGAAACATTGTTTTTCTAGGAAGAACTAATTCGCGTATAGAAGTTGGTTGCTGACTACTCGTATTGATTCTCGTCAACCTCATTGCGCGGTTCCCAGACATAACTTGGACTACCGTAAGTCAGCGTGGGTGGTTGTATACTCTGATTTGGTGATACGAGGATATTACAGTAAGTTGGTATTTATCATATTGGATCGAATGCCGGTGGAGCAAAGTGCCAATGAAAGAAAAACACACCAATATCAGTAAAAATTTAATCCCGATCAGTCAGCAGTAGTTCACGAACCGCGGTACGAATTATTACCGGAATAAAGCTGTGGGCAGCCGCGAACTCGGGGATTTTAGCCTGTATTTCTTTCGGCCGCAAGTGATTGTGAGTCGGCGCTTCACGAGTAAGTAAAGCTCGAGGTATCGCGGTTTGCGCATCAGATGTGAATCCCTGAAAGTAAGAAGAGTGGTGAGAGCCAATATAACAGAAAGAAAAATAACACTATTGGTTCTCAAGTTTGGGTTTTCCGTGACTTGGGCTCTGCTTGCCGTGTACCGGTGAGATAAGTACTAACTTATCGGATCTCTCGAAAATGGGCTTGCGTGCCGTAAGCTGCAGCCCTGTTCGGCATGGTATAGAATACGGAGGTACGAGTACTACAGATTTTTTTTGCTAGAGGATTTTTTCTTCTTATTAACATGCAATTGTATTCTCTCTTATGTATCATAACATCACTTAAGTTCATTGACGAAAAAAAATAAAATTTGTATGATATCGTGGGAAATAAATACATATTACCACCTCTGTTAGTGTGATAGAAAGGGACGTAGACTGGTGAATTGGACATTATTAGGCTATCATAATAAGAATAATTGTATTTTTATTTTTTAGCTTATAAGCCATTCGAACTGTTATCCAGGACCATCTAATAATTTGGGCATCGATCGGACCAAACTTTGGGATATGGGGAAGAAGGAAAGTATGATGGATGCCTTTTAGTAGTGGCGGTCATCTCTCATGATGTTTTCGGAATACTTTTTCCGTTCTCGGCATATTATACCCCCTCACTTTCCGATCGATTGGTTATTATTGAGAAATGAGAATTGGAGTGGAAGATAGATTAATTGATCAGGACTAGCAGTATTGTGAAAATAAAATAATAAAAATCGTGTTCAATTCCATGAGTGGACGTTTTCGCGAGGTATAATAACTGTTTTCACACCATAGCTTCGTGATGTGAGACATGTTTCGCGAACGCTTCTGCCGAGCGGCTGTCGCTATTATGATACCATACTTTTAAAACTCTGGCGGACCACCGTTTACGGGTTCTTCAAACTGCAAATCTCCACTGCCATATCGTTCAATATGAGAGAGCAACAATGTGCTGTAGAGAGCTAAGAGGAAGGGAGCATATATGAGGTGAAGGAAATGAAAGAAGTGGTGTGGGGGGGGGGGGGGTAAGGAAGGATGTTGGAAGGTGGAAAGGAAGCAAAAAGGGATATCGTAGAACTGGAGTTGGGCTGAAACATGTCAGCAGAGTATCCACAACACCAGCGGGCCAAGCAGGAGCGGACAAAAAAAAGCATATACCACGTGCTATCGCCCGATATGCCAGAGCTGTGAACACGGCCCAAGTGCCATTCTGAAGACGATCCAACTACCCCCGAAATCCAGGAAATCCCCCCACCCACAAAATAGCGCTCACGCACGCAATTCCAGTGATTATCGCATAGACCCTACACAGCCCCATATTCCCCAACCGCCGAATACCATACCAACCCTTCAACCCGATACACACCCACCTTCCCCCTCGCTAGCACCACAACCCCTCACTCGTTCACCCCCGGCAACCCCACACACCAGTATCCCTCGAGCAAAAGCTCCCCCTTCCCCGCCCGGTCACAAGTCACAGCAAACCCCGACCAACATGTCAGGATCTGAGTCGAGTTGAGCTGAGTAGACCAGGACTGGGGCGCTCACAGCGGTATTACCCCGGACCTCAACGAATGCAGAAATGGTCGTGTCTTGGCAAGGCATTTCGTCCCCCGGCCTGGCCCAGCCCAGCCGCGCGCCCCTCCCGCCAGCTGAAAGGGTAGATTGATCATATCATCGACGGAGATTAAGAAGGAACCCTGCTCGGGGATACTCTTCCGACGAGGGTACTGTACAAGAGGTATTAACCAGGTATGGTAGCTGTGTACAAGTAAGATATACCCCACGCGTAGAGATCGGTGGGTACGTTAGGAGATCGAGGTTTTTTTGGGAGGGGGAGTGGGGATGTTTGGTTTGAGGGGTGCAGGGCGCAGGGCAATCATGGGGGGGAGGAGATGACCATGTTAGTGTGGGGTATTATACCTCCCATTGTGATGCTGAAGCGAGTGCTATGTTGTGATTGTTCGAATAAAAAAGGCACCGAGGGGAAGAAGGAACATCATATGGAATGTCAAGTTGTCCATTCCCTCGGGTGTATCTTACCTCGGGTATAGTTAGTACAGTACGTTATGTTGCACACGCGCGATTCCTCCCTTCTCAAGAAGGGCTGAGGACAATCACAGACGAGGGTGTGAGATCCCATACTCGTAAATTGTGCCAGATCCAAGTATATAATATGCCAGATTCCGTGAGCCATGCGATTTAGTATGACGTATACGCCAAACATGAAACCCATGTACAACTATATAACCCAAACCCCCCCCCCCAAAAAAAAAAAAATCGCAAGAAACTTCCGAGTGATACTACATGACCCTCCCTTTCCACGGAAAACAAAAAAAAAAAAAAGGAAACAACAACCTAAAACACACAACCTTCCCACCCCCGCAAAAGTATCCGTATCACCTAAGCAAGGAAATGAACGGCACAAGAAGGACAACCTGAACAAACATGTTCTGTTCTGTACCACCCATAGTACAAACATAGGGTACGTAAGCACAGCACATCGCACCGCATATTCGGTAGACTACAAAAACAGCAGGTTACCACCGCACCCTACCCTACCAGTACTTCTAACCTGCGCTCCCGCGCGCCCGGGAAATTAAAGCCTCCTACGTACTAGTACAAGTTACCGTACTGTACTCGTACTGTTATGCCCTCAATCGTTGTGATAAACCGAGCGCGAGACGGTTCCCGCCTTTTCGCAAAGAGGAAGCGCACGATTCAGCTCTTGATAAGACCTCTCGCTCCTCCAGGTTTAGAAAGTAGCGCCGTACTGGTACTTGGTTGGTTACTCAGGTAATTTCCTTCTTTGCTTGCTTCCTTGCTTCCTTGCTTCCTTCCCATTTGCGACCGGGATCCCCTTCCGCGATGTGCGGTAGGATCGTATCGTGGTCTACTGCGCTGTGCCCGGCACAACCACGACGGGCCATCTGATCTTCACGAAAGCTCACTCGAAAAGGAGTTGCGACCCCTGGATTGAGGTTGCGTCGGATTTCGACACCCGCGCGTGTATGTAATGCTGCCGTATTACTTATTCCTCTTTGCTTCTACAGCAATCGTCCACCGCTATTTTTTAGTTTGTTTTGTTCCCAAGTGTTCATACGTCACGTTTGGTCATTCGGAAATTTACCCATGCGGGTGTGGCTTTGGAGAGTTTGGTTTTGTTTCATTCCGTTTCGTTGAGGATTTGAGATGCGTGTCATTACATGTTTGTCCGTTTGTCTGTTTATTTGCTCGACTTCCTACATGATTGATAGGTGATGATGATGATATAGGATCAAGTAGGGGGGGGGAGGGAAGAAGGGGAAACTCGGTGAGATAATTGAGGGGTGTGAATGAAAAACAGGGTCCCACACTAGCCTTATGATACGAGGTGCTATGATGATACGAAGATGATGACAAGAGTCCTATGTGCATGAGAGGGGTAGTAAAAGAAGAGTTTAGAAAATAGGGGAATAGGAATGATATAGGTAAAATAATAAGAAAGGCGTACTACACTTAACACCTCGCTATGATAGAAAGAGGGGAAAACAGAAAAACCCCGACAGAAAGAGGAGCGCCATGCAGTATCCAGAATAAATGAAGAAAGAAAGATTATCAGAAAAAAAAACAAAAAAAGAACTCCTCTCCTGTCTATATATATATCCCAACCAGTCCAATCCCATCATAAACGGCAGTTTCCGATAATTTAAACAATCATGGGAGAAATAAAAGATAGAAAAAAGAAAAAGAAATAGATAGATAGCACACATCGCTATTAAGAAACAGACAAACGAACGAAGAAGCAATGCGGCCAACCATCATCAATCACTGGAGAGATGGAGAGGCCGCAATGCATACGCTCACATCCACGGACTCCGACCCACCCCATTCGACCCCCTCGCTAAAACCCCATTCCTCACAGGCGACCGCCCAGTCGGTGTGTTGGTCTCGGAGAAGGTAGGCGTTCCACGGATGCGGTCGAAATTGAATAGGGTCTTCAAGCTACCGACTTGATTCTCGAACTCCTTTGTAGGAAGTGAGGATGGTCCCGTGTCCTCCCCCTCCGTCCAGGGCGTTACCAGGTCGATCGAGCGCGGTGAACAAGAGTATGATTCCGGGTTATGCAGTGGTGGCAGCGGGCGCGTGTGGTACTGCGACGTACTCGCAGTGCGGATGGGCGGCCGGCGGGGTGGGGCGTACATACTCGATGGGGAGGATGGAAGGGACGTCGGCGATGGGAGGGGAGCCGGCTCTGGCGGGAAGTAGACTGGGTGGAGCTGCGGGGATGGGGGAGTTGGCAGGGCGCGGGGCGCTGTAGGCATTGAGGGCTCGACGTAGTTTCTCGACGGAGCGGGGATGTGACTGGGCGGTGGGGCATAGTGGAATGGAGCACTGGCGAGAGTTGGTGACAGTGGTGGTGGTTTCGACTGGTCCTTTCGCCGGCACTTCTCCGAGCAGTAGAGGATCTTCGTGTTCGGTACTACAATCTGATTCTCGCAATGCGCGCTTCAAATGAAGAAACATGTCAGCGCCTAAATTGCAAAAGGGGGAGGAAGAGCGGAGCTCACCAGAAAGGCAGAAAACTCGTCGCCATGCACGCATCTACGTCGCTAACAACGTTGCTACCCGCCTTCAATCCCTTAACACGAGTCCCGGTGGAAGCAGTCCTGGGCGCTGCTGGTGGTTTAATACCACGTCTCCTGTTGGTAGCCAGTTTGACGGTTTGATGGGAAAATAAATTCCCGACCCTTTTTAAATATTATTTTTTGCACTGAGTGTGGTGCTTCTCCTGGTGTGGAAAAGGCTGTCTCCGCCCGCGCCCGGAACAGCAGGGCTTGCAGGTGGCAGGACAAGGGGGAACTAATTGAGAAGGATGGATGGGGATTGGGTTTCGTTAATTCGCGCGGCCCGGTTTTGGAAGCTTATCTTCCGCTATCAGTGCTCTGTGCGGTGTAGCGTCGCGTTGCTTGCTGCGCGGTCTAAAACAGGGAAGGTTGTTGGACGGAATTGCAGTTTTGAGGGTCTCCACTTTATTTTTGTCGAGGCGGTGTCTTAAAATCCTTTTTTTTTATTTTTTTATACTTTTATTTCTGATCGAGAGATAGTAGATCGGTAGGGATAATCGTTGTGGGCTGATTGGGTTTGAGGGTTGGGTAGGGGAGAGAAGGATAGAGGGGATAGTAGGGGGGAGGAGGAGGAAGATTTGTCGATTGTTGTTCCGACAGAAGAGAGCTGGGGGGATAGGAACGATATATAGCTGGCCGAGCTGATCCGACCTGACCACCGGAAGGGAATGGACGGATAATGGTAGGAAGTGCTATCAATCGATGTAATGATGTAGGTGAGGTATGATAGGAATAGATAGATATGTAAAGTGATAAAGGGGGGGAGGAGGATGGGTCCAGTATATAATTATTTTTTGGGGACCTTTTCCTGAAGCAGTCTATGTATGAAGGTGGTGAGGTAGCTCGAGTACCGTAGGTAGGGAAAGTAAGTATGTTACGGATGAAATGGTGAGAGTGAGGGCTACCGGTATCCTAGAAGAGGGGAAAGGGAAGGGGGGGGGTGGGTAATGGTCTGAATGTGTGTGTGTGAGTGTGATGTATGTATGTGGGTGGGAGGTGGCCTTTTTTTTTTTTTTCTTCTCCCACTTCCTAAGCCCTTTCTTTCACCTTCCTGCAGTGGTGAGGAAAGCAGGAGGTATGATAGTCGATGTGATTTCGGCAGTCGAGTTGGGTAAGAAAATGGAGATGAAATCCAATAGAAAATAAGTAGGCGTGTGTGTGTGTAGTGAGTGAAGTACTCAGTACTCGAGAAGAGTAACAAGTAGTGAATTGGAGAGTGAGCCGCGGCCTAGCTTGCTTCTACCGTTACCGTTTTACCTCTCTTCTGGAAGCCTGATCCTTCCTTCGCTTCAACCGAGAAGTAGAATGCCACGGTTAATCTCGATTCTCTCTCCTCTCTTCTCGGGATTATAAAACAGAATTGGCTCACTTTTTCTTGCTTTTTCTTATTCCCTCGTGCTTTCTCCTGTTTTCTCTTCCTTCCCTTTTTTGGGTATCGAAAATTCCTCCAAGCTACTTTTCGCCAAAGAATGACAAGGTATCATAGGCGAGTTGAGGGGAAGGGGAAGAGAGGATCGGTAATCAAGGGTAGAGTAAGTACCGTACTCGTAGGAGGAGGGGAGTGTATGTACTAGTACTGTACTCCAGCAGGAAAAATAAAATAAAAAAAATAAAACCAGCAAGGTCTTTTTGATGCGGGTCAATTATCCACGTTCGCACTCACAATCACACTCACACACACTCACTCACACTCACACTCTTACCACCGCAATCTCTGGGACGAAGCACGCAAAGCAACCCACTCAATCCCTCACACTCACCCACTCACACACCTCAATTCGTCCGCACCCCCCTCTTTTTTTCCTTTCTTCCTGGGTTGGTGCGAATGATGAGTGAGCTTAAGTCCACCGTTTAACCCCGTACTCCGTTCCAGGGAGCAAATAAGAATTGAGGGAACGGTATTATAAAGTATATATCAAAAAAAGAAAAGAAAAAAAAAAAGAGAGAGAGAAAGGAAGTGTGCTCTTCTCCCTCTCGCTTGCACGTGAGATGCGCGGTGAGATGTAGATGTACGAGTAAAAGTTCGTTCGACCTGGACACAGGTGTGTAGGGGATCGCGGGGGAGGGGGAGGGAAATTTTTGATAAGAGAGTGTACGAGTACGAGAGATGGAAAAGGGTAATAATTCTCGCTTCCTCTCTCTTCTCCTCCTTTCACAAAAAACAATTCTCTCGATAGATGAGTTGGAATGAAATAACTCTCTCCCTCGTGTCTCCTCTGTACGTTATTTTCCCGGAAACTAAATGGAGCGGTTGCAGAATGGAAACGAATGGGGATGGTGGTGGTAGTGATTGATTGATTGATTGGGGGAGGGGTCTGTAAAGATTGGATCGAGTAAAAAATTTCCCTCTCCCCCCTATCGCGTTTTTTCCCTTCTTTCCCCTTGGTGAACGAATGCTTTCTCCCACGTTTTGTATCCCGTCGGCTCCCTCTTTTGCTGTGGTTTGCTGTAGAGCACGGTGCTGTAACTGAGCCTGTGGTTTGCTGTGGGTCGATGATCCGTTCGTTCGCGAAGCAGACGCAGAAGCAGAAGCAGAGTTGCAGAGGTAAAGCAGAAGCAATGCACGATAATTCGGTAAACACCGGGAAAAGGAGAAAAAATGTGAGGATCGAAAGCGGCGAAACGAGTGACGTGCGAAACGAGTGGCAGAAGCGTGGAAGGGATCTCGTTCCAAAAGAGCTCAACCAGCGATTGAGAAAAAGAAAGCAAAAAGTAAGCAAAAAGTAAGCAAAAAGTAAGCAAAAACGAGAGAAAACTTTCCTCTTCTCTTCTTTTCCCACCGTTGAAGTAAAACGAGAGTCCGGATGCCGTAGAGCTTCTTTCATCCACAATCCCGCGAAACGGCAGTTGAGGCCGGAAAGAAGGACGGGGAGGGAGAGGTGGGATGTTTTTTGTTTTATGATTCTGGTAGAAACAAGAGTGGGGATGAGCCAGGTCTTTAATAGCTTGTGTTTCAATCGGGAATCTGGGAGGAGCAGCCTAAAACTTCAAGGAACGCTCGCTACTGAGACTACTAGCACTACTGCTCCTGCCATATTACTGGTAAAACAATCATCTTTTGTTGGTGCAAGGGCAACCATTTCGAGGGGGTGGGGCTCTGGAGATCGATAAAAGATCTAGAAATCGTGGAGAAGAAAGGGGATCAAAGGATCGAGACGGTGAGAAGAAAAAAACATCTCGTGGAGGGAATTAAGATGCGCTGAACGCTTAGTTCCCCTTCTAGACCACCACCGCCACCCCTCCTGCGATGTGTACGAGTACGGTACTGTACCCCGTTTTGGTCGCCTTTTGACTACCTTTTTGCTTGAGCGAGGTACAAATATTCGAATCGCGACTTGTCATCGACGATTCCAAAGAGTTGAGGGTGTTCGCTCGCTTGCGGAACGGCAAAGTCCCCATGTCTTTCCACTGCTTTTTTTTTTCCGTCCGAGCGTTCGGATGGATCCTATTAATAGGGATTTATGCTGTGCTTCAGATCTAGAAGTGGTCGAAGAACTCTCTGACCAGTCGCGAGTTGCGACTTCATTTTTTTGAGAGGTTTTCCAAACATCAGCTTGGCTCGTGAAGAGGATGTAAACGGGAGCACCGTTTCCACGAGGATAGCCATGTTGTTTTTAGACACATCTTCGAGCTACCGAAGCTGGTAATCAGAAGCAGTGCTCGTAGAACTGTCCGGAATCCACTTGAGTCACACATCAAGAAAGGCGCATCTGATAGCTCTCTTGTTGTGGATGCCAGTACCGGTATTGTTGCTCGAACCAGATTTCCCATCTCCCCCCACTCTCATCGTGACCACAGGATAGACGAGCGAGAAGGCGCATGTCGAGGGGGGGGGGTCCCTACATCACCGCGCCAAGAGGTTCCTCTGATTCAAGAACCTCAATGCTACCGAAAACAGATGCACATCTCATCACATACTATACCCATACACCCACACAGACCCCACCACCAATAACTTACCGCCACCACCGGCCAATTTTCCTCTTCCCCCCGCTTCAGCCAGGACCGGCAGTTTGTTTATATCAACTTCCCTTCATTGGTTTCAAAAGTAACATAGGAAACAAAACTAAAAAGAAGGGAAGAGAGAGAAGAGGAAGAGGAGGTCTACCGTACTCGAGTATCATAAAACGGCATATCGTATCAAGCTTACCCCGCAACCCTACCCCACATTCGCAATCGACCTGCCCAGCCCAGCCCTGTCCCCTCTCCGGCATCCAATTTGCAAAACAGAAGGCCAAAGGCCAAACCAAACAAAATCCAAAAAGCAAGAAATTCGGAAGTGATCCAAAAGCAAATCTGGGCAATCAATATTTTTCTTTTTCGCCACCACCGGATGTAGGAGGGTTTACGCGTCGGGAGGGCGGGGACTTCGGGTTTGTCGATAGAAAGAGGGAATAATAGGGAGCGAGACCAGTCGAGAGATAAAAGCGAGTCATCGCTCCTGCTTACCTACTGGCTGCGCGAGCCTCTTGTGGAGTTGTTGCTGCTTTTCTAGGAATTTGCCGGTTGGGTCAATTGATCTGTTTGGCTCTTTCCTCCGTTTGTTCGTAATTCAGCCATTCGTCGGTCAGTTTCTCGTGTCTATCATAATCTCGGCGGGGGCGGGGAGGGGGGTGGGAAGGAAACGGGGGGGCGGGGAGCTTGGGCCACTTCCAGTCCCGGGTGGAGTCCTTTTCTGCTTGCGGAGCTTGAGTGGTGGTTGGCTGGTTGGTTGGTTAGGTCAGCCTTATATTAGGCTGCACTGTCTGTGGGGCGATCGCGAAATTTTACACTTCCTCGCTGGTATTTGTGGGTGTAGTGGGATAATTTCGATACGATGCGATTAGACAGGAAGGGTTGCTTGCTAGAAATGGGCTGGCACTATTGATAATACCCGGTAGAGATCGTCACCCCTGTTTACCTCAGGCATACCAACTCGGAAGTTGGTAAGAACTAATATGTTTTTAATTGAAGACAGAATACCGCGAAAACTGATGAAATTCGCCAAGTCCGTCCCAGGATCTCTTAGCTCCAAGCCAGTAGGATTGGGGCTTGGCGCCCTAGTTGGCGTAGTGATTGTTCCTGAAGATACCTTAATAGTGGAGTACCTAATGGAAACTAAAAATCATTTTCACACTGCATTACTGCTGTAAAATAGTATGCTGTAATTATAGAACATGGTTGGGTACTTGCCGGATTCAAAAGTATTCGGAAATCGTGAAAAACTTGTCACCAAGATATTAGGAATACTAGGGAGGAAAATGGCCGAGCAACAAGTGGACATCAGCAAAAATCATTGCTTGCATCCCGTGGATCCTGTGCGTCTGACACACGGGACTTGCAAAGTGCTAACTGTTTACCAGGACGTAACAGGACGTGCCAGTCGCGTGAAAAAGGGTTGCGGACCTGGCCATCTTTCATGACCGAACAGAACCCTCTGTCAATACAAATCACCCCTTATATCACCTGATTCACAATAGCAAGAGAAATAAACTAAATCATTGTCACTCACCGATAATGAGAGAAATCTTGCTATTGTTATGCTTAATGATAAAAACCACACATAGTGGAAAAGTGCTGATTTTTTTAAAGCTCTTGTGAGAGATTCTTGGTGAGTACTCTGGTGATTGCTTGAAGCTAACTAATAACCTTATAGTTGATATTACTAGAATATTATCCAAGATACATGAGAAGGAAAAGCACTGAATGATCTTATTACAGGTTTGCATACAAGTTCTCAACACATATTATATATCGCTTGCAGGCTAATTATGTTGAGTCATAAAGGTTCCTGGAAGTAAAGATCGATTGAAGCTTTGCTGGTGTCTTCAGTGGAAAGAAAAACTTGATTCTCTAATAAAGACTCTTCAAAAACAAAATCTAGTCTTTAAAAAGTTGGTTAAAGCTAAAGCAGCAGATCTAAGGATTGAGAAGCAAGAAAGCCATCAAAATCAGATGATGACAAGTTTGGTAAGTTTGCTTGCAATCAGAGAACAGTCAAAAATACTCTATAATAGCTTAGCTGAAATGCTCTCTTACAACTGCTATCATATTAGCCTAAAACTTTAAGTCGACAGTAGTGGATTGCTTACATAGTACAATAAGGCTTTACTTTCAGTTTACTCCCTTTCTATTACACTACACAGCCATTACAACAATCCAAAATTTCCTCTACAATCACCTCTTTGTTCTCTACAATTTGGTCTTTACTACTTAGACTTATTATATCCTACACATCTCTGAATCCTTTATCCTATATTATTTTAATAAAATACTTATAGCTTTTAAGCAGGCAGATCAAGCCAGAATGTGGCATAGCGTGTTGGTTAAAGACAGTGAAAGATTTCTCGTTCAGGCACTTGTTTGACATACTTTGCTTGAGTGCTATTTCATGATTCTACACCTACTAGTAGCCCTACTATAAAAATATACAATAAAAATTTATAAACACAATATAAATATATCATCATTTTGTAATACATACTGAACACACCCCTATATAAAAAATTTAATATGCCAAAAAATATGCCATAAAAGTCACTTTTATACTATAAAAGTAACACGCCGAATGGAGCCTTAAACAACTATTGAATCGCGAATTGGTATTAGTGTCACTGTCAGCATCAGGATCAGCATTAGCACTGATGGTAGTATTGGTAACTCCTGTGAGGGAAAGTCTAAGTTAATAGATAGTAAAATACCAGATTGATCTGAAAATATTAAATATAATATATTTAATTCTTATATATATAGCTATAAAATTTTATACTATCCCTTCTGTACTCCTTACAGGTACTAGTAGTATCTTGTCTACTAAGTGATTGTAACTAACTCTCAAGTACTCCGCAAATCTCAAAGAGATTTGTGGACACAATCAGGATAGGAGGAGAAGTGTTGATGAAATTATTTCTTAATAGTAGGATGGCTGAGGGAAATGTAAAGTGACTATTCAGTTTATAGTATATTCAGATAACCATTGATGTAAGACTTGAGAGATTATATCCTTATGAGATTGTAGTCTCTTTAAATACAAAAGATCATAATTAGGAAATATAATGATATTGTGATATCCAAGGAAAACATTTGACATTGCTAACATAGTAGTGAAAGAAAATTATTTAGAGTCCCAAGGGAGTGGACTTGCAGTGACAGATAAAACTGATAAAATAAGTAATGAAATTCAAACAAGGTAAAATAAGCAGTTGCTACTAAGGTACTAATTGAGTATTAATAGTAGTGTAAGGAAATATCCAGCTGGGTATTAGCATAGTGCGTACAAATAAGTAAATAATGGAGATGTACTCAATTGAGTACTAATTAAGTGGCAGAGGAAATATGCATTATTAGAAAGAATCCTAACTAGGTGAGACCTAGCACAAGTTAGTTATATTGGTAGAAAACAATAGGATTTCGTTACAGTAATACTATTTCTCTCAAAATGGAGGGCTATATGAGAGATGTGAGAATACACCTAAGGGTATTAATGACTCAAGGAAAATACCTAGTTCAGATGTAAATATGTTTCTGATAGTTCAAGTTATTTTAGAATTTAGGTCTATTCATCCTATCATGTCTTTATGATTGTAATTAGGGTGTATCGTACCATTACTCCTCTACTTTTCACCTGGCTGGCATCCATTCAACTATTAAATTCTATTTTTCTCTCATAGCTACTATCCTACTACTAACTAGCATCCTACTGCCCTTCCTTTCTCTTCTCTAATAAACAAGAATGACGGCCATTATTGATTGTTAAACCTATACTCATGTGTAATGAGACTCCTCTGAGTACTGGTACAAGTAGTCAAACCAATACCTATACTGGTGTCAAGAGACTACTGCGGTAGGAATGGCAGTAGATTAGAGTCTACCAAGTTAGAGTACAGTTGATTAGGTACTTTAGTCAGACATGCTAGGCTATACTAGAGGTACATAGGTACCAGTGTAGGTCTGGAGTTACCCTACCTTCAGACTAGAGTTACCCTGCCTTGGGCTACAGGTTACCCTACTATAGAGCCAAGTTACCCTATCTTGAAAGTAACTTGTTACACAGGACTTCGGTGAAGTTACTAGATTGTTTGTCATGCAAAACTACATAGTGTGTTTGAATCTCAGTTTGTGTGGATCACTCCTGCACAACCAGTTGAGCTCTGAACAAGCTGTAACTTGGAGGTATAGTGCCTAACACCCCCCTCTGACCCCGTTATAAGTCCCTAGCATCATGGGCTACAACCTGGAGAGTTGCTGTAAGTCTAGCAAAAGTCTTCAATTAGAGCTGCTCCCGTAACTCTGTATGCGCTCACACCGTGTGTCTGACAGAAGGCTGTCCGCAGGATATGTGGGAGCGAACAGGAGACCCTGGAGAATGGCCTCCAGGTAGTTTCATGTAAATCGGACCAAAACTGATAGAGTAATACCACTTTGAAGTTAGAAGTAGTCTCTAAAGTTACTGGAAGCCTGTAGGCAAGGTAACTGAAGTCCATTGCCCTGAAAGTGTAATAGTATTGGAGAATCATTGAGAACTCTAAGACAATAGTTTGAGGTCACAATAAGACTTGCTTCTAGGAGGATTGGCTGTGGGTAGCACCTATTAGTACTTGTTAGGCGGAAACAACCGGTATAGACTTAAGGTTGTCTAGGCCAATCAAGATTCAGTCATATAGACGGAGATTTGTCTAGGAAGGCTTGGAAGCAACTCGTTTCGTTTATGACTACTAAGAGCACAAGAAAGTAGGATAGAATCGTAAGAATAATATTATATTGTTAAGGTCTCTTCTCCGTTGCTTGATGATGTCTAAAGCTTGGGAGGCACTTCGATATTTATATTCCGCGTCTGAGTGTTCGCGGGCTACATCTATCTAGCATACAAAATATGTACCTCTTCAAGTCTAATACACGACGTCGAGTTCTCCCTGACGGTGCGAACACCGGGAGACCCTGAAAACCATCACACCATCTTCGGTAATTACTATTTCCTGCCCGGGAGACATACTTGTCACCAGTAGTAATTATCCGATCCTCAGAGTCTATAGACCTGTAGCCGAATTCTCAAGTTGAACTCTGTTGGCTCCAATAGTTATTTTCGTTACCAAGAGGATCAGTCTTGGTACGAGACTACAGCTGTAGATATGCCGGAGTCGATGACTTCTAGTTGTGATAACTCAACAACTAACCGATAGAATTTATTCCGATGACTCTCTTCTCATAGAGGAGAGGCCATTCTATTGAATAGTCTCATAATTCCTCAGTCGGCAACTCCTGATTGTCCTATGTAGAGGGGGTGGACCTTCATGTTGTGTTGGTTGTAAATCCTGCAACTGCAGTACACCCCTTATCATAGTTGCAACACTCCTCGAAGCTAGTTGGCTTCTTTGGTAGTGTTTCTAGGAGCTCTAGACTCTTTCTAATTGTCGAAGGGTGGATGTGAATGCATTGGTTCGTTATCCCGAACCTCCTAACATTCATCTCATGACCTTGTGCGAAAACGTCCTGTTACTTACGGCCCATGCCAAAGATGTCATATCATTGAGGCCTTGTAACTCCCTGAGTAGTTGACGGATTGACTTCGTTCCACTTCCCAGGTCTAGCCATTTTTTTTTTTTATATCATATATTCATTGTTTAAGGTACAAGAACCTGCATGCAGCACTAGCTATGGCAAAAACAAAACCTGTAAACACGCGCGTCCCTCCTCCGCCTGAAGCAAAAATCAAGAACCCCAAGCCCCTCTGGCATGGAGCTAACCGCACATCTCGCCCCGAATCAAGCCCCCCCTACAACCGAGATGAACTGAGTCCCAAAAGAAACCCAAAACAGGAAAAGCAGGAAGCCCAAGAAAAAAATCCCCACGGAAATCTCAGCCCGAAGGCACAAAAGAAAGTCCAAATCCAACCCACCAGGCAGACCCACAGTAATACCTGGCCGCCCGAAGGCTAACCCTAATCGGCCCCGTAAACAAGGCAGGTGCACCGATTCGTGGCGTGACCCCAGTCCATTAGGGAAAGGTTCGTAGGAGGAGAGTACCGACCGGCCCGAAACAGTGCAATACTGACCGGAGGAAGGGGCCAGGGCTCGGACCCCCAGAGAGATGGTCGGGACGAAGAGACCAAACGTTACCCACGTCCCGTAAAATCCAGGTAGCAGTAAGGTGCCAGCTTACGATGGAAGCAGTAGGGTGCCAGCCAGGAGCAGTAGGGTGCTAGCCAAAGAGGGTGGGCAGTAGGATGCGAGCCAACGCCCCGACGTAGAAAGGAGGAAGGGCCAGAGGCCCCAGAAAAACCCAACCGTAAGAACCGAACTGATGCCGTATTACCGCGTCTCTCATTGTTAGCCATATAGAAAATTCACAGACCTCTCGGTAGGGTAACTACGCACAGACCCTCATTTATCGAGAGCCTAACACCCCCCTCCGGCCCCGCTCTGGGGCCCGCACGTCCTTAGCGAGATTTCGAAGAGTTGCGTCCCATGACTAAAATGTCATTCCAATGAAGCACACTTCATAACACCATATACGTCACTGCCATCCGTCCGACCGGAAGCTGTTCGCAGAATATATAGGAGGGCACCTCTGGGTACCTCTGGGAAGTGGAACGGAGGAAATCCGTTGGAGGCGCATTGAGTTATTAGGCTTCAAAGTTAGGCATCCTAACTATAGGCCGAAAGTGACGGGACGTTTTCGGTTCGAAAATCCGCAACTACTCCTACAGTGCCCCAGAGGCCATAGGGGATAGATATGACACCAATACCTACCTGAAGGCCGCTGTATGTTGGATGGTCCTGGAAACAGGATCCCTCGAGAGGTGATTCTCTTTGAGGCGGGGCGGACCGAGAGGAAGCTGCTCAGACTCAGAAGACCTAATAGGCGGTAGACTTATGAGTGTTGGCGCACCGTCTACATAGCCTGCATTATGCATAGGTATCCGACACACACGCTGGCCACTATGTGAAAATCGGAAGAGACTACTGGGACGATAGTCAAGACGACTGAAGTTTCAGACAGAAGTCTACTCGTCTTTATAAATCGAAGACCGGTCATTCGAGGATAATCATGCATCCTACGATTAGACGGAAAAGAATTTATGAGAACGAAGATGGTGTGTGAGAGTTCAGGGTCAAACAGTGTTCGCACTTGTTAAGACTATGAGACGTTAGCGTACAAGCTGGATAGGTACCTAGTTATAGGAGGATTAGAAGTAGTCCACGAACACTCAGACGCGGGATATAAATATCGAAGTGCCTCCCAAGCTTTTAGACATCATCAAGCAACGGAGAAGAGACCTTAACAATATAACATTGTTTTACCTACGAATCTTTATAAAATTATTTCCCTTATCGATTAAGCGAGTTCTTAGTAGTCATAGACGAAAGAACGACACCGAGCCTTCCTAGACAAATCTCCGTCTATTACGAAAGATTCAGGCCTAAGTCTTCTCGACAATTATTTAGAGTCGGCTTCCGCCTAACACTCATGTAGTCCCTTGTTCTCTGAGAGATAGCGTCACTTAGGGGAGGGGATCCCACCGGCGGGGTAAGGTAAGGGAAGGGCGAGGGGAGGAAGGCGACCGCAGCTTGAACCGAGACGACTAGGAGGGTATGGCCAGGTCTCACCAAGAGGCAGACCCCGGAGTTACTAGCCGAGGCGTTCCCCCTCGGGGATCGTGCAAAGTGGGGAGACGGGCGTCCACCACCACCAGTGCCGACCGGAAACGAAGAGAGGAGGCCGACCGTGCCAAAGCTAAGCGAGGGTCCAGAAGCGAGATGGGACTACTGGGCGAACCCAGATAACTCCCCCATCAAGCGAACAGGAGACAAGCGAAGCAAAGGCGGGAGAGGATAGAACGGATACCGTGCCCCTAGGCAGAGGCCATCAAGGGGGTAGAGGGCAGGAGGGGACCCCAAAGGGGGCCGGGAGAAGGGGGGCTCACGATAGTTGAACGTGGTGTTGTAAAACTATGTGGCAGGAAAATAGAGGACGCGGAGCGTGTTCCCAGGTCTTGCCAGAGGTCCCCTCTTATATATCCTGTGAACAGCTTTCGGTCGGACGGACGGCAGTGACGTATACGGTGTTATTCTGACACCTTTAATTCTGTGACCATATAGTCACAGGACGCAACTAAGGTTGATGTGTATGATGACGCGCGGGCCCCGTAAGGGGGCCGGAGGGGGGTGTTGGAGACTGAGATTCTCGAATTCGGGTAAGGTTACCCTACCTAAGGTACTCCTAGGCTATCGGAATCGGGTACTCCTAACAGGTTGCAACCTGAGGATCCATCTTCCCAGAGGGAGCCCCCATTACATCATACAAGAGTTAAAAGACAACTATAATGGAGATAGTAGTAGACTAGAGTCTGTCCAAGAAAGGTGCCAATAGTTAGGTAACTTAGCTGAATATGTTTCACTTTACTAGAAGTACTTAGATACATGTAGTAATGAGACTCTAGTAAGTACTCTTACAAATAGCTAAACATATATCCATACTGGTCTTATGAGTCTACTGTGACTCAGATAGGAATGGTAGTAGATAAGAGTCTACTAAATAGAGGTACAGTTAGTTAGGTACCTTAGTCGGATATGTCACTTCTTACTAGAAGGTACTTAGGTACTTGTAAGGAAGGGTGGTTATAATTAAATATGTCTTAAATCTAGTCTGATGAAAGATTAGACATAAATTGATAACAACTTAAAGTCTTACTTTAGGTCAGAATGTACAAATATGACTATATATACTGTAATTATATATGCAGAGAGGATTGAATTAATTCTAAAAATAGTGAGCTATGAGAAGGAAAGAACAAGCAGGAGGGAAGACTTGGCCTCAACATCTACTAATATGCAATTGAGATTCACCAGTCATACCTTATACCCTTCTTAAAAGTAATAAACAGAGCTCCTAAAACTATCCAATTGATTACTAGTACTAATAAGATATCATGGTATGATAAGCTAAAAATTAAGAGTTTGCATGAGTAGTACTACTATAATAGATTGCCTTGTCCTCCCAATTCTCTAGATCTCGATCTAGTTGAGAACTCTGAGGAGCTTGTCAAAAAAGTCTTCAGAAAATAATTCTCCAGGAAGGAAAAAAGGCCTCATTGCTGCGGAGTGATTTCAGGCGGCAAAGGAGGAACGCTAGTAGGATTCGCTTTCTCAAGAAACATTTAATGGGTGGATTGTGAGGATGCCTGAAAGACTTCAAGCTCTATTGCAGGCAAATAGAGGTCATACAAAATGGTAGTATCATTAAATTGCTACTTTTTATTTCTTCTTTACTTTTTGGTATCATGATGTTGTTGCCGTGGACTGTACGAGGAATTCTTAGACACGATTGTCCTTCTTAAGATTCCTATATGGCCAACATTCCCTATACGGCTAACATCCACCGTCTACAAATATCTTGAAAATGCAGAGGCATATACCGGCACATTTACTCATTTTTCACCTCCTAACCTATTCTAATTTAAGCAGCCCAATTGTTAAAGATCTCTTAGCCATATGATTGGGCTTCACCGAATATTTGAATAAAAATCTCCCTACTTCTCTAGCCTCCACACACATCCACTGCCTTTATCATTCACCCGTGCAAGTTTTCCTTTTCCTTCACACCCTTACTTGCTAACAAACAACAGGACAAAACAGGAACAATCTCTACAAAAGCTTCTCCCATTGCCGTACGACTCCTATCGCGATACCATTCCTACTGCCATACTGCTTCCAGCAGTGGTATAGCGTCCACTACCACGCTTTCCGGCTGGCGTATCTCTCCCATTGGTCCGGTGCCCCCAAAAGCATACCCCGGACATCTCTGATAACAGGGAAACCAGAAAGTAAAGAAACAGACAAGCGGATGGCCGGACAAACAGACCAACGAACAACTGGGCGGACATATAGCAAATATTAAATGGCGAACTAGAAGACAAAGGATGAAGATGGAATTCTTGCATGTCGAGTATGTTCTCGACATGCCTTCCATGTTGTATTAATTATGAGCATCCGGAGCAGCACCTGAAGTTTCCTGCATTTTCAACATGTATATCTTTAATTTAGTACTGATTTGCACATGCCTTCTGCCAAAGCAACTATTCTATGGCGCTGGTTTTCCATTACGCCAATCCCTTCTGCCAAACATCTACCCCATCAATAGCATTTGGGCCTTCCTGACAACTTCTCCTGTCACTCAGCAGGTACTTACGCAGGTGTGATGCACCGTGCCTCGGCGGTATATGCGGACCAAGCCATTTTTACAACCACTAGGCACTTACTAAATTATCACCGTACTTTTGCTTATCAGACTTTACCTGACGGATATATCTAGCTGCCCGACTTGTCCGCATTTGGGGTATCGGTACCCTCAAACCTAGCTCCTCTCAGCACTAGCCAATCACATCTCACCACTATGCATCCACCTCACTATGATACCTAGGAGTTTAAAGATCCCGAGACGGAATCAGTCAATTTCCTCTTTCATTGCGGTATCACTACTCACCGATTTTAGTGTCTTGTCACGACTCCAATAGACTGCGACCTCTTTCGGCCCTTTGCGCCAAACAATAGCGGCCAATACATAATATCCCTAACGTGAAAAAGCCTGATAGTCAAATAGCGTAATAAACCTTGGAATCCACTATCAGATTGTCAGAAGAGATCAGCCCGTCAGCCCACGAATAATTTGCTTGACCATTCATATAATATTCGGATGCATTGGCGCTAAGGTTTATCAACGGGCACATAAAAAGAAATGTGGAATCTTGGTGCTAAGGCATCTGAATACAGTATCAATGGTCAAGTAGTTCGAGAGGTTCACAGAATTGCAAATACCAGTTAAATTTATCAAGATCGAACATCCAATGGGCCGAGCTTATACCGTGTCGGGAAAAGGCCAAGTCAATCCTTCTGAGGGCCGCACATCGTTGTTTATATGATGCATGCTAGTATTTAGGACCTAGCATGCTGGATGATACTAACTTTAGGGGAATGGCTATTCATAACCGGGACTGCACAACATTTTAGATAATTTTTCCGACCAGTATTGTTTTTTATATTGAGAATATTTGCGAATCCAATCCTCGAGTATATACAAGTATGAATATCTTAAAGTAGGATAATACTTGCCTACCTAAGTAAAAGTTTTCCCTTTTTTGTGATTTTTATAAAAACTACCTTAACTACTTACGGGAGCCATTTAGTGCACTTGGCAGTGTAATCGCAGCTTTCAGGAACCTCCCCGGCGTATTCGGGCTCTTCATGCGGGGGACTTGTGCACAATAGTTATTGACTTCACAGATTGAATACTGTAAAAACTCTTGTGATTTGCTAGCTCCATGATCTGTGAATCTGCGAAAATTAGCTAGTCTGCACAAACACCAACTATTTTTGGCCAGTATTCAGTGATGATAAAAATTGTACGTATTGACTTTTCAACCAGAGGCCATTTGGAAAATGAGTATTTCAACACTCAGTATAGTATGGAGATATATTATACAAGTTTATAACTGTATACAATTTCAACAAGATTTTTTTTTTTTTTTTATATCCCGTTTTTATTAATGTTTAAGGTACATGGGTCACGTCAGCGCGTGCTATGTAGACCCAAACCTCCACCCCTGTCCAGGACCCGGCAGCCAGAAGAAAAACCATGCCCGCCGAAGCAGACTGGTCTAAAAAACTCCCCCGAGCAGCATCCCGCAGTGCACACTTCCAGAAAACCACACCCAAGTAATCAAAACCAAGGAAATCCCCCGCCCCGACAGATGACACTCCTCAACATACATGAAAGAAAAACCCCCGGACAAAGGAAACCCCAAACACCTAAGAACCTAAGTCCAAAACCATAGGCCTCCGTAGCTGAGCTCATGTAGTCTCAGAAGACATCAACAGCGAGTCCCGAGCACTAGTTGGATAAATGTATCCTTGGGCATATAGCCCGGCAGCTGGGGTAAGAGTAAACCCAACAGCAAGGAGAAAACCTCCTCCAAGATGAAGTGGCGAGCACATGGCAGTGCAGAGGAACCCAGGACATCCTCCAAGGGGGGCTGGAATGAAGGGCCGAAGCCTGGAGAAGAGGAGAAAAGGGCAGTAGGATGCCAGCCAGTAGTAGGATGCCAGCCAGGAGGGAAAGATATAATTTGGCAGTTGAGTGGGTGCCAGCCGGAGGAGAAAAGTAAATTGGTAGTAGGGTACCAGCCGATCAAACTGAGGTGAGAAGAGAGGAGGGGTAGACCCAAATCTCGGAACAACAATCGGAAACGTGTTCATGTCTTAACTAGGTGGCCTCCTTAAGCCCCCAATGCCCCCCAGCTGTTTTACCACGTCTCTCATGTAGTCCCTTGTTCTCTGAGAGATAGCGTCACTAAGTGGATAGGATACCACCAGCTGTTATAGAGGACAGAGAGGAGGGGGGTGGCGAAATCGACAGTGGCCTGTTGAGAAGACCAGAGCAACTCCTAGGAGAAGCAGAGGAGATCCATTGTAATCAAGTACCGCAAACCTTGTTCCCAGCTGTCTGTTGTAGGGAAAAAGGAGCCACCCGACAGTGCTGATGTTAAGCGAGGCCACAGCAAAAGCGGGAAAGAGGCGAAAACCAACATTCAGAGATACTGGGAGGAACGAAGGAGGATCTCAAGAGAGTAGACCTCAAGAGAAAAAGCAGGAAAAGAGTTCCAACACGGTAGAAAAATGAAAGGTGATGGCCTAGTCCCCCCCCTGGAGGAGGGACCAGACTCGAAAAGTGGTGAGAAGTTCTGTGGTGTTGAGTCGTTCCCGATTAGAAAATAAATTTCATTCACCGGAGTTGTAACGGAGATAGTCGATGACAATTTCAACAAGATAATTGTTATTATAAATATCAGAAATATTAGCTGTTTTATAAGTAGTCCTATAATCCTTACTAGTATATTAGTTGCTAACATGTAGGTTAGAAGATCTCTTGATAGCTAGTTTAAAATCACAAGATCTATTAATAAGAAGTAAGAATCTGAGTATTCAGAAAACTCAATAATAAATCTCAGGTAAAATTTTGATAAGTATTATTAATGTTAAAGATTCTGGATCAATGTTAGTTAGTTGAGATAGATCATAAAGGTTTCAGGAGGTTGGTAGAAAGTTTAAAAGTTCAATAGATTGGTGTAGAGGTTGAGAAATTGATATGAGATTCTTCAAGCATGTCTTTCCTTTGACATTGTAGAAGTATATAGAGAAAAGGTTAGCATACTTGGAGAGATATGGATAGGTGTAGTAATTTATGAAATGATAGTGTTACTAGATATAATGTTGGCAGTGACTAGTGTTCACCCCTAAAATTCAACATCCACTAGTCACCCCATTATGCTATGATTAGTAGTTAGAATTGATCACAGCTGGGGTCAGTGGAGTTTATACTAGGCTTGAAAAAAAAAAAAAATGGTTCAAGGAGAGGTGATTAAGAAATTGAATATGACAATTATAAAAAGAATATGTTTTTTTTTAAAGAAAAAAACAGAAGAAAAAACCTCTACAGAAAACCTCCAACAACTAATAGTATTCCAGAACAGAATAAGTTCTAACAATCTATTAGTTTCAAAAGGATCTTCAAGTTTGAAGTGTTTTAGCCTTCATTACTGAAATATAGTTACTAGAGAATTTAACTTGAATATAAGATCATTAATGTTAGTAAATAGAAAAAGAGAAAGTAAAAAATAGGAGGGGAATGGGAGGTAGTTACAGAGAATAATAGGTAGTTACAGAGAATAATAGGTAGTTACAGAAAATAATAGGTAGTTACAGAGAATAATAGAGGGTTTAAAGTTTAGAAGCTAGAGGTAACCTAGTGTTTGTTATGAGGCCTCTGGGGGCCCAAAAAACACAGGTCTCCAGCCAAAAACCACGCCCTGACCCGCTTCCCGGCCCGCGGCAGGTAGGGTTTTTTCTATTTTTTGACCCCCATCCCCACCACAGCTCATGCCCTAGGCAGGCCCCCACCAATTTTTGGTGGTATAGGGTAGTAGGAATAGGTCCCAGAGGCCGGGCAGGGCAGGGAGGAGAAAAAAAATACGGGCCTCGGGCCTGGTAACAGCTGGGCCTCCGAGATCGAAACCCGCCCCATCCCGACCCGTAACAAATACTAAGGTGACCTAAGAAGTAGCATTCATAATTAGTTCAAAGAAGCTACTACTACCAACAGCTGATAAAATCACCTACTCCTCCTAATTATTAATTGAAGTAATTGTAGTCAAGCTATTAACAATTTCCTTCAAAAAATCCTTCTCCTCCTAGAAGTTAAAAGAGAGACTACCAAAAATGGCCAGATCGTAGCTGAAGCATGAACATTGATCAAATAAAACAGAGAGCTCAAGATGGATCTTATGTGATAGGTTTCAAATAATTTATAGCTCTATTAGGTGGTTGGGGATCAAATCAGCTATTCATGAAAGTACTTCTGTAATGGGTTCTCCCTCTTGGAAAATGGATCTCAATGTTATGACTGCACTGAAGTGTTCTTCCTAAAATAAAGATAAAGAATCTGATAATCAACAGCAGAGTTGAAAAGACAAAATTGTAAAAATTAATATCATTAAGCCATAACTTTACTCAATTGAGTCCTGATTTCGAGATGTAGTTGAATGCCAGAGTAGAGGAGAACTTGTATATACTTAAGTAGATTTTATATGCTGCCAGTTACTTCCCATCAAAACTCTACTTTCACAAGCATCCATCTCCCATGGGCTATCCAGCCAACCTCTACAGGTCAGACTAAAGATCCTCCATAGTGAACTCGACCACTCTGTAGTTTTCTAACATCTGCTCTATAGAAGTTTTTAAGCTACTGCCTCTACAATGCAATTGCAGGAGGGAAAACTCTTCATATCTCAGACATGTTAGTAGCGAGTTGATATACCTGAATGGATATTGTGCCAGCTATAGAACTCTCTACCTATGTATACTTAGTTTCCAATAAGCATTCATAGTTTCTAAATATCAATCCAGTTCTACTGATTTCTATATCAACTTAGTATAACAAGTGGAAGATGTTAGGCAGAGACAACCGGTATAGACTTAGAGTTGTCTAGGCCAATCGAGATTCATTTGTATAGACGGAGATTTGTCTAGGAAGGCTTGGAAGCAACTCGTTTCATTTATGACTACTAAGAGTGCAAAAAAGTAAAATAGAATCGTAAAAACAATATTATATTGTTAAGGTCTCTTCTCCGTTGCTTGATGATGTCTTAAGCTTGAGAGGCACTTCGATATTTATATTCCGCGTCTGAGTATTCACGGACTACATCTATCTAACATACAAAATATGTACCTCTTTAATTTTAACTCGCAACGTCGAGTACTCCATAAAGGTGCGAATACTGGGAGACCCTGAGAACTATCATACCCTCTGCGGTAATTACTATATCCTTCCCAGTAGACATATTTGTCACCAGTAGTAATTATCCGATCTTTAAAGTCTTTAGACCTGTAGCCAAGTTTTCAAGTCGAACTATGTTGGCTCCAATAGTCTCTTCCATTGTCGAGAGGATCAGTCTCGATACAAAGTTGCCTATGCATGCTTGCTGGAGTTGATGACTTCTAGTTGTGATAACTCAACAACTAACCGATGGAATTTATCCCGATAACTCTCCCTTCGTAGAGGAGGAGTCATTCTATTGAATACTCTTGTAATTCCACAGTCGGCAACTCCTGGTTGTTCTATGTAAAGGGGGTAGACTTTCGTGTTATGTTTGCTATATTTCCTGCAACTGCTACGCACCCCATATCATAGTTGTAACACTTCCTGGAGTTTGTTGGCTTCTCTGGTAGTGTCTTTCAGAGGCCTTAGACTCTTCCTAATTATTGGAGGATGGATGTGGATGCGTTGGTTCTTTGTCCTGAACCTTCTAGCAACCAAATCATATCCGTGTGCGAAAACGTCCTGTTACTTACGGCATATTTCAAGCATGCCATATCTTTGAAGCATAGTAACTCCCTGAGTAGTTGACGGATTGACTCCGTTCTACTTTCCTGGTCTTATCAGAGGTTCTCTCTTATATATCCTGCAAATAGCTTTCGGTCAGACAGACGGCAGCGATGTATACGGTGTTATTCTGACACGTTGAATTCAGTGACCAAATAGTCACAGGATACAACTAAGGTTGATGTGTGTGATGCCGTGTGGGCCCCATAAGTGGGCCGGAGGGGGGTGTTGGAGATTGAGATTTCCGAACTTGGGTAAAATTACCCTACTTAGGGTATTCCTAGACTATCAGAATCGGGTACTCCTAACAAAAGAGGTGATTGATACAATAGTCTACTCATTACTTGTTACTAACAATAAAATAGACTTTAGCTTTAGCTATCTTTCTCTTATTAACTTTTAATATTTAATTTATAATATAATATTAAATCTCATCTGATCTTTCTTAACAGTTAGGCACTGGCATTGCATCAGATTACATCATTGTAGCTGGTACAGGTACTCAGTTAAGGATTTTGTTTTACATTTTGTTTTAAGTATCACTTTGATACTTAGCTTATTTGAAGTATCATTTTGATACTTAGTTTGATTTATATTTTGTTTTAAGTATTAATTTGATACTCAGGCTTAGTTTATTTTATGTTTTGTTTTAAGTATCAATTTAATACTTATGTTATTTTACCAAAGTGTATTGCTTAATACCTTTAATTAGCTTCGTTCATGCTAGACATAAATTGATTTGTGTATTTAAAGACCATCCTATTCCACAATAGAAACGACAGACTTCAACAGACAGTATTTCAATATACTTGGTTGAACAGTTACTCTTTAGTTTTCCCAGTACACCTTCAAACTCTCCAATAAATCACAGCTCTCGGCTCTTCTCTGGAAGAGCAGGCCACCTGTCAACTATCATACTCTCTATCGAAACGTGATTAGTACCTAGTGAATACATTACAACCATTAGCAAGACTTTTGTCTAGTATCTGTTCCTGGTATTTCCTACTAAGATTCTGGTGATGTGCTGACTTTAATGTTAGATATCTCTCTGACACATATGACAAACAACACAGCACTTTTTATTCTAGATATAGTCAATGCCAGCTTTCTAACAGTACTAAGAATGCCTTTCCAGCATTAATATCTATGGAGTTATATCGTATTATGTACCTGGCATTTCTTAGCAAGACTATAGTTAGAAGTTAACTATGATATCGGATATCTCCTTAACATCTGAGAGGTACAACCTAACACTTTATATCTTAAATGTACCTGTTAGCAGTTATCTAACAGTGTAAGGAGCACCTTCCCAATATCAGTATCTGCTTAGTTAGAGCCCATTTTGTACTTGGTATTTCCTCATTTAATTCTGGCTATATGCTGACTGTGATACCAGATATCTTAGGCATCCTTTTAGAACAGATCTTCATACTCTTCGGTAATATTCTAACCAATGCCAGCTTTCCAATAGTATAAAAGCTATCTACTTGGTATGAATATTAGCAGAAATACGGCCTGTTATAACTATTAGACTCTTTATTACTCTTATATTCTTACTCAATTTTATAATCTTATATTTATAAAGACAAATCTAAGTACAAATTGGAGCTTATTCTGCAGTAATCTAGGCATGAGTTATGCTGTATATTAGCTATGTCCTATGAATTCTATATTTGAAAGGTACTACCCCAATATTAGTTACTATATCTAGTAGAGTCCTATTACATCCTATAGGGATAAAGTTGTATCCTAACATTGATTGTGACATCCACTTATTATCATGGTATATGTGGCTTTTATTTCTTTTCCTTTATTTATTTTACTGCTCTTTTGTCTCTCCTCCCTCCCTCTTTCCTCCTTATATTTCTTTTTCTTTTCTTTTCAGTTTCTTTCCTAGTTTGTTCATGGAAGTCAAATGAGTCTTACATGAAGACAATATTTCGTAACGTAACAAATTCTTGTTGCACTGAGTGGACATGGTTGTTAGGGCATATTTTCTTCTTCTTGTTATACAGCCAGTTGGTTACCCTTCTACTCTTCCTTCTTTTAACTATTTCTCTTCCTTTCTCTTTTCTTTTCTCCTCAAGCAACCTGTTATCCTTTCCTGTATATTGATCTATTCAACAACAAAGTACCGCCTGTCCTTTAGCTGGTCCTGTCGAAATTTCTTCCCTATGTTACATTTCAATATGTTTAATAATAAACACTGTATTTTCACTCACTTGGTTGTGTTTAGGTTAATACCTGTACACTGTGGACATTACTACAGCTGGGTCATATTTACATTACTCTCATAGATATTTCATTGAATACGTACAGGAAACTTATACTTTATTTTCTTATCTAGTTATGGGATAAAATTGGGTTTTTCTTTACCTTTTATGCACAGTTATGCATGGTGATTACATATTAGATTTGTGATATTTCCTTAATATTTCCCAGACACCATCTTAGATTTATGCACACTTTTGGGATATTTCTTCGCAGGTTTTCAGGGTCAAACTCGTTCGTACTTATGTTTCTCTAGTGAGAAACAAGTTCTTACTTATATTTTGCCCGATTATATTTCTTTGACTATGAGTCAGCGCACTCCTGTATATATAGATACTACCGCCTACACACCTTACTTAGAAGAAATAAGGAACAGAACCTCTACCAATCCACCTTCAAACCATACCACTACTCACAAAACGTGTCTGTAATACTGTTCTATTATCGCGTAGTTTACTGAAGATACATATACGATCGTGCCTCTAAAGTCACAATTGCTGTAACGTGTTCGCTAGGTGCTAATCACGTTTCGGGAGTTGTACGATAGTTGACAGGTGGCCTGCTCTTCCAGAGAGGAGGCGAGAGCTGTATGAATTAAAGGAGGCTTCGGAGGTGTACTGGAGAAACTAAAGAGTAACCATTCAACCAAGTATATTGAAATACCGTCTGTCGAAGTCTGTCCTTTCCATCGTGGAATAGGACGGTCTTTAAATACACAAATCTGTTCATATCTAGCATTAACGAAACTAAACAAAGGTATCACTCAATACACTTTGGTGAAACAACATAAGTATCAAATCGATACTTATAACAAAGTATAAAATAAACTAAGCATCAAAACGATACTTCAAACAAACCAAGTATCAAAGTGATACTTAAAGCAAAACTTAAAACAAACTAAGTATCAAAACGATACTTCAAACAAACCAAGTATCAAAGCAATACTTAAAAAAAAAAAAATCAAACAAAATCTTTAACCGAGTACCATTACCGGTTACATTCCCCAAAACAAAACAACTGTTTAAACAAAATCAAGCCTAATAATCCTGAAAATTAGAGTCCTCAGAAGGCTCGAAAAACTCGCTTTCTGCTAATATTCAATTATTGGCATTGAGATACCAAACACAAGTAAAACTCCTAACTTAGCAGTGGAATTCAAAGAAGGATAAATTACAATAGTCACGAATACCAGATTCGCGGTCAGCTTCCACCCATGCTTCATTGCAATCAGGACAGTAGTACACCCAAAGGATAGCGAAATAGTCTTCAAGTTGGATAACATCGCGGTTCAACAACAGTCCAACAAGCTGTTGTCGCTGCCTCACATTGATCTCCTCATAGTTTGATATCGTTAAGGTATTCGGATGGTGTAGGTAGCGATCAGATGAAATTAGCGAGGGCCTGCTCTATAGTTTGGTTATCCTTCTCGCTACTTTCAAATAAGGATTCAATGTGTGGGGCCCAGAAACTATCTCTGGCCTCAAGTTCCTTGTGCCATCGCTGGGTTTCTGACACAGTTGGTGACTAGCACATGGTGATATAGTTGATGGTTGGTGGTAGGGAGTTTTCGGGCATGTTGGCTTCCCACCATTCGTTCACCATTTCCATAGCATGCTATAGTCTTTTGAGTGGCTCCCAGCTGTTCTCACTTGTGGGGTATTCTTTCCAGTTAACCAGAAACTGATCATTTCTATGTCAAAGGCGGTGGTCTCGGATTTCTTCCACTTACCATTCCTCTTTTTTGTCAATGGTAATAGGAGCGGGTCGAGAGTGAATTCGTCCAGGGAACTTAGAGTCGTCATTAGAGTAGAATCATTTAACAGTGGAGGCATGAAAGGTGGCAGTAGGGTGGCAGTACATGTGTCCATCCATCTGGACAGTATAGTTTTCAGTGTGCTCATCGAAAGCTGAAACCTTAAAGGATCCTCTCTAGCATGGCCGTAGCTTCTTGCTTCATCCAGAGGTGGTGATTAACATGTTCCCATTAACCATAAGCATATCCCCAACAGGGATAGGCACATGTTTGCATCTTCGCTTCTGGGCAGTAGTAGTACTTCGAAACCGTGTAGCTTTGACAGCTTGGAAGACGTCATTGCGAATTGCTTGGTGCCGGTTGAGGTGATCATCTGAGTCCGAGATCGAGGAGTTCTTAACAAGAATGGTAGGTAGGAGGGGGTATTGTCAGCCGAAGATTGCTTTGTATGGTGACATTCTAAGGTTATCAGAATATCCGGCATTGATGTATGCTGCAAGCTCAATAAGGGCTGGTTCCCAGTTTGTTTGTCGCTCATTGATAAGGTTCCAGATTCCAGTTTTAACTTCCCTGATCTTGTGTTCAACTTGGCCATTAGTTTCACAGTATCCAGGAGTGGCCATGATGTGGTTGATTCCAAGAGAGGTGAGGGTCTGTTTCCAGAATCGAGAGGTAAAGTGGGAGTCGGCATCGCTGACAATAGACAGAGGGTATCCATGGGGTGTAAAGAGGTTTTGCTGAAAGATGTTCCATGTATCCTTAGAGGTGTTGGTAGTTTTCATAGGTTGTAGTCATGTATACTCTGAGAATCGGTCAACAGCTACCAGAATGGTATCATATCCAGTGGATTTGTTGAATGGTTCTGCAAAGTCAATGGCAAAGGATTCGAAAATATCAGAAGGAAGTTGTAAGGTTTGAGCTCTTCCTTCTAGCAGTTGAGTACGCTCTTTATTCGCCTAGCAGAGTTCACATTTCTTGACGAAATCTTGAAGGTCCTGTGGCATTTCTGGCCAATAAACATACTCGCAGGCATATCGGAGGTTTCGATCTGCACTGTGGTGTCCCTTGTTGTGGATTTCGGAAATGACATATTCCCTGATTGTCATGCCATTGAACATGTGGCCCTTCGGGATGTATAGGCATTGGTAGCTGTATCGGGTAGCGGTATAGACCATTCTATTAGATACTTAATAGGGTGCTAGGTCTCCCTGCTTGTTGCTGTCTAAGGCTTTGAAATAAATCGGGTCATGGTGGTATCCTCTAATCATCTAGCTACGGAAGGAGGTGGTAAGCTCATCTGTTGTAGTCCTGACATCGTGTTCACCCTCAATAAGGGATCCTCTAGTTGGTTCGATGGGTTCTTCTTCTTCTTCTTCACAGGTTTCATATAGCTGGCGGTGGTGTTCAGGGATAGTTGGAGTTATGACAGAGATGATAGTTTCATTGTTGAAAACTTGAAGGGGTCCACCATAGAGGGGACGTGAGTCTATAGGGGGTGTGGAAGGGGGTGATGCAAAGGATGGTACATGCAGGAAGGCTGCTGCTTCCTCGAGTTATGCTGCTCTTTCGAGTTGTTCTAAGTCTTGGTGTCTTCTTGGGGCTGGATTACCCACAGAGGTAGATGATCGGATCACTGGGGGTTTCCATAGTCCTGTAGGTCTCTTGCCAAACTTAATCTCAGTTTGGTGAAAGGGGCATGATCTTCGTAACAGTGGGACCAATGGAGTATACTCTGTTTAAGGTCTTGAGGCGGCGTACTGCGGAGGGTGCAATCATCTTTCCATTTATCCTCAAGCTGTTGGCCTCGCTGTGTTCCTGCCACAGCATACATAGTATAGGAGAAAGGAGGGGACAGAGAGGTTGTGTTGACGGAAGCCATGATTGGTTCTTCCTCATAGGTAGTGATATCGGAGCTGTCGTCACTTTGTCTAGCGTGGTCATGGACGAGAGGAGGGTTCTGGAGTGATTGGTTCTCATAGATGCGGGAGAGGGCATTAGCTAAATAGTTAGTTCTTCCAGGAGTATAGACTATTTTGGCATCGTATTTCCTGATTTCTCCTATCCATCGGGTTCTTCTTTGTCCAGGAACTTTCTCAGTCTTTAGATTGGTAAGGGGTTGATGGTCGGTAACAATAGTGAAGGTAGTTCCCATCAGGAGGTGGTTGAAAGCGGCAAGGGCATCGATCACTGCAAGTGCTTCCTTGTCTGTGGTTCCATAGTTCATTTGCGAATTAGTGAACTTCTCACTGTATAATGCTGCCCGTCTCACTTGCTCATGGGTGGGTCCTTGTCCAACTCAAGCTCCAACACCAACATCAGAGGCATTGGTTATCAACCATATGGGTTCTTCTTTGGACAGGTCAATAGGTCGTATAACATTTGCATCTTTGATTAACTCCTTAATGTTATTAAAGGCTTGATCAAGGGTAGGGGTCCAAACGAATTCAGCATTGCCGGTGAGATCTGTGAGTGGTGCAGTGACAGTGGCGTGGTGTGGGAGGAACTGGGATATGTAATTTACAAGTCCAAGGAACCGTATAAGTTCCTTTTGATTCTGAGGTGTAGTCCATTCCGTCAAGCAGGATATCTTTCCAGGAGATGCATGTATCTCTTGATCATCAATTACATGGCCGAGTATCTACAGACTATTAGCAAACAGGGTGGATTTGTTTCTGCTGGCGTAGAATTTGTTTTCTCTTAGCTTGTTACAAACTAAGCTGATATGGTGCTTATGTTCTTCCTCAGTGTTGGAGAAGATAAGGATATCGTCGATGTAGACCCATACAAAGTGATAGAGGTACTCACTTAGCATATTTTCCATAATTCTCATGAAGGTGGTGGGCGCATTCATGTCACCTTGCAGCATGACTCAGCTAATGAAACTTCCGAAAGGTGTCTTGAAACTGTTAATTCGCTCACTTTCCGGGTCTAACCAGGTTTGGAAGTAGGCGTCGCTTAGATCTATCTTACTTCGGAATCTAGCCCGTCCAACTGCATTCAAGATCTGAGTTTGATTGGGGATTGCAGAACTATCCATAACTGTATTGTCATTCTGCAGCTTGAGATCGACAAGGGGGCAGATTCGCTTTCCATCTGCCTTAAGTTGGACAAACATAGGTACAGCACCTGGTGCTTCTGATCGGTAGATGACTCTTCGCCTGAGGTTCTCATTTACCCAGGTATTGAGTTGGTCTTTGTATGCTTCCGGAATGGTGTATGTCGGTTGATTCTTGAAATTATTGGGGTCTCGCAGGCGGATATGGTTGTTTATTTCCCACATAGGGGGTAGTCCTTCTGGAATTTGTTCAGAGAAGACATCGGAATACTCATCCAACAGGCTTAGTGCTGTAGTCTCACAGACAGCGGCTCGGAGTTCTCCACTTGTTGGTTTGCAAATAACTCTAACCTTGTGTTCCGGGAATTCAATAATCGAGTCTCCACACTTGATGGTTGCATTATAGCGTTTGAGGAAGAGCATCCTAATGAGGGCATCGTATTTGGCTAGGTTTCCAACTAGCATCGTTTGAGGGGGCAGTGACACTGATCCTACCTGGATGGTGGCTTTACATGTCTTATGGCTGGTGGAGCGGGATCCTTTAACTGCCATATTGACAGCTAACAGTTCTTTGAGGTTTTCAGTAGGTAGCCCATAGGGGGAGGTAAATGTATTGCTAATTATGTCTCGTCCAATAGCACCAGTATCGAATAGGACTCGTGCCTTTTTCCCACTGATTAAGATGGTTTCTTCCAAGGCTGGGTGGGGCTTTGCTGTCGTCGGTAAGCGAGTGCTATTCCATTCTATCTCGATATAGCCAATATGTATGTCCTCAAACTCACTGGATTGCTCGCCATCATCATCGCTTTCAATGTGGTTTGCTGAGGCTTCTTGCTTGACTTTGGTTGTCTTTCCTTTGCCCTTCTTGGTAGGACAATTTCTCGCCATATGTCCAGTTTTGCCACATTCAAAGTATTCACCCTTCTGTCTTCTCGATTCTTTGGTGGATTTGTCTTTCTTCTTATAGGCTTGTGGAGTTTCTTCTTCTGAATTGTTGGAGGTATTTTGTCTGGGCTGTCTATTGCTGCTAGAGGTAGATTGACTCTTGTAGGCTTTCGTTTCATGGAGGATGGCATCTTTTCACTCAGACCTTGCGATGATTATTGCTATAGAGTCTCCATCTTCCTCAAGGGGTTCCACTTCTCGCCGTAGTAAGGGATGCATGGCATCATAGAATCGTCGCTTTACAATGTAGCCTGATATGCTTCCCTTCTTCATCCAGCTCTTGTACATCTGTAGATCTGTCGCAATATGTGTGATTCTCTTGACTTGCGTCCCATCAACATGGTGGATTTCATTGAATCGCTTGTATAGTAGGTCATTGGTGATAGAGGATTGGAATCAATTCTTGAGGTAGTTAAGTATTGTTGTGCCTTTTAGTTTCGGGTTTCCTCCATACTCAGCATAACATTGATGGTATGTGTCGACAGCTTTTCCTTCACAGAATGATTCAATCCATAAGTCTGTCGTGGGTTTCTCCACATCTACCTTGTTCATCAGTAGGTAGTGTGTTACTTCAGTAGCCCATCGGTCAAAGGCTTTGGGTTTGAGGTCTTTGCCTTCTCCTGAGAACTTTGGCGGGAGGTGGGTCTTGATTTTCGGTAGGTCAGGCATATCATCCGCTGGGCTTTCTTCTGGTTGTGACCTAGATGGTCCTCCTTCTGTGCTTGCCATATCGGATTCGCTACTAGAATCGGGGTTGTCAGGAGGTATAAATGTAGGTTTCTTAGCTGGTATAGGAGGGAATTCGCCGGGGGTTTGCGGGTTTTCCGTGGTGTCATCCTGTGGGTCCTTCGCAGGACGCTTGGATTGTTGCCTCTTTGTGAGGTCTTCTCGTGGGATTTACTTCCTACTCCGTGTGGTCAACGCCTCTATGTTGAGGTTGAGCTGAAGCCGAATATACTGTGGTTCTACCGCTTCACTCCGCTAGTGTTCTAGGGTGGATGTCGATAGGTTGATCAGGCTTAAATCCAGAGACAGGTTCTTAACCACTTGCTGAGGTTAAAAAAATGTAACGTGTTCGCTAGGTGCTAATCACATTTCGGTAGGTATACGATAGTTGACAGGTGGCCTGCTCTTCCACAGAGGAGGCGAGAGCTGTGTGAACTAAAGGAGGCTTCGGAGGTGTACTGGAAAAACTAAAGAGTAACCGTTCAACCAAGTATATTGAAATACTGTCTGTCGAAGTCTGTCCTTTCCATCGTGGAATAGGACATTCTTTAAATACACAAATCTGTTCATGTCTAGCATGAACGAAACTAAACAAAGGAATCAATTGATACACTTTGGTGAAACAACATAAGTATCAAATCGATACTTAAAATAAAGCATAAAACAAACTAAGTATCAAAACGATACTTCAAACAAACCAAGTATCAAAGCGATACTTAAAACACAACATAAAACAAACTAAGTATCAAAACGATACTTCAAACAAACCAAGTATCAAAGTGATACTTAAAACAAAACTTAAAACAAACTAAGTATCAAAACAATACTTCAAACAAACCAAGTATCAAAGCAATACTTCAAAACAAATCATAAAACAAAATCTTTAACCGAGTACCAGTACCGGTTACAATTGCGAACAGGTCCGTTATCTTGTATCCAGCTTTTCTTGTCTTGGAATTCTTCTACTGCTAGTGGCGCTGTCTGTCCTTCTAGTTCCTGTCCTGTTCCTGACTTTATTCCCAGCCCAGTCCTATCTCCTGTCCTGCTTCTAGTCCTGTCCCCAGCATAGTGTGTACCTTGGAGGCTGAGTCAACCAATATGTTTCATTATACTAATATCTTGGACCCCAATTAGTACACCAGAGCCCAGTACACCCGATAAACAGGTTGTACAAGACCTTGGTATTTATTTTTGCAAATAAGTAGTTATAAATGAAAAGAACATTACCCAATCTTCCTAGACAATCTCTGTCACTGGTACTAGTACTTGGTTAAGGATTTTGTTTTATGTTTTGCTTTAAGTATCGCTTTGATACTTGGTTTGTATGAAGTATTGTTTTAATACTTAGTTTGTTTTATGTTTTGTTTTACGTATCGATTTGATACTTATATTGTTTTACCAAAGTATATCGCTTAATACCTTTGTTTAGTTTCGTTCATGCTAGACATGAACAGATTTGTGTATTTAAAGACCGTCCTATTTCACGATGGAAAGGACAGACTTCGACAAATAGTATTTCAATATACTTGGTTGAACGGTTACTCTTTAGTTTCTCCAGTACACATCCGAACCCTCCTTTAGTTCACACAGCTCTCACCTCCTCTCTGGAGGAGCAGGCCACCTCTCAACTATCGTATACCTATCGAAACCTGATTAGCACCTAGCGAACACATTACAATCTCTGTCTATACTAAAGATTCTGGCCTAAGTCTTCTCAACACATACTAGGGTTGACTTTTACCTAACACTAACCTTACTCCAAAAGCCATTCTACATAAAGGTTATCAGCCAGTTCAACTTGAGATTTCAGGAACAAATTTTTATCATTAGAAATAGGAAGAAGAGGAGGAGAAAAATGTAATGGCTTAGCAAAGTGTTGTAGCTTCCTTATATCAGTGTAGTAGTGATAGTATGGAAGTAGTTTTCTCAAGAAAGAAAGAGCAAATATTATTTATCACTGCTTCTACATTGCTGGTCTCTTCCTCCCGGTTGACAGGTGTGAGAATCATTGACTATGGTATCTGTCAGAGGGTTTGCGAATAGCTCTCTTATAGAAGAGCTTGAAAACTATAGGAAAGTGAAATCAGAGATAAGAGATCTCAATGTTAGGAATGATGATGACGCTCAAGATTGTATAGAGGACAATACTTTTCACTATGAATAGCTGCCAAGAGTCAGTGAACCCCATGCTGAGTGATTGACATGCTGTCACTCGGTGAAACAAACCCTATTTTAACCGCTCAGCACACCATCCAATTATTCCCGTTCGTACGGCATTCCTTCTCTGAGAGCTTTGTCACTCATCTGGGGGATCCGGGCCCGATCCCAGGTGGCGGACGTAGCGAGTAAATACGATATATCCGTGCAGGGTCCTTAACCCCGTTTTGAGACAGAAAGCCTCCCTAACAGCGCAGTAATTTAGTCAACAAAAAACGAGTAAGTGTAGGGAGATGGTGTTACCTTCACTTTGCTAGCCTAATAGTGGCACACACGATCTAACCATTCCCTTTTTGTCGACCAGTAGGTTTCGTTGGAGATCCTTTGCCCTGGCGCGGAGGTTAGAACTTTACACGGATGCTCAATTCGTTCTGTTCATAAGGTATGACACCAGCAACATCTTACTGTATCATACCCCAGCCGAGTGCGGCGTTTCGCTCACGGCACTTAAAATTGGATGATAAATCTCCCCTCCAGGAAAACCCTGGAGGTTCTCGTCCTGCTAAGCTGTGTCAGACACTGCTTTTACCGTAGGAACCCAAATGAACGATCCTTGCGCTAGGTACAGCAGTCCAAGATTCCCTCCTCGGGAAGACGGGCGAAAGAGCAGACTAAGAGGCTTGCTCTCTGGGACAAATGAGAAAGAAGGATAAAAAACACTATGATAGACCTTACTGAGAGATGCAAGTCCACCGTCCCAGCACAAGGATCGTTTATCCAAGTTCATATGGTTCGGTACCTTGTTTGGCGCCCCGGCAATCCAATCACATTTTCACTGCCTAACATCTCTCCAGGGATTTCCAAGCAAAAAAGGGAAAACGTCCCAATAAATACACCCGGACCTGGCGTATTCAAACCAGATATTCTGGTTTTTTATGATTTTTCATGATGGTGTTTTCTTGCCTAGAAGTGGGGGTAACATTTTCCGGTCGAAACGTCGCATTCTGTGGGGATAACAAAACATTTCAGGTACCATATTCTGTAGGGAGGGGCTGGAGATCGTCTAGTACTGTGATAGAATAGATCTTCTCATCAAAACTCGAATACATAGTGGAAGATAAGCGTGCCAGGACGTTATATTCCCACTGTACTCATAGTCTACTCCACAGTAGCTTCCTCTCCCAGTAAAGGCGCCAAGTAAGATATATTCCTTTTTCTTTGTCTCACCCAAGGGGCGAGTTTGCCATGTTTCCCTCCCTCCCTCCCTCCCTTCCTCCCCTCTAGCCGAGAAGGGAAATTCCAACGTCCCCCCGCATTGATCTTCTATCGTAACGTACTATTCGAGTTCTTCGCGACACCCGTAGCCCCGGGGGGGGGGTGGCAAGATGGTCACTCGTACACGATATCAGTGATTTTGCAAAAACCACTATCTGGCCCACTATCTGGCAGGAGAATCCGTGCATATATGAGCGCTCACATAATCTCTCTCTTCACCCCTGCTATCATAATATTATTATATGAACAATTTCGGAGTCGTGGTGACAACCTTTTTGCAATAGAACCGCCCTACGGCAGGACCGGCTCATATTTCGAAAAGGCCCGTGGCGGACCCGCTCACGAGAAGCAATAGCCAGAAACAAGCGCAAGGAAAGGAAGGACTCGATTCTAGAGGCAGCAAGAGCGGCGGCAATAATCGCATTCCTTCGCTTAGTAATACATACGATGTCTGGTGCCTTGGCATACATTCGAAATGTCCAAAAATACCAAGCTAACCTATCCGGTCACAAACGAATACCATGCTCACTCGATCAAAATATCCGGTCCATTTACAATTAAAAGAGGAAGCCAATTAACTTACGAGGCAGTTCTATAGAAGAGTTTCCCATTTGCTAGGGGTAAGTTTGTTCTTGGTCTTCGGTCACCGGTAGTGAGTGTCCATTTCCAGCATTCGGGTTATTACGGGTGTGAATCACAGCTACTTCCCAATCAATCCGCCCCCAAAAAAATATAATATGCACTGTCGACCATTATCAATCTACGGTAGCCACCCTTTTAAGCGCAGTGGAGTGCGCTACAACTACCACCACCACCACCACCACAATCACCTCAATTGGTGTGGCCAGACGACAGCACAGAATACCATCAAGCGATGGGACTATCCCTTTTCTGGTATCCTGGATGCAAGCGTGCCGTACAAGGGTGGTGGATCGCGAATTGAGCGTTGGAGCAGCTGCGGTTGATAGTTCCAGTCAAACACAGGATCTAATAAGGAACTAATTTCATGGGGAATCAATATGCGGAGAATTGTTTCGTCCCTTCTCCTCTCCCTGCGTCAACCAATGGTGGAGAAAGCAGGCATCTTTTCTTCAGGCAAATAGCTATCTCGTTGTCCATTGCTACCATATTCGGTGTGGGGCATTTTTGATAAATAAATCCTTTCTGCTGTGCAATACTGTATTGTGCGAGTACAGTACTCACGCGCCTTTTCGCAAGGGGTGCCTCCACAAGCCGAATGTTCGTGAGGACTCTCACAAAAAATACCGGCTCGCGGAGGCACCCTGGGCAGACAGGCATGGGAACAGTGATGAGCGAGCGATATGGCCAATTCATGATCCATGATACCATTGCGCGTATAAATATGTATGTAGGGCAAATCACTTCCATTGGTAACCTTACCCTATCCACACAACGCCATCAGTCCAAACCGAAATTGGTCCATCAAGCCCATCCAGCGCATCCAGCACAAGCCATCATCCGACAAAAGTGATAAGCTAGCGAAGGCAGAAGTCTGAGGTGACTACAGTGCTGGAAAAGCAGTCATGAAGGCGAAAAGGGAAAGGGAGGGGAGAACTGAATAATAGAGGGGAAAGGAAAGGGAAAAAGTGAAAAAAATAAAAGAAAAAACATGAAGGGATGAGGGAATGAGGGGTTAGCATGTGCCAAAAGCACCTCGCCCTGCGCCCCATCATCATCACCACCCCTCTCTACGAGTGCTCAAGTCCTCCTGGCACTCAGCGCGCCGTCAGAGCAGCGCGATTGTCGACCAAGTCAGTGTCGAGCAGGTATGGTGGGTATGATAATGTAAGTTCTCGAGAAATGCAACCCCCACGAAGATAAGGTAGTACATTCCTAAACCGTGCGGCACCGTGCAACCTCCCCCCACTCCTATCGGTGTCCCTCTCTCCCACCTCGCTCTCTTGCCGGTTGGCGATATGGTGGACTACTGATGAAAGCGCCCGAGGACATGCGGGGCAAAAAAACAAAATACCGGTACCGATATACCACGAAATAAAAAAAGGGAAGCCATAGTAAACCCCACGGATTAATATTATACCGCTCGTACAGCGCAGAAAGAGTCACGGATCGCCGCCACAAAAATAAGACGAAAAACCTCTCGAGTTCAACCGGTAACGGTATCACGGACGGCAACCTGGGTAGATAGATAGTCTAGTTACCGTACAGTAGACATGATAGAATGATACCGCTTTCAGCTACTCACCACCGTTCCAACTCCTCCGCCCCCTGCTCCATACACCATGAGGGGAAGATTACGGACGGGAACATCGAGCGGGAGGCATTCGGACCGTTGGCTTCCTGCTCACCTACCTACCCCCTTGCTTGACGCCTGTGAGTATAGTCCGGCAGTGATGAAATCTTGGGGGGGGGTTCTCACATCACATTCAACCGCGCAGCTGTCGTATCCCATCTATACAGTAAATGCCCGCGCTTTTATGATATCAGACCAACGAATTGAATGGCTGGTAAACTAACTAATCAAAGGGGATAGATACCGTGGTTGTCTGTCTATCTATCTATCTATCTATCTATCTATCTCTCCACCCCTTTCCAGTCAGCCAGCAATACTTAATGAACTAGCGAACTACTGTAACTGCCGTAGCCACCTGTAAGGGTACTCACTGCACTACCATACCGCAAGCCACGACACGCCCGGGCAGGGGATTACGGTATTGGACGGGAGGATGATGAAATGAGGGAGTGAGGCAGTGAGGGGGGGATAGCAGCAGGTAGGCAAGCACCCATTGACCACCCATCAAGCAAATTAAGGAAAGGACGGAAGAGTGAATGGATGAATGAATGAGCGAGAGATTGGCGTGAACGGGAGAAAAAATTGAGACATCATATTCCGTTGTTGAGCCGTTTTGACTGTATCGCGTTGTTTATCAATCGTCACGGTATATTACGCCTACCTACCTACCTACCTATCTGCCGTACCTAACGTACCGCACTCCACCACACTAGACAACCTGATACCTAGTACTCTACATGGCTGCCTGTCTGCCCCCTCCCCCCCGCCTGTTTGTTGTGCCCCGCAATTTTCATCTTATTTTTCCTTCCTGGGGATTTGGACGGGGTGAACTACTGGTTGGAAAGAGGAAGGAGAGGAGAGAAGCGGGGGATTCGATAGATATTAAGGGGGGGTTCGCTCAAGCATCAAAGTGCGGTACTCTGGTATGCACGGTAGTAGGCCTGATAGATAGATAAGTAGATAGATAGGTGGTGGTGGATAGATTGATAGATAGGGAATAAGAGATTAACTACGGTGCGGTATGATACAGTAATGGTGTAGTACTCGAGATAGCATTTGCAAAAATAGGAACTGAGTACTGTGGACCACCGGTAATGCTTTTTGATCGCCCACTTGTTCGCCAGTTAGGCAGGGAGCAGGAGAACATGAAGCGAAAGTGATAGCCCTTGCGGTTTGCGCCATTCGATGATTGTCTTATTGACTCTAGGCAAGCCTAGCTAAGCGGGTTCACGGTAGTTGGCAGCATGAAGTTAAACTACATTGCGCGGGAAAAAAGGGAGGAGGCAGTGAAGGAAGGGAAGGGAAAGAAAACACCAAAGAACGCACGGGGAAGGTAGTGTTAGTGGGAAGGGGAGGAGGAGCTTGGGGAGAAAAGTAAGATAAAGTCGACTTTACCGGTATCATACTTGTGCGAAAATGAAAATGGAGAAAGGGAAAAAAGCCTAACCCACCAATCATACCCCCTGATCTACACACCCACCACACAGAAAAAAAGGAAAAAGAGAAGAAAAAAACACCCCCTCCTCCCAATAAAAATCAATCACTCCACCAGCGCAGGTCTATCTTCGTCCGATTTTAGAAATCCGTCCGGCACTCCTTTCGCGGCGACATTGGGTGCACCGACGTATGCTCCCAATAGACAACTCCATTGGATTTCTCCCCGGAGTATTTTTTGAATCTCTCTATAAGCATGGAGAGATGCATAAGACATCCCCGTGGCCGGATCACGAAACTTCGCCGGCTGATGCGTGATGACACAAAGTGGTTTATGAGTTTCTGCTTTATAAAATATACCCTCCAAGGTACGTAGAGGATAAGTGAGATTTGGTTAGTAAATGGTGTCAAAACGCAAGAACCCGAGGTAAATTTTCCAATATAGGGCACGGGATTCAAATCCCAGTTCTATCGAGCAAGCAAGGCACAGAAAGGTAAGCCCGCAGCCCACAGTTGCGCCAGGAAAATCTGCGATACTCGCACAAAGGCGGTAACGCCAGCCCGAGGCGTGCTCGGAGTGGACAAGGGGGGGTTAAAGGGGAAAGAAAAAAGAAAGCAACGAGTCAGGGGTCGAGTCAAGCGTCAGGGTCAAGGGAAAGAGAGAAGGCTCAAAGGCCGAGCGCTTTATCAGCCAACCCAGAAAGCTCCTTTCCAAGCCAAACCTTGGGATGACACTCGGGCCGGATCGCGAGGTGCAAACCGGGGAATTGGCGAGGTGCATGCAGTAAAGGCCATGTAACATATATCCCCTGATGACCTAACCCCCAAAGCGACACATAGGGTATGGGAATGAGACCAATTGCCTCAAAAACGGAATAAGTGGAATAGGGTGAAGGATGAAATTATTATGACGGGCAGAAAAAGATTAAGAGGAAAGAAGGGAAGGGTGAAAAAGAAGAGAAAAAGCAACATACGCCAGGTTCTTTTTGGATCGCTTGGGAATAACACCCTGACTAACCCTTCTCGGGTCTGAACAGCCGCCGGGTCAAAATTTTCCAGCACTACGAGATTCCGACTCGAGTGCTCGGTCTTTGGTTTAGCTGGTTTTGATGTGACATGCGGGGATGTACAAGGTGATATTTCGCCCCTCTGCATATCCGGAGAGGGTTCCGGTAGAGCCGCATAATCCAATATCCCTTCCAGGAGAATAGGGATTGGTCCGTGGTCCCGGTGAAGTACCTCCTGCGTGGAGGATGATGGCTGCGGATTCGCATTGGACGGGGTATTTGACGATGCATTGATTATATTGTCGGAAGTCAATATTGCATTTGATTTTGCATTTGCAGCTTCATCAGATTGGGTTGGGCCACTCGGAGGTAGTTGTGGGGATTCAATGTTTGAGTTAGACGCATTTTCTCGTCGCCCATCAATTGTCTGGTGCAGCTGGGGCAGCTGGACCGCCTCCTTGCTGTCATCTCCGTTGCCGTCGGTAATTGATTTTTCTTTATCTTTACTTCTGACCGCTGCCGCCTTTGCTCCCTTGCTCTTCCTCCCTTTAGCCTTCTTCCCCCCTCCTTTCTCCCCATCCTCGCTGTTGTCAAGAATTTCCACCAATCCCTTCCCAACCCTCACAAGTTTTCCCTCACCGTTCCACTCGGCAGTTCCACTCCACCACGTAATCACAGGCCCTACCAACTTGCGGTTTTGCAGGGCTGCAAGTTTTTTCCGTTGCTCCTCTAACCTAACCGCCTCGCTTTCTTCCCATTTGTTCAAGCTTTTCAAGTTCCGCTCCTCGGTGAGCTTTGCCTCCTTCAAACGCTCCACCTGCGTCATTTCTTTGCGAGGATTCTCTTTGTCTTTTTTCGCAGCTGCAGCCTCCATCAACTTGATGGTATGCAGCCGGCGCTTCTCGGACTCTTGTAGCCTCTTCATTGTTTCCGTCCTGTTTTGTAATGATAGGGTTCGGCTTGAGGCCCTTGTAGCTGTAAACTCGGGAATCCATGAAACCCTCTCCGACTTCTTTCTAGGCCTCGGAGGAGACCCCCGGGATGGGGACGTTGCCGTTGTTTGTGCGGCCGTAGCCGTGGTCGTAGTAGAGCTTCCGTCCTGGATTGTGACTCGCTTTCTCGTCGATACCCTCGGTTTCAAGAATGCTTCGGCAGCCTTCCGCTTCTTCGCGGCTCGCTCTTCCTTTGCTTGTTGCTGTAGTTCCCTCTCGCCCTCGAGATCCTCCTCGCCTTGTCCACCCTCTTTTCCGTCGACACCACCACCCCCGTTGTAATCATCCTCGTCGTCAGAGGACTCCAGGAGCACATCCGAGAGCTCTTCCACATCCCTGGCCTCGAATTCGACATCGTCCTCGTCTTCGAGGAAGAGGGTATCCTCGGCGTCAGCTTCTTGATGTAATAGCGACGCAAGTCGGTTTCCCGCTGTCGAACGTCTCTCTCTGCCGGCGACAAGAGATTCCACGACACTATTGCCCATGTTGTTGTCGTAAATCGCGTTGAAAAGAAGGAAGGTGTTCGTCTAGATCGAAATCAGGGTGTGACGCGCCGCATCACCGATCAAATCGGGATTATATAAGCAACCCCTGATAACGTGATCCCCGCCGATCCGAAGCATAACACCCCAGGCACGGGCCCCGCTGGGGGGGTTTTAGAAAAAAGGGCTGCAAACTGCATGATGCCGGTATCGCTACCGCTGTCGTGGGATTCCCTGCTGTTGGTCGTCGGTGCTTCGTCGCACCATCCAGGCGTGTTTAGGATCATATTAAGTCACTCGGGCGTTCACATATTTCGGGACAGCCCCGACCACGGACTCGCTGTGACCAACGGCGGTGATTCGGATTTGGGCTCTGGGGGGCACCGGCAGTGCTCACAGGTTCTATAAGGTATTGGGACTGTTTCCCTTCTTGCTTTCCCTCACTCATTCAAAGTTGGGGCTTCACTCTGGTACCGTCCGGTGGGGGTGTAGTCTGTGTCTGTACTATGCATGTAAATACCGTGCGATCAACCCGCAAGATATGTGCCTTTCTGGATAGGTGCCCGTCGTGGAAACAGCAGTTTTCTGAAACCTATCCGACGCCATTTCGTTACAATTACATGGTAACCTTTTGTACATTTTGCCCTAGTAGGCGCGTTTTGAGCACTTGTTTCAAACTCTGCCCGGTGCTGTTGGAGCTGTTGGAGGTACCCAGGGTGTCACAGTTGACTGTGGGAGGTTGGGGAATGTTATGGATCGTTCTGTGGTAGTCGCGATGTACGGAGTAATAAAGAGGAATGGGGACGTATAGTACGCGGAGGCACGGAGCGGGGTGGGGTGATCCACGGAGGGGGGGCGAGGTAACGAAGTTTATTAGTCATAATATTATCATATCTTTCCTGTCTTTCCTACACTCTCTCTAAGTGGCAAGCGGGCCCGCTCGTTCTATTGCTGCAACATTTATAGACACAAGAATAGATCTGTTGTTAGGGTTAGTAATACTAGCGGATTACACACACCAATGCCTAGAGGACATTTAGTGATTACCCACCCGTTATGTCTTGTTCTTCCCTCACATGGTTTACATATATTTCTTGTCAGAAACCATCTACATTTATGTTTGTGGCCACCGGATATCACTCGGTATTTGGATTCGATGAATCTGGGCATGTCCACCATCGTTGACTCCCTACCCATGATGGAGAAACGCTTGGCTCCGATACAAGCACTGCATTCGGTATCAGAAGGGACATCTCTGTGGCTGCTGAACGATATTTGTCAACCCCCGGGAGGCCACTCTTGAGCAAGATCGTGAAAGCTAATAGATATATGATAGATCTACCACGCATTTGTGAAGTGTGTGGAATACCGCATTTGAGGATTCCCGGTAAAAAAAAAAACAGGGAGAGAGAAGGCAGCTCTGTTTGTAGATTTCCTATTTATGTCAATTCGTAGGTTTAGAGTTAGTTGAAGCTCTCCTATTTTTAGATGGAATCTTTGTTCAACTCCAGATTTTCGCACAAAAAACACCTCTTCCACCATATGATACCAGACACACGAGCATAAAAGCATAGATCTGCACCACCCGTTGGTAACGGCCTTCGGCAAGATTCCACTCCTTACTTTGGGTGTCAACATACCATGATCTCTGACCAGTTGGTAAGGGAACATCTTTGCTGTCCTAGATGTCTACATGTTTGCACACGGCCAGAGGGCAGAGGATCGGAGGGCGAACGGCTGCATAATAAGCGTTTAATTCTATCTACTCCTACAAATTCAGCGTGGCGGCAGGTGCATTCGGCGCAATATGTTGGCTATTGAAGCATAGAGGCCACTGCGCCCCCAACAACCGCCAATTTTGAAGGACTCCAAAACCTAATTAAGTGTAATGCGAGGTCCGACACTACGCACATAGATGCCGAAGGCACTCGCGGACTCACGCGGCCGATGTGTCAATCCTTCCCAGCCCTCCCGCAACACATCCTCATGTACCCACGGTCGAATGCCTCTCTTCCGACACCCGGGGCTGCCCCGACTTTGGGTGGACACTACGGCCTCGTGAGTGAGATCTAGGTCCACTTCATATCTCCCATACACCCGTACATATACAAAAGTCACATGCAATCATAGTAGTAGCCTGCGAACAGATGGAGTCTTATGTGAAATGGCAGAGTACAGCATGTGTATTGCCTAATAGGAATAACTGATCAGCTAGCATACCGTAACTAAAACAACAGGTAAAGCTAGAATTGTAATTCCAAACAACCCCTATGATCACAGCTTATGGTAATCATCAAACCCTGCTATTCCCACTTCTCCACTCATGACTCCAGTTCCTAGCTCCCCGCTATGCAAGGGGATTCAGTTGTTGGGTGATTCTAGAGGGTCGTATTATATATTGTGTAATTATCTGTGGTTTACCAAAGCTCAATGTTTATTTGCATAATAATCTAGAGTTGCGGACTAATTATACAGTTAACTGTCGTTTTTACTTCTTCCCACTTCACGGCATCTGGCCATGTACTTTGAAGCCTCAAGAAGGCGACCAGGGCCGCCACTTCATTTACCGTGTGGTCTTCACGGTAAATCCTGATCAGGGCCGTATTCCCATGTGCATGCTTGGATACCTCATGTTACACTTGTGGGATACAACGCTCCACATCTTTTGCAACCAATTTGCGAGATGCGATTTCCCGGGTGAGAATTCTCTTGAGGGCATCTGTTTGGGCTAGGGTGTTGAGCGCCCCCTGGACACCTCCCGCACAATTCTTCTTGATTTTGCCTTCGATTTTCGCCTGATAGACAATTCTTTCTGCAGCTGAATATCAGTAATCTATGATCTCTATGAATATAAATTAATTTACCTAGTGCTCCACGTAAATTGAAGTTACCCGTAAGTTTCAGATTTTCAAAGTGAACCCAAGCGTCCAGTCCATCCGTCCTTGGGTGCGGACCGGACGGACGGCAGTGCAGGGGTGGATGCCGGGATGGACGGGCATCTCGGCGTCCGTCCAGATCACTGCCCGGGACGGACGGGCGGGCCCTGGAGGTTTCTCAGGGGGCAGGATGCACCAGGTTCCTGCGGGTGACGGCCGGGCCCTGTAGGTAATGGCCGGGCCCTGTGGGTAATGGCAGGGCCCTGCAGATAACCGCCGGAAGATGCCAGTTGCTCTGGGGCTGCGGGGCCCGGACGTCAAGCCTTTGGACAGCCGTCTTTATGAAAGACGGACGCCATGCCCTGCCGTCCTCACCCACCCTGCCCGGGACGCCCGGGACTATAGCCCGCTAGGACCCTGTAGGGCGCCCCGGACGGTTGGGAACACTGGATTTTCATCGCACACGAGTTGGATGGCAGACTGCATAGGTATTAGAAATTGTGAGAGGACCATGGGACATAACATGGACATGATTGCAGTTCAAGGATCCAGGCTATGCTTTGGTGAGATCATACAGTACATAGAACTCGGAGGTGCTGTGTACTTTCTCTTTCTGTGTCAAAGTTCCAGTTCGAGGGATCGCAATTGTGGCGTCAGTGCTTATTCAAGGCTTTGCACCTTCTGGGTAGGAGTCCGCACTAGCACGAGTGTGAGCACTGGTATATCCTCATTCCGCTCCCGCTCCTCGATAGACCTGGTCACGGCCCCCAACCCACCATTAACTACTTCTTCCCTGCCCCGCGGCTACGTACCCCCAGGCGCCCCATCCCCCCTCATCCCAATCTTCCCCGCTTCCGGCAACAAAGCCCCATGCTCCTCCACCATACTGTTGCCCACCTGACCCGTGTTGCCCGTCTCCTCGCCCCAAATTCCTACAACCCACACAGTCTCGCCCACCTACTCCCGATGCTCATCAGCAATCGTATACACTCTCTCAACCTCTCCGACTCGCCTGCTAAGCCCTGCCAGAACCTCGCAGCCGTCTTCTTGCGTGCCCACAAGCTCGGTGTTATCGGCCGCTTGCTCAATTTTCACGAGGACTTCCTCCAGTTGTACCGGTTATTTGCCGCCATATTGGGGTCAGGTTTGGGTGACTCTCTTGGATTTGAGGGTGGAGAAGGCCGGTAACTTTTAATGGATTGTCTGGGGGTGCGGGCTTTGGCTCCAGAGGTTGAGATATTCGTGGAGAGCGCAGAGATTGGGGGGTTAACTCTGAGTGGGGGTTCGAATTTCTTTGTCTGGTGTGGAAGGGTAGATAGTCGTAGTTCGTAGAAATGGGGGGGTTTTAGGATACCCCAGCAGACAATCAGTGAATTACGGCGGGTCAAGTAGACATCGAGTGCAAAAAAAAAAAAACTCAAGCGAGAAGAAGGTTGTCTTGCTTACATAAGCAAGTTTCAGAAGAATGGAAGTGCTCGATTGATCACACTTGTACGAGTACTGTACTCCAGTCAATCACACCAACACTCCAATTTTGATCACACCGACATTTCAAGCTGATCGCATTCACAACCATTTTTTTTTTAAAAAAAAAATATTTCAAAACTTGCTTACAGGTAGATCTTGAGGCAGGCTATTATTCCATTTAAACAAAATTTTTTTGCCAATATTACAAAAATAATCATTACAGACCAATTATTTCACGAATTTTAAAAATTAAATATATTTCAAGGACCTAGGAAGATACTCTACCAGATACTCTAGCCTCAGGACTATTCATCCACTTTTGTGGTTGTTGGCAATTGTTATCCTTTTCGCTTATATGCACCCAAATTTATAATATAATAAATTTAACTTTCATTTCGTGATAAATTAACAGATATATGGAGGATCGGTTCTTTACAATGTATTGACCTGTCCTAATATTGACACCGTTTTTTCAATTTTTGAAGAATTTAATATTGATTTTTCTCATATCCTAAATACAGTTACTCGGCCTTGGTGTCTCCTTTCGTTGCGACCCTCTCGCTTGAGATTTTTTTCGCACTCGATGTCTACTTGACCCGCCGTAAGTGAATGGGTAAAACCAAAAACCATTATATTATGGAAAGTGTTGGAATAAATATCTAAGCATTTATTCAAGATCCTAGTACAGTATATTAGTCTGAACAGTCAGAATTGGAAATGAGGTTATGCCAAGCTTTAATGGAGCCTCTTGGAAAGATGCACGGAGCCCTACCGGGTTGACGACAGGCGTGCTGTGGCTGGCATCCCAGGCTGGAGATCCTACTGTCTCAGATGTATCATAGATTGATTGATAGCACTGTGGGTGTCTTGGTGTGTGCGTCGGGAACCGCTCGGCCAGCTACGAGTAGATAATATACACACAGATCTCGGGAACAGATGTCCTTTTTCTCCGGCTGGGAGTGTGAGAGGGAGTGGTGAGGCATTCGAGCTACGATAGCGGCGGAATAACACCATCTCTTACCCAAAACGAAGGTTCGGTACTATGTTTTTGTTATGATAGGGTCCCACGTCAATCACCAATCTCTAATTTTGAGATCACCGAGAGCCTTAATGAGTAAAGTCATCGTCAAGAAGGAATCGCCCGTGGGTACAATTCCTCAATAGTAGTAGTTTAGAGAAGGTACTCGTATGTTTCCGAATAAAGCAAGGTACCATCACGAGGAGCAACAAGTAATACTGGGATCTCGATGCTGTATTAACATATCTTGCCACGCCTTCACTAAGCCGCCCCCAAAACACACAACCCACGAACTCCAAACGCATCTTCCCGACCCAAGGAGAGATATTGTGGAAAGGAAATATTAATATTTATTTTATTAAAACTTTTGCGCACACTATCCCACACACTGTCCCTGTGGAGGTATAACCTTACTCAGAAGACCTATCTCCGATAATTACCGAAATACGGACTTATCACCTCTCCCACCTCTCAACAAATGCTTTTTTCTCCCCTCGCCCACTTAAATCACCACCGCCTTTCTTCAACTCCTCCAAGCCCCCAGCAATCCCTTCCATCCTCTCAGCCACAGTTCCAACTTTACTCTCAACATCCTCTAAGCCCTTAACTAGCTCCTCGCTAATCAGTCCAGCACCCGGAAAGTCATTACCAGACCTTAATGCTGCCTCTAGCAGTCGGCTTACATTCCACATTTCTGTAAGCTCGGACTCTCCGGTTGCAAGTTCCTTCTCCTGTGCCTTGAGTTTGGAATTTTGTTGAACGATATGTTCTCTGATCTGTGATTCCTTGATCACTGGGACAGGAGGCGTTGGTGGTACAGATTTAATCGGGGATATGAAAAGAGGAGTGATAGTTGGCGGAACGGAAATACCCAATAGTGCCAGCATACGCAGTTCAGGGTACTCGTCCTCGTCGGGTGGAAAATCCGTGCTTCTACCACGCCTGTGCCGCGGAGGAGTGAAACCCGGAACCGTGCGGAAGGGAAGCTTTTTGCCCGGGCTTGAGCTAGGGCTCTTGGGAGCTGGTGGGGGCGTGCTTGGGGTTGTGACCTTGGGAGGCATTGTAAGCGGAGAGACAGATTCCTCTGCAATTGTTTCTAAGACCGTAGAAATTGCTTTTTGCTTGGAAAGCTCTATTTTCAAACTCTGGGCGGTCGCCCTGTGGCGTTTTTGGAGATGGTGGAGGACATCACAAATCTATAATTATATTAGCAACGCTCTATAGAGCTTCATAGAGAGAACTCACATATTTTCCACCTAATCGTAGGCCCTTGCTAGCTTTCATTCGGCCTTTGTGTACTTCATCCAGTACCGGTTGAAGGAACTCCTGTTCGGCGGCCATTTCTGCCACTGACGGGATTTCGGCGTATAGGCTTTCAAGGTCTTTTTGGAGCTCTTCTACTTCAGGGTCACCATTCTCCGAGTTATGCGAGCCAGCTACTTCCAAGAAGATTCGGTCAAGACGGGTTTTCAGTGCTGTGGCCGAAAGAGTGGATAGCCTGTGAGACGCATTAGCACCCTCCTCAAGAGGTAAAATTCAGAAGGGCTCTTGCTTTTTTACAAGCGCAGTTACTCTCTCAACAACCTCCTTCCCGTCATCACCATCGTCACCAACAATCACGCCACCTGCAAGTCTTTCCAACCGTGCAAGTACCCTGTCATCACTCTCCAACATCTTATTTACACCTTCAACATCAATGGCAGACTCCTTCATATATTGCTTCAGATCGATTATCTCCTCTTTTAGGATACTTAATAAATCATCAATCTATCACTGTTAGAATAAATTTCACCATGCATGTGCCGAACTGAACAGAAACTTACAGCCGCCTGATGGTCCTCCTTCTGAGATAGCCACTTCCTTCTCCTCCGCTCATCTAGCTTTCGCTTACGATCCTTATCTGCTTTCGTCTTATCTTTCATAGATTTCAAGGCTGCCTTCTGTCTCCTCAGTTGGGCCGTATGTTGCCTCAGTAGCTCAGTACTCTTTCGTAGCCCTTCAATCTCAATCTCCAAGTCCTCTTCGGACCGCGGTTTGACAAACCCGAGCCCAGGGTGTGCTTTCTGCAGCTTTGATAGCGCGCCCGTCTTCTTGAGGTGATTATATCTATAAATAAATGTTAACCATTGAATGACACCCCCACTACCAATTGGGGAACCTACATCTCAAGCTCTTCCATGGAGACCAGCGTCTCCTCCGCGATAAACCGTTCAACCCATTGTGTCACCGGGGCAGCAGTTTTGGCGTTGCTGAATACCCAAAGGACATCCTCTTCCCCGAGTGGGATTTCGTGAGCTGATAACGCTTGCAGGAGCTTTTTCGAGGCTCCTATTGAATCCATTGTAGGGGACAAAGTGCTTTGGATGATGTAAACAAATGTCGTGGAGTCGCTATTGCCAAGACTTGGCGCACAGGGGCTCTGTCCGGGGTTAGGGCTGTTGGCCGCCTCCCGCAGCTTGAGACCCTTAGCTTAGTAGTTGCAACCATGAACCCCAGGCCAACGACATCTGAGGATTGAAAGTTGAAAGTGAAGATATGGTGAATTCTACAGTTGAATAACCTGGAGCTCCGGAAGGTGGGATATCTGCTATTTTGCTATTTCACTTGTAGGTGCCCTCCTCTTATCCACCTTTATTTTTCTGACATCATTCCATTTCACAAATCAAATGCTACGCCCCGTGATTGCTAAGTAGACCATCCGATCTTTATGTAGGCATCTGGTGGCTCTGCCTGGGTTGCCTAACCCTCCATCTGGCGGCTTCCCGGGCGCCCATGGTATTTGGCGACCGGAAATAATTTAAACCGGACTAACTCAGGCACACCAGAATCACGGCCTGGCCGGACTGGCCGCTTGGTATCACTGCCTAGCATCACAATCTTAGGAAACCCTTGCTGTTAGTAGTGTATTTGCACGAAGGTCTTTATCCTTTGCTGCTAGAAGTCTAATTTTGGCACTCGTTACACTATCCTTTTGTATTCTTCTTGGTTCCGCTTCCACATTTCACCATTTCTCCGCCCACCGCCCACTGCCCAGCCTTTACTCGTTCAGACGGTGACACGAACCTAGCTACAGTCCACTGCACAACTTCAGATATCCCCGTGTCCTCACCGACTATCCAGCTGTAGACGAAAGTGGGGGTATCTCTCATAATTTTTAGGCGGGGAAATTACTGACTACTTTAATGCAGTACTGGGAATTGTTTGTGGATAGAGATGGTGGTAGTGGGTGCTTAGGCCGTACGGGTATGGAGAAGGACTTACGGTAGGTTCATCGTTTAAATACCATGCCATTATTTTTACCATTATCCCATCATCGCCTGTACCACCTTGCATAAGGGAGACAACTATGATAGGACCACCCTATAGAGCGAAACAGCCCATGAATTTGTTGTTGCGACACCACCCTGCCCATCGCACCAACATACGCAGGACTAGACCGCAAAACCCACCCCAACAAGAAAACAGTCTCACCGGGCGGTGGCCACACCACACAGACTTGATATTTGTCTACGAGAATAATATCTTTTAATGGCAAGATGGCCGAGTTGGTTATGGCGCCAGGTTAAGGTTATCTTAACATGCATCCTGGTTCGGGAAACTGAGCGTGGGTTCAAGTCCCACTCTTGTCACATCTTTTTTCTTCTCCTCATTGGTTATCATACATGGGTTGAGATTACCATGTGAAAACAATATCCCCCGAGTGTTCTTGTAGAGGTGTAACAATCCAATCACTAGAGGTTGGTATAATTGCGCAAATCTCGAGCCCGCTGGTCCGGGGTTTGGCTCAATCTTGTTTCCACCAAGAGCACGGTGAGGTTTAGTCTTTTGGAACCTAAGGAGGAAAAATTATCACGTAATAACTTATATTGCAAGCCGGCATTAATATATCTCACGGAATTTAAGGTCAGTGCACTGAAGATATCATAGCATTTTCTTCGTTTGGTGTGATAACATATGGACACAACCCACTAAAGCCACCTAATCAGGTTATCCACTGACCAAAGCAAAAGTAGACTACCACCTAAGCACTTCACCACAGGGAAAATACCACCACCAATTCTCACCTAATATCAAACGAAATCCATACAGTTTTGCCCTCTCAAAGTATAAGTTTTAATAGTCCTAGCGTAGTCTAGTCTCCTCTTCTCCTCTTCTCGTCATAACCAATCACTCGCCCTAAGTAGAAAGGTAAATATTCTACTAGCCCACTTAACTTGTGCTTGACTCTCTCCTTTTTCACCTCCCTTTCAAATTCTGTACCTCCAGTCCGACACTTGGGGGCTAATAGAACCTATTGTTTCAGCCCAGTTACAATTGAGGCATGAATTCATTAGGAACTGGTTTGTGTTTTAATTTTGAGGAAGATATTGTTACTTGAGATCCTGGCTGGGGGGATGGGGAGAAGGTGTAGGGTTATTTATTTCTTGTCTTTTTTTGCTATAAATTGGGATGTTCCATCCCACTGGCCGTCGGGCGCTGTGTGCAACAGATTTGGTTAAGAAAATCACGGCATCTGGGGTGTATCCTTAGTGTTCGGCATGAGTATCCACCTGGGGAGTCGGAAATTGTTAGGGAGCTCCTCGCATCGTTGGGGAGTTGGACTAGTAGTCGCCAAGGATTGCGAAATCAACCTCGGGGATGGTTTCAAGTCAAGCCAAGGCACTGGTATATCAGTCATATTTTAATTCTGAAAGAATGAGGTATGATTATTCGGGAAACTCTGCCGATTTCATAAGACGTCTTCAGAGATAAAATACCTCTTCCACATTCACCTCCCTATATTCATTATCAGCTTGGTGAGAGAGATACCTGAACTCACCACTGGAAATACCACGAAAAAAGAGTTTGTAGAGAAATACCCCGGCCTCAACAGCATTATTTGGGGCTCGTGACATGTCGCACCTTATTCTCTGGTATGATCGCTTATCTTATTAGGCGAAGCCCAATCGACGTAGGATCCGTCTCTTACACGTCCACTAGGACTTGCAATGTCAGTATCAGGTGGAAAAAGAAAGAAAGATAGAAGCCACACCCGGTCAATTTACCCTATTGACGACTTATTTATTCCTCTAAAGCAGCCCCCTTCCCCTACGAGTGTATTCGTACTAGCCCAAATTTTATTGGAACAGGTGCACCACTTGCCGGCAAAAATAAAGAAAGAAATAATTTTCGTGTAAGGACAATTAATGAGTGGTAGATAACATCTATGCATAATTGTTTTTACAAAATGACCAATTGGCCACCGGGGCTGTGGAAACATAAAAAACCGGAAAGGCGATCTGAAAAATCTATCATAATTAGAACTGTTGGGCTTCTTCATTCTGCCCTATCCCTTCTACGAGTAGTGCGCCAACGATGAAGCATGGCAGAAATGGCATGAAACGAATACGGGCAGAGTGAAAACAGAGTCAACAAATAGCCCTAACAATGGAAAACCCCAGAAATAGCAAAATCGCCACGTCGAGCCAACACCTACAGGAACAAACGCCAACCCTCGAAGTCTCGGGTCTTGATAGTTTTAGTATTGAGGCTTGAGTGGGGGAGCATTCAACATGGTGATCCTCTTGGGCGAACAGCTAACGGCGCTCACGTTGATCAGATAAGATCGTGACAACCAGATTAGATCAAGACTGCTGTCGCCACATCAGATAACTTTGTCTCGTAAGTGCGCCAAGACACTATTTATGTAGCCGCGTTCGCATTTGCAACCAACTTTCGGGGTTACACGATGTGGCCATCGAGCTGAATTTGACCTTTTCAACTCTTTAGCCTTCCTTCACTTCACCCCCAACATAACAAAATCTCTTTGCCTTGAAGCTTCTTTTCGCCCACTCCGGTATCTTGAAAACCCCTTTCCCCCTTTCCTCCCTTTTTATACTCCTCAATAGATGGCCAGCAGTTCTACCCGGCAAGCGCCGGGATTCTATCCGACACCGTCGAAAAGCACGGTCGCACCGCCGGCGGTGGACACAGATACACTGGAGCTTAAGGATATGATTGCAAGCTCTCCGCCGCCTGAGTTGGAGCTTAGGGATGATATTATCAAGCTGAGTGTCAACGGTGACGAGGTCGCTGTTCGTGGATTACTCGATAGTGGGAAGGTTACTGCAGACTGGTTGGGCGAGGATGGGGTCGGGCCGTTACATGTACCTTGGCCCCTCATTTTTCCCACCCTTTTTAGCTTATCTGATCTTCCCAAGCTTGCGCCGTTCATCTAAGAGGCTAACTGAGGTAGTGGGCAGCGATCAACAATCGGTACGCAATTTGCAAGCTCCTGGTAGAGCGAGGAGCAGCTGTGAATGCCGCTGGAGGCGAATCTAATGCTACCCCTATAATGTGGGCTGCGCAGCGTGGACACTACTACCTCGTTAACCTTCTGCTGAAGCACGGCGCCGACCCTTGTATGAAAGACATTCATGGATACAATGCACTTCACTTAACTACGTTTGAGGGGAACATGTTCCTGTTGGTGTTGTTACTGCATAATGGGATTCCTGTGGACATTCCAGACTCGAACCAACACACTTCGTTAATGTGGGCAGCTTACAAAGGATATTCAAGTGCTGTGGATCTCTTTCTACGCTGGGGGGCAGACGTTCGTGCTGTTGATGATATGGGTTTTACTGCATTGCACTGGGCATTGGTACGGGGAAACTTTGGTTGTGTACAGAAGCTCATTGAGTACGGAGCCGACAGATTCGCAAAAACTAATGAGGGGAAAAGCCCGGCGACAGTGGCGGAAGAACTGAAGACACAGAGAGTTTGGTGGGATGCTTTAGAGGATTGCGGCTATGGCAAGGATGGGAACCCATTACATCCTAATGGGACAATCTTGGGTGTACGAGTAGCGGACAAAACCACTGTGCTCAACAGATTCTTTCTTTGTTGGCCGACCCTAATCATATGGGCCATGATAATGTGTTTAACTTATCTCTCTTGGATTCCGGGTATCCTTTCTGCGGTCATTTCCGGTTTAGGCTTACACTGGATTGCTATCAGAGCGGGCAATTATGCGGAGGGTGATCAGAAAGTAATAAACAATACACCATATCTAGCAGGAATATTTGTGGGGACCATATTCTGGACTGCGGAACGATGGTTGTTTCACATTCTGCCGAGTAAGTTACCCCCCTCACCCCAATTGTACTCAACCCTAGCCCAACAGCCAATAGTGGGTAGAAAGTACTCACAATTTGTTCAAAGACACCTTTAGTTCGGCTCCTTTCAGCAATATGTTTTTCGCAGTAACATTCTCGTCTTGCATCTACTTTTACACTATATGCATGATTTACCACCCAGGCTATATACCCAAGCTTTCCAGTGTAACAGAGCAGAAAGCGGTTATAGAAGAGCTCCTGGCTTTGTGGAAATTTGATGACTACAATTTCTGTGTTGAATGCATGGTTCGTATGCCACTACGGAGCAAGCACTGCCGCAAATGCCGCAGGTGTGTTGCCAAGCATGATCAGTAAGTCCCTTATTTTTTTTCCCGCATGTTTTTTGATAGCGCGTTCCTAACACCAACCTAGTCATTGCCCTTGGGTCTTCAACTGTATCGGCGTCAGAAATCATAGGCAGTTCTTCCTTTACGTGCTTAGCCTTGAGATAGGCATCTTTATGCTCGTCCGTCTGGCTATCATTCACTACACAGTTCTTGGCCTCATCCCGAAAGCGGAATGCAGCATCCTAGCCGAGCCATTCTGCTCAGCCGTGCTCCAGGACCCTTTCACGGCTTACATATTTGTTTGGGGCGTGCTCCAAGCCTCATGGGTGACCATGCTCCTTTTAGTGCAACTAGTCCAGATAGCCCGTGCGCAGACAACCTGGGAATCCATGACCTCCGGCCGCCACCACCGCGGCCACGGCAAAAAAATCACCTCAGCCGTAGCATCCACCATCGCTACCAGCGGAGCTAGAATGGAAGGCGTCCAATTACTCCCCACGTCCCGGCGTCCCGAGCCGTCTGCAGAAGCCAGCGGAGGACACCACCATCCAAGTCATCACCACCACCGCCGCCGCGGCGCCAATGGCACCTGTTTCTCACGGGCGAAGAAACTCCTCGGTGTAGACGTCCTCGTCCATACCGCCCAGGATGCCAGTAACCCTGCCCGCCGCCGTCGCGGTAACCCATTCTCCCGAGGAATTCTCACAAATTGCAAAGACTTCTGGTGTGATCCCGCACCCGTATTCAAAGATAACGTTATCAATGATGGGGAAGCACTCCTCGGCGGTGCCCCGGTGGACTACTATAGGATTTATGAGACTCCCCCCCGTGTGCGTGCTGGTAGGGGTGACGCTACGAGATATCAGCGGATCGCGGAAGAAGAGGAGAATGTTTAGACCTCGGGTCGTTTCGTGTTTTCTTTTGCTTCAGCTACGATTTTCACTTTTCACTTTTCACTTTCCTGTTCACGCTGGCTGGCTGGTTGGGTTGGGTTCATTGGTGCGGTAAAAAGTAATATGAGGGTTTATGATATCCGATATATGTACTGTTTAGCTACGGGCCGTATAAATAATATTTACTTGTACTGTAAACTGTCTTGTTCTTATAGCTCCCGAGGAAACTCTCCCGGAATGTCGCTCTATGGATGCCTGCGGACTCAAGAGTTTCCTATTCTTCCCTTCTTGTACGAGGCCGATATTTGGCAAAGGTAGAGTCTGTTCCCATGCGCTGGATGGCAAAGCTCGCTTTTGCTTGGGAGGCAAAGATTCTAGAGCTTACAACAGAATTTTACGACTAGGTACCAGATCATACTTTATCACAGTGCTTTTATTCGTGGACAGGACATAAGGAGCTGTGATTGTACACTACCTATGGGGTATGAAAGGCCAGCGTTTCCCCTCCCCTAAACTTCTCAATTTTTTCTCCAGTTCTTTCCTTCTTCTATTTTCACTAACTACTTTCTGTCTATGCTTCCCTCTTCCGGAATCCATCGAAGCGCATAAAGTTCGTCATACACGATCACTCGTGTTGGAAGGAAGTACGAATAGTGCTCAAACAGTAATTTTACAAAAAGTCACCATACAATACGATAATATAGTCTGGCACCGGAAGTAGTGTGGGGGGAGGCGTAACTTTGATCTCTTCAATCGGTCGAGGATACGAGTAGAAAACTAGGGCATTTTAATGTTCATAGTCAGAATAAATCAATATTTGCACACAGTCCCCCTATGGCTTCTGGCACTACATCATACGATAACTCACTGTTGAGCACGGTAATGGCTGCGTCGTAGATTACGACCAAAGAATGCCGTTTCCATGTATGAGGCGTGGAGCCGGCCTTCTCCACGTATTTAGGCCCGTTGGTTTCTCACGGCTCTTATCGAGAACGTCGCCCCTAGCCCGCCCCGCCTCACGCGAGAGGTCTCTTACGATGGTACAAGTGCAATCAGGTCATCGGCTCTTTGATCTTCTCAATCTATTTCTTCAGCGAGAATTTAGGCTCACGGAAGTCGTATTCGGGTGGGGGTGGGAAAAAAATGAAGAGTGTTGTATAATCGGGAATGAAGGTGCGAGATAATGGATGAGTCTGTGGCATCTTTGGGTATATTGAAGTCAAAGCGGTTAAGAGGATAAAATCTTATATAATCCTCTATCTCTACCTGCATTAGATCCGTAATCTCCCTCCTTCTCCGAGGCCAGAAAGCCGTAAGAGGATTAATTTTTTCCTCGCACGGTAAAGCTAGAGCATTATAAGTGTGTTGGATCTCATTATCCGGTAATCGCGTTTCTGGGAGCCTGTCGGAATAACCCTATCTTGTGTCTATTCCACAATTCACGCTCATGATCTGATGGTGGATTATGAGATTTTTACGGCGGCTGGAGCGTGCGGATGTTTATAGCATGGGGGTCATGCTGGTGCGCTAAGCGTGGGCTTATTACGGGGTATCATAACAAGAAATTGCCCATGCGTGAGCCACTTGGGGACAGCAACTGACTGGATCGGGAATAGATAATTATTATATTATACTAAGAATAGACTATAAATTCAAATCTACAAAAGTTGCAAGTTGTTAAAGGGATCAAGATAGGCATATATTGTATTGAATAACTGACTATTTTGGAGTAGAAGGATTCTCGAGTAGCATATTACTGTACTCGTACAGTGCAGTGCAGCGCAGTGCAATCGTGTCCGTTTAATAATTATACCCTAGCACACACCCCTCTCAAACCATCACAGTTTCATAAAGTGTTAGAGGATGATTTTTAATAATAACGGTGAATTATGTATCAATTTGTAAAAGCTTTGAGGCAGAAGACAACTCTAATACCTCAAGAGGCTGGTGTCTTGGCCAAGATACACGGGGAATAAAATTGTACATATCATACTACTAAAGCATGTATTGGACTGAGTTTTGATATTGTTCAAAAGACAGCAGGCTTGCTGTGGCTTATGATATATTGTACGGTACTCGGGTGCATAACAATCGGAAAAGCGATTTTCGTGATTTGTTGTGACAAGGAGATGACTGTGAAAATTAGAGAGGTTGCGCCCTCAGCGAGATTGCACCCACGGCGAGATTCCTTACTAATAAACTGCTAACCGCTGTGAGAAAGTTGCCTCTAAGGGAAAGAATCTCGCTGAGGGTGCAACCTCTTTAGAGGCTAGCAAGTTTGCAGAGGGAGACGACCGGGGGGGGGGGGGGGGTGGGATTCAACCGTGATATTGGTATTAACGACCTAATAATTATAAGCGGGAAGTTAAAACACGGGTCTCAAATACCTACGGAGGTACAGCGCCTAAGTTTTGTATGTTCCACAAGCAGGGGGCGTTTGGCTAGCAGGGATGAGAGACAAATGGGGTATAGTGGATTGGTCGTCTTGGAGCATGAGTACTCAAGTAGAGTGAAAATTTTTCTCACCTGTGAGGTTATGTTTTTTTTTGTACTCCATGTTTATAGTTAATCCAAGATGCCAATTCCAGGAGGCCCAATATCTTTCCATCTGACAAGAGACCAAAGGCGAGACTGTCAGCTTCTGAAGGCAATCAGGTGGAAGCAGACACAAATTCAGGAGAGAACTGGATTTTCTCTGCAACAAATTCAGTATGCGTGCACTTCTCCAGCAACTCCAGTAAAGTGTACTGGACGTCCTCCTGTGCTTACCCAAGTCCAAACTGAGGACCTTATTGAGTATGTATGCGCATCTGCCCGGAACCGGCGCCTTTCATATCAACAGCCCACCGATGAGCTGGAATTGGGAGTTGGAAGGAAAGCTATCAGATCAGCCTTAATCAAGGAAGGTTTCCACCGTCATCTTGCAATGAGAAAACCTCCGATCAATGAGCGGAATTGGGTTATAAGGCTTGCGTGGGCTCGAGAGCATGCAGATTGGACGATGGAGCAGTGGTGCTCCATCTTATGAACAGATGAGACTTGGATTACGGGTGGCAGGCATACGAGAACGTGGGTTACCAGAAGGGCTGGTGAGGAGTGGAATCCTACGTGTATCATGGAGAAACACCAGAGGAAATGAGGATGGATGTTCTGGGGTTGCTTTCATGGAAGTAAGCAAGGCCCTGGGATCTTTTGAGAAAAGGACTGGGGGTCTATCAATTCTGAAAGTTACCATGCGCATTCGGTTCCGGTAATCCACGGATACATTGAATTGTGTCGTCGAGATGGAGTTCATTTAAAGCTCATGCAGGATGGTGCTCCTGGCCATGCAGCTGGAGATACAACAATCGACCTACGAGAGAGAGGAATAGAGGTCATTTACTGGCCAGCCTTTTCTCCGGATCTAAATCCGATTGAGCGAGTTTGGCACATCATGAAGAATTATTTACAAGACAATTTCCCCGAAAACATGACCTATGATCGACTATGAAGTGCTGTCAAGGAAGCTTGGGACAACGTTGGAGAATATCAGTTTTACGAACTGATATCAAGCATGCCCCAACGATGCCAAGCTGTAATTCAGGCGAATGGCCTCTTTACCAAATATTAAAGCTAGTCTTTAATGGATTGCCGGTTGGACATGCGGTTCGGTGGTTAGGCAGTTGTGTAGATATGCAGGTTTACCGATGTGCGCTTGAGAGATATACCGGTATCAGGGTGTCGGGTATTTAGTTTCTTTTTTTTTTAAAAAAAAACATCCTTTATTATTTGGTACATGGGAGTGAGGTATATGCATCACAGATCATGGAGGATCATGGGAGACTAGGATAGATTTAAATTGCTTGTGTTTTGGAAGTGTTCTGTTGTTGTGAATTTCCGGAAAGATGTATCTCTGGGGCCTATTCACTCCTTAGCTAAAAAGTCAGCAATTACAGTCACACCTCGCTATCCCAGATGGCCAAAATCTGAGGAATCCATCCGACAGGGCGAGAGATCGTGGACAACAGGTCAGGCCTTGGTGGAAAGAAATTCAGAGTTCACAGAGATTTGTACGGGACAGTGAGGTATCTGTATTTCCAAAATCTGGGACAGCGGGGTGTGACTGCTTCTAGTTTATTGTTTTGTCGTCTTGTTAGTTATTCCGCTAGCAGTCCGTTTCCGATCCCACACTTCTTTTTCATGTACTATACTCAATTACTATTGAGTACACTTGCAATTCGCTGTCCCAGATGGTGAAAAATCCACAGAATCTGTCCTGGGCCGGGACAGCGGATTCTCTGGGACAACAGAGTACGTTCTGATGACAATTTCGTCCACAACAATGGGGGATCCAGGAGAATGAGGTCCTGGACAGCCGGGTGTGACTGTGTATCAGTGGTGGGTGACAGAAAGGAAATGCTTATGTTATTTCCATTTTTTTCTTTTCAATTTTTTTTTCTTCAGGAAATGGTGATTGAACATCGTGATATGGTTTTAAAAGTTGTCAGTGTTGAGTACACAATGATTTTCATTGAACCGCCCAGCCCTGCTGGCTGCAACCCACTTACCCCATCGGTCTCATTACCCCTGCTAGCCAAACACCCCCTGCTTGTGGAACATACAAAACTTAGGCGCTGTACCTCCGTACCCGGGTAGAAACTTGAATAATTGAACAGTGTACGAGTACTATGTCGTTATGCTTTCCTCTCCGAGTAAGGCCGAGAGAAAGAAGAAGAAAAAAAATCAGTCTCGGATGGGGGAAATGGGCGGCGCTTTTGCTATGCTTTTCGTCCCCTTTCCCGAGAATTTTGGATCTCACAGCATGCGCTTCAATTATTCAAGTTCTTACTGTTAGCAGTGTTAGTAGGTATAGGTACTGGGGTTATCTGTATGAGAGTTAGGGTGCGGGAGAGCCACTGGGTGAGTCTTGGCTACTATGTATTTCACCTTATATAGGCAGGGGACGGAACAGGGAAATGCAATGATCATCCTCTTCCTTCATCTACGAACACACTCATTGATCCACCACCACGCTTACACTTACTGCGGTCCGGCCCTGGGGATTTATTGCACTTTTAATGATACTTCTAACCCTTTCGGTGATAGAATGATATGGGTGAAACTTCAAGGCAACTAACTACCGTAGTCCTGGTTTCTAGTGCTCTGCGTTTCTTTTGAGGCGTTGTCGCCCGGTCCCTCTGTTTTGCTACGGCTGATAGACCGCAGGCGCTCGAGCACTGTACGAGTACGAGTACGAGTACTATCCGCAAGTTATATGGATGAGGCTCAAATACCGGTATGAACACTAGCCTCAACGCCAAGCCAAACTCTTATCCAATCACCCGCAAAAAGCAAACGTAAGCCACGTTCTCGATCCGCACACACCTGAACTAAGTTTGCAGCTAGCTACAGTACGAGTATCATAGCTGTCGAAACTCTGCGCCTTTCTCTAGCTCTCTGCGGCAACTAACCACCATAAATCAATGTTCCTTTATTCAATCCCGAACCCTCTCTCCCCCCTCTATCAGAGCGGCTTCTTGCAGAGTGTAGGGTGGACACTCTCTGAATGCCCACCACTGTGGTCCAAAATCGCCGTTATTACCGGAGGACAGAGCGGGATTGGGGCTGAGATCGTCAAGCAGCTACTCCTACATGATATCGGACATGTTGTCGTTCTCGCACGGAGTCGGGAGAAGTTTGAGATTGCGAGGGAGGAGTGGGAGAAGATTACATGCCATGAGGAGGTGGCTGAAAGGGTCGAGTTTGTGGAGTGCGATCTTACGGATTTAAGGGTTGTGGATAGGGTTGGGAAGGAGTTGCTTGGGCGATTGGGGAGGTTGGATATGCTGTTTTTGAACGCTGGTTTGTATTTCCTTTTCTTCTAGTTGATGGAAACGGGAGGGACTGGTGGTGCTAATCGACCCACGGGATATAGGCATTCCGAACATACCAAATTACGAACTCTCCCCACAGGGTGTAGAAACCATATTCGCAGCAAATCACCTAGGGCACTTCCACCTGGCAAACACCCTCCTCCCGCTAATACTCTCAACCCCCAAAACCCACTCTGTCTCATCAACCCGAATAATTGTCTCTTCATCATCTCTCCACCACCTCTGCGGATCCATTGACGTCCAATCCCTCACCTCCCCTACCCCCCCTTCCTCCAAATTAGGTACTGCCTACGCCTCGCTCTACCGCTACGCCCGCTCGAAGCTAGCGAATATACTCTTCGCCAAAGCCCTCTCCCGAAGATTGGAGAACGAGAAGGTCTTTGTCAACGCCTACTTCCCCGGGAACATACCTACCTCTTCCATGGACACTTGGAAGGAGCATTTCGGGAATGCCTTCGGAAGCGTGTTTTCCGAGTTTTTCAGGTGGATAGGGCAGACTTTGGAGGATGGTGCGACGACAGGTGTGTTCTTAGCGGCCGCGAAGGAGGTCGAGATTGGTGGCTGTAGGGGCGAGTACTGGGTTCCTATTGCGCGGAAGGAGAGTTGTAGCACGGCCGCTGATGATGAGAGGCTGGCGGAGAGGCTATGGGTTTGGAGTGAGGGTTTTGTGAAGGGGGCTCTGCAGAGTGGGCGTGAAGTAGCTGTTGGTGCTTCTGTTGATGCTGATGTCGATGTCGATGCTGATACCTGAGGGGGAATAATTGCGGCAATTCCCTATTCACCTTTTTCGCGTTTCCGGGTAACCTATCTTTTTTGTTTCGCTTGTTGGACGGAGCCCAATCATTTCACAGCCCTTGCTTCGGACCACACAAAATATCTACATTTGGTTAGGGTTTTTAAGGATAGCATGGCCAGAAAAAAAAAAGGCAGAAACTATGATGAAACGCCCTCCCAAATTATGTAATTCATGACAAATTAATTTAGTAGAGTTCTATTAACTATCAACTGTGTTTCAAATTTCCGTGCAAAGCCCCATCATCTCACTGTCCTTGCTATGATACAAGCTAGATGTGATATCTATGGTATGTTAAGGTTCCCAATTATTACTCTGTACTGTACCATTCAATCATATCAATGAATCAAGAGCGGCATAAATATGAGTGATAGGACGGTAGAGGAGGGCCCCCTAAACAATCTGTCCGTGATAACATAATGTTTAAGTTTAGCAAAATTGACTTTAAAAATTGGTAACTGTTAGTACATTTTTCTCCACTTTCACAACTCCGAACTTATACATTTCACCGGATGTGTCTGATAATGCAAAATCATCGGACGGGAATAAGAATAAGCGAAATTACAAAACCAACTATAGTGTACTATAAGCTATTTATAGCACATTTCACTCGCCCATTTCACGGCCTCTATATGTGTTCCTTGTTCATTTTGAGGTGTATGATAGTTATGATAGAACTCCGACACGTTCTGTTTCGACCGCGCAAGTGTTAATGGGGGGGTTTGGGGTTGGCGTTCGCTGGTATGTAGGCTATCGTATGACATACAAATCGACACGATGTTCACACTATGGGTAGCGTAAGCAATCCTCTTCGGACTTTCCACACTCAGTCCTTGCGAGGCCGTATTACTCTCTCGCCTACTTGCATGACGCGATAGAAGATCAAGACGTCCGAGCCATGCAAGGATAAACCATAGAACGAAGTCTTGCTTCCATTAAACCGGCGAACCGGATTAAAGGAGCTGAGAGAGAAATAAAAATTTAATAAAATAAAACCCTTAGAGGTGAATGGGATGCACAGCTCCTAATTCCATTGTTTGAATGCGGTTGCCCTAATTACACCCAACTCCACCCAACGATAGTACGAGTACATGTTAATGGATACTCAGTGTGCTGATCGTGAACCACGAGTAAGGGGTTTAGTGCCGTATCATACCGGCGCTCAAGTCACGTTGGATTTATTGGGGGAAATCTCTTCTCTGCGACCCACGATCTGGTAATTTATAGGGAGAAGCACAAAATAAAAACCAGCGACCCGGTATAGTACCGCTAGATGAACAAAAAGGTTTGATGGTGATGGTATCTGTGCTTTGCGGAGTTGTTGTGGAAAATGCACCGTAAGGTTAACTAGAGGGGGGGTGTTCACAATCTAATGTATGATAAAGCATGATTGGACTAGACTAATTGCGGTTTCGCAATTGGTTGAATGCGGAGTGGTGGGGGGTTCTTTCTTACCGTTTCTGTACTAGTACTAGTACTGTACCTCCATACAACAGATGACTACGACTAGTAAGTCTGGACGAGAAGTAGGAAGAGAAAAGAAAAAGTAGGAAGAGAAAAGAAAAAAAAGAACCTAACTTGAAATTCGAGTAATGCGGGTGAGAAAGATGTAAACTTTGGGTATATAACCCCCATCTACTACTGGAGATGTAGTCACTCTATTGAGTATTGAGTATTGAATTTTCATAAGATCGCCGCAAGAATGGAGTCCCAAACTGAGGAAAGTACCTGTGCTCTCCTCCTCTCCATAGCTTCTTTCCCGTTTGGCGTATCTCCAATCCTTAGGCATTGCGATTTACATACAATCTTAATCCATGTGTTCGATATGATTCAAGTTGGGGGAACAAGTGTGGTTGATCCACAACGATAATATCACGGGCTTCCAAGAAATTTGATATCATCATGACATTTGCCGACTGTTGCGTGTCATACTGAGAAAGGAAATCTTGAACACTACGAGGTAACATCCGTTGAATAATGCACTGGACATTCATAATTTTTCACCACTGAGCTTTCAGAGTGTCTTTCTTTCTTTCTATTCTATTTTAGGTTCACATTGTATCATTTTCACTCCGTCGGGTTCGTCACTAGCCAGGTTGAAATGGGACGGAAAAGGCTCTTGTGATGGTATTGCATTGCAGGACAGAAAGAGAAGATTTTTCAACTTCCGAGGCTGCGGGGCTCGACTTTGCGAGCTGTCCTGTTTGGGCGAGGGTACAGTACTGTACAGTACACGGCTAATGTTTCACGGAAACACCGGTCGAGTGTCTGCACGATACATACCGCATTCCCACCCAATACCGAATACTAGCATGGCCTCGAGACCTCGAGCATAGGCGTTGTCTTACTGTAACCTTTTGTTCATTCGAGTGTTTAGCATGTAAATTCTCCTTCCATGGTTCCTTACGTTCTGCCCGCCTCTTGGGGTTGCGGCGTCTCGGGCGGCCGGAGGGGTCTGCTCCTAGTAGGCGAGGAAGAAAGCGGAATGTTTTGTCGTTGACATAGGGCAGCGGTCGTATCAGGCGATCCAAACAACACACAGTTTTTTTTTGCAGGACCCTATCATACAGCGCATAATGAACAAAACAAATAGAACGGCAACACCATAAATAACCTGCAACCTGCCCCAGCAAATTACTGTACCCCAATACACACATCGTACCAATTTCTGAAACGAATCTCGACAGCAGAAAGCAGCGTAGAGTGTGAAAAAAGCCAGCATAGCCGTAGATCAGGGGATGTAAGTTAGTGGTGGAGGGAGGGTCCCCCAACCAATAACCCACGATAGTCCCTTAGTCTTTCACCCAATTAGTAGGACATTTAGGTATTCAGTATCTGAATAGGACATAATACTCACCGCTCTCCGGACTGGCGATTGGTTATGAGGAAGTGGTGTCCCGGCCTGGAAAGGCATACGGATCTGGGGTGTCCGGAGTGCAAAACTATCGTGAGGTCAAAAATAGTATATGGGGAAGGTAGGGACAGTAAACCTGAACGACTCACATGCTACAAGAAAAGATTAACAGATATCCCGTAAGAACAGGGTTAGTAACAGTCAAATCATGCCACTCACTTTCTATAGTGGCCAAATGATTGTAAGGCGCGCTGTAGGTTAGTGAGGGATGTAAGAAGAAGGAAGAAGAGATTAACTAACGAGCTGAAACAAAGTTCAAAGTATTAGTGATGAATATCAGAAGAGGGGATAGATATTTGCATACAAACTAAGACGGACAAGCAGTAATTGGTTAGCATTCGGAAGAGGTACGATATGGGGATTCGCAGTGCTTACCTCCTGTTGTGGGAGGCGAGCATGAAGTTAGTGTGGAATCAGCAGCAGTGACGAGGAACTTAATAGTTGTCGATTACGTACAATCTGGAATGACGGGAGACATATCAGTATAGTATAATAGGAGCGAACCACAAAGGCGTGAAGGTCCACTTACAGCCTAAAGGGAGCAAGATGCCAGGAATCATGCAGGTATCAGCAAATAAAGTTATCTCGTCCAGGAATCGTGGTTGATCCCGTTCACTTACCTCCTACAACAATCAGCGAGCCAGAGGTTAGAAATTGCCTCGTCCCTGAACCGAGGTTGATCCCATTCACTTACCCGCTACAACACTCAGCAAACGAGAAGTCAGCAATTGGCTCGTCCTAGAACGGTGGTTGGTCCCGTTCACTTACCTCCTACAACACTCAGCGAACAAGAGGTCAGCAATTTCCTCGTCCAAGAACCGTAGTTGATCCCGTCCATTTACCTGCTACAACACTCAGTGAGCCGGAGGTCAGCAATTTCATCGCCCCAGAACCATGGTTGATCCCGCTCGCTTACCCACTACAACACTCAGCGAGCCAGAGGTCAGCAATTGCCTCGTCCCAGAACGATGGTTGATCCAGTTCACATACAAACTACAACACTCAGCGAACCAAAGGTCAGCAATTGGCTCGTCCCAGAACCGTAGTTGATCCCTTTCACCTACCCGCTACAACACTCAGTGAGCCAGAGGTCAGCAATTTCGTCGTCCCAGAACCGTTGTTGATCTCGTTCACTTACCTCCTACAATACTCAGCAAGCCAAAGGTCAGCAATTGCCTCGTCCCAGAACCGTTGTTGATCCCGTTCACTTACAAGCTACAACACTCAGCGAACCAGAGGTCAGCAATTGCCTCGTCCCAGAACCGTAGTTGATCCCGTTCACCTACCCGCTACAACACTCAGTGAACGAGAGGTCAGCAATTGGCTCGTCCCAGAACCGTGGTCGATCTCGTTCACTTACCTCCTACAACACTCAGCGAGCCAGAGGTCAGCAGTTGCTTCCTCCGAGGACCGTATTTGATCCCGTTCACTTACCCGCTACAACACTCAGTGAGCGGGAGGTCAGCAATTGCCTCGTCCCAGAACCGTGGTTGATCCCGTTCACTTACCTCCTACAACACTCAGCGAACCAAAGGTCAGAGATTGACTCGTCCCAGAACTGTTGTTGATCCCGTTCACTTACCCACTACAACACTCAGCGAACCAAAGGTCAGCGATTGCCTCGTCCCAGAACCGTGGTTGATCCCGTTCACTTACCTCCTACAACACTCAGCGAACCAAAGGTCAGCGATTGCCTCGTCCCAGAACCGTGGTTGATCCCGTTCACTTACAGACTACAACACTCAGTGAGCCGGAGGTCAGCAATTGCCTCGTCCCAGAACCGTGGTTGATCCCGTTCACTTACAAGCTACAACACTCAGCGAACCAAAGGTCAGCGATTGACTCGTCCCAGAACCGTGGTTGATCCCGTTCACTTACCTCCTACAACACTCAGCGAACCAAAGGTCAGCAATTGCCTCGTCCCAGAACCGTGGTTGATCCCGTTCACTTACCCGCTACAACACTCAGCGAACCAAAGGTCAGCGATTGCCTCGTCCCAGAACCGTGGTTGATCCCGTTCACTTACCCGCTACAACACTCAGCGAACCAAAGGTCAGCGATTGCCTCGTCCCAGAAGCGTGGTTGATCCCGTTCACTTACCTCCTACAATACTCAGCGAACCAAAGGTCAGCAATTGCCTCGTCCCAGAACCGTGGTTGATATCGTTCACTTACAAACTTCAACACTCAGCGAACCAAAGGTCAGCGATTGCCTCGTCCCAGAACCGTGGTTGATCCCGTTCACTTACCTCCTACAACAACTCAGTGAGCCGGAGGTCAGCAATTGCCTCGTCCCAGAACCGTAGTTGATCCCGTTCACTTACCCGCTACAACACTCAGTGAGCTGGAGGTCAGCAATTGCCTCGTCCCAGAACCGTGGTTGATCCCGTTCACTTACCTCCTACAACACTCAGCGAGCCGGAGGTCAGCAATTGGCTCGTCCCAGAACCGTAGTTGATCCCGTTCACTTACCTCCTACAACACTCAGAGAGCCGGAGGTCAGTAATTGGCTCGTCCCAGAACCGTGGTTGATCCCGTTCACTTACCTCCTACAACACTCAGAGAGCCGGAGGTCAGCAATTGCCTCGTCCCAGAACCGTAGTTGATCCCGTTCACTTACAAGCTACAACACTCAGTGAGCCGGAGGTCAGCAATTGGCTCGTCCCAGAACCGTTGTTGATCTCGTTCACTTACCTCCTACAACACTCAGTAAACCGAAGGTCAGTAATTACCTCGTCCCAGAACCGTGGTTGATCCTGTTCACTTACCCGCTACAACACTCAGTGAACCAAAGGTCAGCAATTGCCTCGTCCCAGAACCGTGGTTGATCCCGTTCACTTACAAGCTACAACACTCAGTGAGCCGGAGGTCAGCAATTGCCTCGTCCCAGAACCGTGGTTGATCCCGTTCACTTACCTCCTACAACACTCAGTAAACCGAAGGTCAGCGATTGCCTCGTCCCAGAAGCGTGGTTGATCCCGTTCACTTACCTCCTACAATACTCAGCGAACCAAAGGTCAGCGATTGCCTCGTCCCGGAACCGTGGTTGATCCCGTTCACTTACCTGCTACAACACTCAGCGAACCAAAGGTCAGCAATTGCCTCGTCCCAGAACCGTGGTTGATCCCGTTCACTTACAAGCTACAACACTCAGTGAGCCGGAGGTCAGCGATTGCCTCGTCCCAGAACCGTGGTTGATCCCGTTCACTTACCCGCTACAACACTCAGTGAGCCGGAGGTCAGCAATCGCCTCGTCCCAGAACCGTGGTTGATCCCGTTCACTTACAGACTACAACACTCAGTGAGCCGGAGGTCAGCAGTTGCTTCGTCCCAGAACTGTGGTTGATCCCGTTCACTTACAGACTACAACACTCAGAGAGCCGGAGGTCAGCAATTGGCTCGTCCCAGAACCGTGGTTGATCCCGTTCACTTACCTCCTACAACAGCCAGAGAGCCGGAGGTCAGCAATTGCCTCGTCCCAGAACCGTGATTGATCCCGTTCACTTGCCTCCTACAACACTCAGCGAGCCGGAGGTCAGCAATTGCCTCGTCCCAGAACCGTAGTTGATCCCGTTCACTTACAAACTACAACACTCAGTGAGCCGGAGGTCAGCAATTACCTCGTCCCAGAACCGTAGTTGATCCCGTTCACTTACAAACTACAACACTCAGCGAGCCACAGGTCAGCAATTGCCTCGTCCCAGAACCGTGGTTGATCTCGTTCACTTACTTGCTACAACACACAGCGAACCAGAGGTTAGCAATTGCCTCGTCCCAGGGCCGTGGTTGTTCCCGTTCACTTACCTCCTACAGCACTCGTTGAGCCACAGGTCAGCAATTGCCTCGTCATAGCTTAACTTCGATTTGTCCAGTTACGCACAAGCTACAGAACCCCCCAACTTGATAATTAGCTATCGCCTTCGCCACCAGATCTGTTTACGAAGCCCCCTACCTCCTATGCCTCCCGCAAATCAGCTAACCTTCTCTTATCCTCTCGCATTGGACATTTTAACTTACACTCTAGGCTCAATGGTTAACCCTGCGTTAGCAATCATAATTGGCCGAAATTTCTAATTCAGTTTACGCACTTTCTATTGTTTCCATGACTCTGGAGTCAGCAATACCTCAGCATATGGGAGACGTGATCCGAAGCTTCTACTTGCCTTCTGGAACCAAAAATGTTCCGAATCAGCTTTAGCTGCCTGAGTACTCTAAATTTACATACCGTCTGCGAAAGAAACGTTCATTTATTGTTAGTTATGCACTACTCATTTCAAACCGAGTGGCCTCCTCACATGCAAGATGTCATACTCCTTCCCACCGAGATAGGCTTTGACGTTCTTCTGCAATAGCTTTTTAGTTATACCCTTGTCCTTCGCGACTGCCGCTATGTTCAATGCCGTGCCGTATGGTTTTGATCGAGCATTGACATCTCCCTCCGTCAATAGTCGATCAACTACCGTCCCCTGCCCAAGCAAAGATGCTATCATCAAATGTGTGAAATCTTTGGGGAATATAGAATACCGCCTGGTATTGAACCAGTACACCTGAAACCATGCCCCACAGTGTTTAGATCCAGTTCCACAAATCTGTCGTGTAAACTCGAATAACTCCATCCCCTTTTCCTGCGAATCCCGAAAGTGATCCGCCCAGTGTCGGGCTGCGTAATCGAGAAAAGAGTATTTAGCAAGATAATCTTTAACCGCATCCTCTGAAACCATGCCGCGAGCGTCTATCGCTAATGGTCTACCACTAAATTCCTCTCTTGAGAGATAGCAAATACAAATGTCAGCCATTACAAAGTTAGAATCCTTGAGACCTAGCGTATACTGCCAGTTTCCCTGGCCAGCCAAAGATCCCTTAATGAGGAACTCCCTCGCGGTTTGGTGGACAAGGTAGATCTTCGAATCAATCACCCGCACGAAAAGCCCGCACACATTTTTCACCGTCCTTTCGAATCCAAGATTATCTCGGAGGTCCTCGATTGAGTTGTTGTCCCGCCTGATTCTGAATGCGACGTCCATTTCACGGAGAGTGAGCGGCCTTGCAGCCGCTACAACTATGTTCAGTATTTGTCGAGCTTTTTCGGGGTATGTTCCTCTATCGAGAATCTTGGTATATAGCTCTGGTAGGTCACGCGGTGCAGTGGAGACAATTTTAATAAACTCCTCAGGTGAACCATCCCCACAATCCTTCAAAATCCCGAGAACAAGAGAGACCCAGAGGAATGTCCGATCGGCCGAAGATTCTAGGAGATTTCGCAAATATCCCAGCTCTCCAGGTCGTCCCCAGTATGACTCCAGGCCCTCAATGCCCTCATTTATGACGCGAGAAACGTCGGAAGTGATAGCCTTTACCTCGTCCTCCCCTCTCAGCCGGATTGTCGTTACGGGTGAGCCAAGGCCTCTCTCGATTTTGTGGTACGGGCGGCTCGTAACCAGGAACCTCAAATTTGTATCGGGGGTTCGTGCATCAGGGAGACCGGTTACATGACGGATCAGTCGATCCAAAGTCTCCTCTTCGCACTCGTCCAGGGCATCCACTACACAGATCACATCACCACACCCGCCCTTAGCCACTGCCGTAACCAAAATATCCCACAATGTATCCACCTCCTCCGTAATCTTCTCGCCTTTAGCCTTAAATGCTGCCTCGGCATACTTGGTAAGGGTGTCTCTCTGTACAAACAGCTGGTGTAATATGGCGCAGAGAGCGAACGTCGCACTCTTCTGTTCCTTGTTGTCGTCCTTGAAAAAGAAATAGCAGACTATTGCATTCCCTTGGCTTTCCAGATGAGTTACGAGGAATGAAGCGGCGACCGACTTGCCACAACCGGGGTCCGCCGATAGCCAGAGGAGGCCTGGCGATTTTTTCTCCGACCAGTCTAGATACTTCGGATGCTCGGTAACCCAAGTACACGTTCGCTTGACTGGCTCACGAACCCGAGCTCGGTGCGACCCGTATCTAGACGTGTATAGGCATTGTAGGATTTTGTCACGGTTCTCGGACGGTTTCGTTTCCTCGCGGTTGATATTAATGGTGGTGTTTCCGATGCTAATGTTATTGGAGTGGGTGTTGCCGCTATAATGGCCCTGATTGTTGCTGTTGTATGCGGAGCTAGAATCATCGCTACTAGCACCGATGATTAGAAGTGCGATATGATTCAAGTGAATGAGCATTCCCGGAGCATACCGTTGCCGTGAGGAAAGATCCTTAGAGGGAGTGCTTGATAACAAATTACCCATCTTATCAGTTGATTCGTTAATTGAGAGGAGGAACTGCGAATTGACCGTGTTCTTTTGATGCTTGTATGATAAAGATAATTTCTGACCAGGCGAGAAAGAATAGAAGAACAGAAATGGTTTGGTTAATATCGTGGGTTGCGGGGCCTGAAGGTATCCTGGCGTTCAGCTAACCCCGCACCAACTTGATCAGTCATGCATCTCAGAGGCTTTTTAAATTTTCATCCGATCGGTAGATAACACAAAACTTACTGGTAACTGATGGAGGTAGACAAATCGCGCAGTCGTGATCGTGGTGAAGGGAGATACTGATGTGGACACAGAGTGGAACTCTGAAGTGTTTTGATGCTTCTGGGAACCAAGGAAAGCTTGTTTATTCAGAGAGTGGGGATTTACCTCTATATATACATAAAGTTGTGGGCCTGCCATGCTGCTATATACCTACAATACTATGCCCTCACACTAATACTTGAGACTATACTAGCTTGCTCCATTGTATTCTCCACCCAATTCTATACTGCTGGGATTTCAATACCATCAGTAACCCCCCTACAAGTCTTGATAAATTCACCCACTCCTATCAGACCCGGGCACTCTATGCAAAAAATAACTTTCAACTTCATGCAGCTATGTCTGTTGCAGGATCTAAATTTACGGGTACTCGTGCCCATACTCAGGTGTAAAGATACGACATCTATCCTACACCCTTATGGCGACAATCATGCGGCAAAAAGGAACTTGTGAGTAAAATCTACAAGGTGTTCGAAGATACTAAAGGCGAGTGTCTCATGGTTATCCTCCTCCATGGTGATGCCCTATCGCTTACCCTTCTAGTCCTCCAATATTTGACGATACCGACACGCAATGCTAAAACACTCAACGAGAGGACACAACGGCTTATCTGGGATGGGATACCAGTATGTCCGGAAATGGGCGTAGGAGCTGTTGTTAATGGCGAAGGTGAGAGCAACTAGTATTTCTATAATTTACTTTGCGTATATTTATCGTATCGTACATATTCTTTTCTTCGCCGACCGCACCCATAGGATATCACTCGTAGTCCACCTCCCTTCCGAAGTTCCTTACTGAAGTCGACCTGTTAGAAAAGACAATTGCGCGTCCAGCACAAATCATTTTTATGTTTCTCTTGCTTTACCCTCCTGTGTTCGATTGGTGGCTCTGCTGCTGATGTCTCTCATTTCTTTCCTCCCGTTTTTCTTCCCCCCGATACTACAAGTGATCAATGATCTCTTCTTCTCCGATTCTGTTGTAAATACTGCCTAGCGTGCTCGGAACTTGCCCGGCATGTTTAGGACATGCTCGACATAAACGCTTACATTTCCTCTTTGCTTTTGTTTCCTTGTTCCATGCTCGGTATCCGTCCGTTGTTGGCCCTCCTTCTGCGGCCGCTCTTTGTCCACATCCCAGTTGCCGAGCAGCCCACAAAAAACCCCTCCCTGACTCCCGCCACATGTCCCCCGCCCCCCACCGAACACCCCCCTGCCGTATTTTCGCTATTCGAGTACGCTCGATTCGTTGGGCGGAGGTTTTGGTTATGCGTTTTTTGAAAGCCCATATAATGGAAACAGCGGAGATGGAAACGGAAGCGGCGGGAAGGGAAGGGAATTGGAGATGGAAACGGAAACGGGAGAGACTGGAGTGCTCTTTGTGGTGCCTGTTTTTGTTCTTTCCTTGTCAGCAATGACATGTGTAGGGAGAGGAAGACTTGTGTGCATGAGCGGGGAGGGCAGAGGATGTGTGGTGGACATACTCGAGTATATTGTGAGCGGAAGCGGAGCATCTGAGGGTGCTTTTTTGTCGCTTATTTATACTCCTGTCTTTTCCTGCCAGTTAGTTTATTTGTGGAGTGCGAGCAAATTAAGCAGGTTACGAGAGCGTGAATCTCCCCGCCTTTGGTTGTGTAGCGTTTTCACAGCGTATTTAGTAATGGCTGTTTCGTCCCGTTTCGTTTCGCCGTTTCATCAATCCTACCACCGGTAAAACACTCCCCATACCCAGTGATACGATAGAACTAACAGGACCCGACCCTCCGACGACACCAAATAATACTCACAGGATAGCGGGTTGGTACAACCCATTGCCAATTGGCCAAAGCATATGAAACCCGACAGCAGGTGAACACCACCGGTCCGGGAGGTTGTCGGAAAAAGGTAGGGCCGGTTGCCGGGCCATCGCGGGGTCATAGCTCCACAGCACACGGGCCATAAATACCACTGCAAGAGTCCCCCCTTTTCCCTGCTCCCCCATCTCGCAAGATCACCAGTCTTCCTACACCTCGCGTTCGTTATCTCTCCTGTTCATTATTTCTCGCGTTCTTTATGGCCCACCCACCTCCCCCCTCTCAAACCCCACTAGCGCCCCCATTGTCACATCGGGAAACATCGGCGGTAACGATCTCTCCTGACAAGGGCAGCGGCTCTCTATGCACCGCCTCCGGCAGTGGAAACACGTTCTCATCGGTGGGGCTCTGGCCCCATCCTTCTCTCTCATGGCGTTCTTCTCTTTGAATCTTTTCTTGTTTCTCCTTCTGTTATCCTTAGCTACTCCTAATACAATTACCGGACTTTGGAAAATTGGTTATCACTCAAATTTCCTAATCCGTTTTAGTCTGATAATAAATGCCACGTTGTTAATTTAGACCACAGTCCATTCTCCGAAGTGTTCGTGAGAACCTGAGAAATCTTAGTAAGCATATTCGAATGGCTGCAACTTCTTGCTTGGGACGAGTACCAATAGTCGTGTATGCACTCTCCGCTTTATCCACCAACGCGATGCCAGAACAGCCAAAAACTACTCGGAGACTTCCTCCCACGATACGGAAGGAACAGTTCTTCCGGAATTTTCCAAGAAATTGTGGCTTTTCCATGACAAAAAAAAACCCAGCTGCTGCTGCGATAGAAGCGGGGGGGTGATATTGGAGGGTGTTAATACATTGATTTTTTTTGTCTTTTTGTACTTTCGTTTTTCACCGCAATTCCTTTGCTCCTGTTTCCAGAGCTCCCCGAGGGCTTTTGATTTTTTTGATTGCTTGTCTAGTCGATGGCTTTCGGTCATCCCTTTTACGTAGATTATGCTCTTCGTTATCTTCCAAAATTGCGATATATAGTAATAACTCGGGGCCTCAAGAATGCTTCTGGGAAAAGGGATTGACGGCGATCGATCGGCGGTATTGAGAGAAATTTCTGGGAACAGGTGCGAGTAAAAACCGGATGCTTGGCAATATACTGCTCCTGTCCATCCACCTGTAATAGGCTGTACGAGTATTTCTTCCGGTCACCGGAATTAATGCTTCTCTATTCTGGTAGTAGCTTCACTGCCCCTCATATGATATCCATTCCTTGAAGCGTGCAAGTGGTACTTGGCTCTGAGCTATAGTCTGTCGGGTTGGCATCTTCCCACTCAATAGCAACTCCACCACTCCTTTGCTCTCCTTCCCAGGTGTTCACATGAGCTGGGTAACCCCCCCTCAATCCTACGGTTGATGTCACAGCCTCCCACCCCTACCGGAACAACAGCTGGACCAACTCCGAGAGAATGCAGAGTTAGTTCCAGTGAACTAGGGGGCGGAATCAGGTCCACAGCCATGCACCTTCCTCAAAAGCAATTTTCCCGATATACGGGCCTCATAATGGTAGAAGAACTCAGGCGCGAGCTATTTCGGGCGATTAGAGAGAGGGTTCCGCACTCTCGCGAGTTCACAGCACACGCAGAAATACCTAAGATATGGAGTGCTGAGGTGGACGTGAAGGCTATCGCCCAGAACGCCCTTGAATCGTTGAGAATTCAGATAGGTCAGGCAGTTTCCGGGATTAGAAATAATCTCGTATTGAAAGCCCAGTATGAGTGGAAAGAGACACTCGGAGGGTGAAGTGGACCGATTGGACAGTCGATGTTCCCTTGTCCGCGGCGGCAAGACTTTGATAGAATCCTATGAATATCCTCGGCACAGGAACCTTTTTGGTATAGAGATTAAATGTTGCTTATTATCATACTTTCTGGAGCGGTAAAGACCACAATCACCAGCATTGAGATCATGAACTATCACTCAGCAGAAACGAAACGCCAAGGCAACTACGGAGTAGACAACAACTAAAGGAGGGGTAAGAAATTTTTCTCTGCTTTGCTTTCTCGCTCTCATCAACTCACTCAACTCAACTAACTCAACTAACTGACGGGGAAAACATAGGAGTATAAATCAACGATAATCAAGTATTCTTTCTTCATTCCACCGAACTCCACAGATATCCTTGATCCACGCCCATTCACCTAAGTTTCTCTTTTCCCAGCTCGTTCCCATCGCTAACAAAATAGAAACAGGCTCCACAAAAGACTTCCTTTACCCCACGCTTCCTACCATCGTATGGCCCCCACTATCCTATCTCTCCCGCTTCCCTGCCATTCCCAATGCTTTCTCTCATGGCTGCAATGCGCCCAAGCGCATCGCCGAAATAGTCTTCATATGAGGTGCGAACAGCGGCGAAAGCTGAACGGCAGGTGGGAAATCTGCAGACCAAGGTAAACGAGCGACGAATAGCGACGGCGATCATACGGTGGACAAACGGGCCAATATACATGCGAACTGACGGACAGGCGGTGAATGGGCACGTAAACAGGCGGTCGTAAGGGTGGAAAGGCAAAGGGCAAAGATAAATACGGCAGAGATGCGATGGTGTCACAAGCATACCGAGCATGTTCGGAACATGTCACGCATGTTGCAAACATGTCGGACAGGTTTTGAGCATGTTGGGCAGGTTGGACCTTGTCGAGCGGTATCTGGGTTGGCTGTTTTCCACAATTTCCATCAAAAACTTGATGGCTGTTGCCAAGTTCGTATGGTTCGCATGGTCTAAATGATGTACCAGAAATTCAATTATTTCCAATTTCTGAAAGCACTGCAACCATAAACGTAACCGTTTTTTTTTTAAAAAAAATCAAGAATAATAAACAATTTTTCCCTCCAACTATTTTCACAGTTACAGAGGTTTTAGAATTTAAAAAGTTGCATTATTGGTATGATAGGAGAGAGAGGGAGGTGTCGCCAACCGCATCTTGTATGCTCAGTAATCTTGTATTTGCTAGTTGGATTTGCTAGATATTTCTGTGCATAGGAAGCAGCATTTTTGTGGGGTCTCTTGTGATACTAGGCCCCGTTTAACAAGTTGTTGATTGATTATGATAATACGATAGTACATAACTTACCCTGCTGTAAGATTCGCAATGCTCTCACCGCCCACCCTTAAGCCGATTAATCCTCCTCGGTAACGTGTTGGACGGGGAAGTGTACCAGACGCAGAAGTGAGTCACATTGTATGCGAATCTCACTTAAATCCAGACTCTAGAAATTTCCTCAAACCAAACCCCCCCCCCCAATTTAGCTCGAAGAAGGAAAAATGTAGTAGAATGTTGTATCTAGGATACCTCCTATACTACCGTATGGTATTTTGTCTTTCAAGTGTCGAGCGTTAATCGACATTTTGAAATCTGACCTTTTCGGTGTGCTTTAACCGATCCACCCCCTCATCTTGTCCGCTTCCCCGTCCAACACGTTATACCAAGCATCGTCGACTCTCCTCGACCACCGGTTCAGAGTCACAACTGTAAAAGTGTATTCCTTAATCCATTCTACCATGCTACACCACCGCAATTCCCACTCACAGAGCTATCATACCTCCAAAAATGATGACTACCGATACTCGTGGAACCCCCGGTAGCTCTACCACTAGCAGCAACCGACCTCCCTTCCTCCAGCCATCCCACCCTATCCGTCCAATCCCCCCCTCCTCAAGAAACTCCTAAACCAGACTAGTGATGTTCCGTTCAGCTCCCTTCTCTAGATGAATGGCTGAATATCATGAGTATAGCACTATCAAGCCCGAATCCGGTACAAGTCTCCAATTCACAAAAAAAATGTGAAAAAAACTCCGTCTCTCTTCCATCAAAGGATCCGACAAAGGTGTCAGACAACGTGGGATCGCCGGGAGTAGGTGTCCTCGGCGAAACGCGGATTTGGGCTGGGGCTGCGCGAGTGATTTCAGATGAAGATACTTTGCGCGTTAGCCCAGATGTGCTGCCGGTATTCGTGCTCGGTAGCGCCCGGGAAGGCATTGCACACGAACGCCCGGAAAGTGGCTCATGTTTGGACTTATGGCGTCGCAGTGCTGACAGGTAGTTCTGGACTCTTGGGGATGGGGAAGACAGGTTGGTCAGGTATTGTATCATAGATACCGGCGGTTGGGTAGGTAACATATCCCGCCCCTTCCACTGGATGCTAAAATGGGCGCCCGTGGCTAGCTAAGGGTTGAGATGTTAACGTAGAAATGGTTAGAGGCCTGTCCCTAAGCCTTCATTCGAACACGCTTCATCTGATCTTCCGATATGTTGATAACCTGTTTTTCCCAAATCGACATTTCCCCCTGGAAACTCGAATTCCTTGCTCCACTTTCGCTAGGGGGTTTCACATCGGTGGCCCAGGTCCAGGTTGCGTACTGCAGTTCTATCAGGTTCATTGAAGTATGGTATGATACCTCCAAGTACCGATTACCGGTTTACTATCTTACCTTCTTTGCATATTTTGCGGCCAAGAGCTAATTATTTAGCCAGCGTAAAAAAAATGGAAAACAGTGCCATATTACCGGTTGCGCCCTCACCCGCGGCTAGTAGAAGCCTTTTTACACTAATAAAACTTTCACCACTGGTATGATAGCTGGTGACTAATCCCCCTCTTGCGCAAGTCAAGAGTGTACCACCACCACCCGAACCGCCAAACCATCCTGAGTACCACCTCCAGAGCCGGTACTAATACAGGGGTTCCTTTTTCCAGTTCACGGTTCGTGAACTGTGAACTGGCTCTATTTGAAGCGTGGTGAACTGCCGGTGTGAAACCCCTATTCTCTCACCGCCTCCTAACAACCAACGCCAACGATAAAGAAGTCTGCCGGACAAGGACAAAATAAGCATGGGTTAAACTTCAGTAATATTTCTGTAGATACACGTTGAATGGTCGGAGCAGATTGTGGAAGTTTCGGGAGTCTGACGGAGGTTTGATATACCGGAATAGAGGTTCAGATATTTCCGGAGGAGATTCTCCAAACAAACTTGTCTTCCTTTTCTTCGTTTATCACGGCAGTGTGCGGAGGAATGGGGGGTGGGGGGGGGCATGTGTGGGGATAGATAGAGATAGGCATGGTGATCTATGGAAGGATCAGGATGCTTTAGTTGTGCACAGTGGTCGCAAGCGGCCAGGTCGGCCTGCAGATAGACGGCAGGCTTTCAGTCCGGCCAGGCCAGGCCAGACTGTGACTGACCTGGGCTTTGTAGGCCAGGCTTTCGGTATTTCCCATATGACTGGTCATTATTTTGTTAATGGGTGGCTCACGTCTACGGATATCTGAAGATGCCTACAGATATCTGAAGATGCCTACAGATATCTGAAGATGCCTACAGATATCTGAAGATGCCTACAGATATCTGAAGATGCCTACAGATATCTGAAGATGCCTACAGATATCTGAAGATGCCTACAGATATCTGAAGATGCCTACAGATATCTGAAGATGCCTACAGATATCGGAAGATGCCTACAGATACCCGAAGATGTCTACAGATATCCGAAGATGACTGCAGATAATAACTACCTATCACCGCTTGAGCCTTAGGTTCCTGTTTTCTCCGGTCACTCGATTTATTTCTCTCTTACAAAATTAGCCATGCACCTACGATCAATGGCAATAGAACCATCCAAACCACCTCGCCCTGTTCCCATGACACCAAGAAATAGCTTTAGATCGAATATTAATTTCTGCTTGGTGTTCTACCTTGTGTTTACTTTTTTTATTTACTTTTTTGGTTTTTATAATAGTGAGGGTGGTGGGGGGGTGCTATTGTGGCCGAAGTTTTCTCCTTGGTTGCCCATTGGTGATCCATAACTCTAGGCGTTTCATCTGCTTATCTTATCTTTATCACATCTTATCACTCGAAAGCCTGCAGATAGGCCTTGAAAGCCGGACTGTAGCCCGCAGTCCGGCCCGGCCTGCTACATAAAAAGCCCAGGTCGGCCGCCCCAGAGCCAAGCCTGGCCGGACTGACCGCTTGCGAACACTGGTTGTGCACTCGGCTTTTTTTCCGTTACTGTTAGTCCGGGGGATGTGTGGACGGGCGGAGGGTAAAGAGTCCTTTTACGATACCATATATCTCACACCCATGCAATCATTGCCCTAGTTCCAAGCTCGAAATTCTTGTGTCTGTTATCTACAGCTGCCCGATCAGTCTTCCATTTTATCCATCGCCAAGATCGGTAAGAAATATCATTGCGAAATATATAGACTTTTTGTGTACAACCTTCACCTGCTACCGGAACTGCAGTCACTCTATTGGGTATCGACCTTTTCACAAAGCCGCCCCAGTGGTTGAGCCTCAGACTGAAGGAAGCACCTGTGCTCCCTCCCCTCTTCGCCATATCATCTTTCCCATTTGGTGTATCTCCAATCCTTAGGCAATGCAATTTCTTCCCAACCTCAATGCAGGTGTTCGATAGGATCTAAGTTGGGGGAACACGTGTGGTTGTTCTACGGCGATGGTATCACGGGCTTCCAACCAATTGATAACACCATGAGCTTTGCCGGCTGTTGCCTGTCATACTGAGAAGGGATATCCGGGACAGCACGGGTTAACATCCGGTGAATAATGTAATGGTCATTCATAATTTTTCGCCATTATGCTCTCGGAGTGTTTTTCATTCTTTCTATTTTATTTTAGGTGCATTTTGTACCATTTCCACTCTGTCTGGTTGGTTATTAGCCAGGTTGAAATGGGACGGAAAAGGCTCTTGTGATGGTATTGTATCACAGGACAGAAAGAGAAGATTTGACAACTTGGAATATGGCTTGGTTCGGCTTTGCGAGCTGTCCTCTTTGGGCGAGGGTAAAGTACTGTACATGACTAATGTTTCACGGAAACTCCGGTCGAGTGTCTGCACGATACACACCGCATTCCCACCCAATACCGAATACTAGCAGGGCCTCGAAACCTCGAGCATAGGCGTTGATTTACTGTAACCTTTTGTTCATTCGAGTGTTTAGCATGTAAATTCTCCTTCCATGGTTCCTTACGTTCTGCCCGCCTCTTGGGGTTGCGGCGTCTCGGGCGGCCGGAGGGGTCTGCTCCTAGTAGGCGAGGAAGAAAGCGGAATGTTTTGTCGTTGACATAGGGCAGCGGTCGTATCAGGCGATCCAAACAACACACAGTTTTTTTTTGCAGGACCCTATCATACAGCGCATAATGAACAAAACAAATAGAACGGCAACACCATAAATAACCTGCAACCTGCCCCAGCAAATTACTGTATCCTAATACGCACATCGTACCAATTTCTGAAACGAATCTCGACAGCAGAAAGCAGCGTAGTGTGTGAAAAAAGCCAGTGTAGCCGCAGAGCAGGGGACGTAGTAGTGGAGGGAGGGTCCCCCAACCAATAACCCATGATAGTCCTTTAGTCTTTCACCCAATTAGCAGGACATTTAAGTATTCAGTATATGAATAGGAGATAATACTCACCGCTCTTCGGACTGGGGATTGGTGACGAGGAGGTCGTGTCCCGAGCTGGAAAGGCATGCGGATCGGGGGTGTCCGGAGCGCAAAACTATCGTGAGGTCAAAAATAGTATACGGGGAAGGTAGGGACAGTAAACCTGAACGACTCACATGCTACAAGAAAGATTAACAGATATCCCGTAAGGACAGGGTTAGTAACAGTCAGATCATGTCACTCACTCTCTATGGTGGCCAAATAATTGTGAGGCGCGTTGTAGGTTAGTGGAGGATGTAGGAAGAAGGAAGAAGAGATTAACTAACGAGCTGTAACACAGTCCGAATTAAGTATTAGCGATAAATAGCAGAAGAGGAGAGATATTTTTGCATACAAACTAAGACGGACAAGCAGTAATTGGTTAGCATTCGGAAGAGGTACGATATGGGGATTCGCAGTGCTTACCTCCTGTTGTGGGAGGCGAGCATGAAGTTAGTGTGGAATCAGCAGCAGTGACGAGGAACTTAATAGTTGTCGATTACGTACAATCTGGAATGACGGGAGACATATCAGTATAGTATAATAGGAGCAAAACACAAAGGCGGGAAGGTCCACTTACAGCCTGAAGGGGGGAAGAAGCCGGGTATCATGCAGGTATCAGCAACTATCCTGTCGCAGAATCGTGGTTGATCCTGTTCACTTACCCGCTACAACACTCAGCGAGTCGGAGGTCAGCAATTGCCTCGTCCCAGAACCGTGGTTGATCCCGTTCACTTACCCGCTACAACACTCAGCGAGCCGGAGGTCAGCAATTGGCTCGTCCCAGAACCGTGGTTGATCCCGTTCACTTACCTCCTACAACACTCAGCGAGCCGGAGGTCAGCAATTGGCTCGTCCCAGAACCGTGGTTGATCCCGTTCACTTACAAGCTACAACACTCAGGGAGCCGGAGGTCAGCAATTGGCTCGTCCCAGAACCGTGGTTGATCCCGTTGGCTTACCATCTACAACACTCAGCGAACGAGAGGTCAGCGATTGCCTCGTCCCAGAACCGTAGTTGTTCCCGTTCACTTACAAACTACAACACTCAGTGAACCGGCAGTCAGCAATTGCCTCGTCCCAGAACCGTGGTTGATCCCGTTCACTTACAAGCTACAACACTCAGCGAGCCGGAGGTCAGCAATTGCCTCGTCCCAGAACCGTGGTTGATCCCGTTCACTTACCTCCTACAACACTCAGCGAACGAGAAGTCAGCAATTGCTTCGTCCAAGAACCGTGGTTGATCCCGTTCACTTACCCACTACAACACTCAGCGAACCGAAGGTCAGTAATTACCTCATCCAAGAACCGTGGTTGATCCCGTTCACTTACAAGCTACAACACTCAGCGAGCCGGAGGTCAGCAATTGGCTCGTCCCAGAACCGTGGTTGATCCCGTTCACTTACAAGCTACAACACTCAGCAAACGAGAGGTCAGCAACCACCTCGCCCCAGAACCGTGGTTGATCCCGTTCACTTACAAGCTACAACACTCAGCAAACGAGAGGTCAGCAACCACCTCGCCCCAGAACCGTGGTTGATCCCGTTCACTTACCTCCTACAACACTCAGCAAACGAGAAGTCAGCAATTGCTTCGTCCAAGAACCGTAGTTGATCCCGTCCACTTACCCGCTACAACACTCAGCGAACCGAAGGTCAGTAATTACCTCATCCAAGAGCCGTGGTTGATCCCGTTCACTTACCTCCTACAACACTCAGCGAGCCGGAGGTCAGCAATTGCCTCGTCCCAGAACCGTAGTTGATCCCGTTCACTTACCCCCTACAACACTCAGTGAGCCGGAGGTCAGCAATTGCCTCGTCCCAGAACCGTGGCTGATCCCGTTCACTTACAAGCTACAACACTCAGGGAGCCGGAGGTCAGCAATTGGCTCGTCCCAGAACCCTGGTTGATCCCGTTCACTTACCCGCTACAACACTCAGTAAACCGGAGCTCAGCAATTGCTTCGTACCAGAACCGTGGTTGATCCCGTTCACTTACCTCCTACAACACTCAGCGAGCCGGAGGTCAGCAATTGCCTCGTCCCAGAACCGTGGCTGATCCCGTTCACTTACAACCTACAACACTCAGCGAGCCGGAGGTCAGCAATTGCCTAGCCCCAGAACCGTGGCTGATCCCGTTCACTTACCTCCTACAACACGCAGCGAGCCGGAGGTCAGCGACTGCCTCGTCCCAGAACCGTGGTTGATCCCGTTCACTTACCTCCTACAACACTCAGTGAGCCGGAGGTCAGCAATTGCCTCGTCCCAGAACCGTGGTTGATCCCGTTCACTTACAAGCTACAACACTCAGCGAGCCGGAGGTCAGCAATTGCCTCGTCCCAGAACCGTGGCTGATCCCGTTCACTTACCTCCTACAACACTCAGCGAGCCGGAGGTCAGCAATTGCCTCGTCCCAGAACCGTGGTTGATCCCGTTCACTTACCTCCTACAACACTCAGCGAGCCGGAGGTCAGCAATTGCCTCGTCCCAGAACCGTGGTTGATCCCGTTCACTTACCTCCTACAACACCCAGAGAGCCAGAGGTCAGCAATTGGCTCGTCCCAGAACCCTGGTTGATCCCGTTCACTTACCCGCTACAACACTCAATAAGCCGGAGGTTAGCAATTACCTCGTCCCAGAACCGTGGCTGATCCCGTTCACTTACCCGCTACAACACTCAGTAAACCGGAGCTCAGCAATTGCCTCGTACCAGAACCGTGGTTGATCCCGTTCACTTACCCGCTACAACACTCAGTAAACCGGAGCTCAGCAATTGCCTCGTACCAGAACCGTGGTTGATCCCGTTCACTTACCCGCTACAACACTCAATAAGCCGGAGGTTAGCAATTACCTCGTCCCAGAACCGTGGCTGATCCCGTTCACTTACAAGCTACAACACTCAGGGAGCCGGAGGTCAGCAATTGGCTCGTCCCAGAACCCTGGTTGATCCCGTTCACTTACAAGCTACAACACTCAGTAAACCGGAGCTCAGCAATTGCTTCGTACCAGAACCGTGGTTGATCCCGTTCACTTACCCACTACAACACTCAGTAAGCCGGAGGTTAGCAATTACCTCGTCCCAGAACCGTGGCTGATCCCGTTCACTTACCTCCTACAACACTCAGAGAGCCGGAGGTCAGCAATTACCTCGTCCCAGAACCGTGGCTGATCCCGTGCACTTACAAGCTACAACACTCAGAGAGCCGGAGGTCAGCAATTGCCTCGTCCCAGAACCGTGATTGATCCCGTTCACTTGCCTCCTACAACACTCAGTGAGCCGGAGGTCAGTAATTGGCTCGTCCCAGAACCGTAGTTGATCCCGTTCACTTACAAACTACAACACCCGGCGAGCTACAGGTCAGCAATTGCCTCGTCATAGCTTAACTTCGATTTGTCCAGTTACGCACAAGCTACAGAACCCCCCAACTTGATAATTAGCTATCGCCCCCGCCACCAGATCTATTTACGAGGCCCCCTACCTCCTATACCTCCCCGCAAATCATCAAATCTTCTCTTATCCTCTCGTATTATTGGACATTTTAACTTACACTCTATGCTCAATGATTAACCCTGCGTTAGCAATCATAATTGGCCGAAATTTCTAATTCAGTTTACGCACTTTCTATTGTTTCCATGACTCTGGAGTCAGCAATACCTCAGCATATGGGAGACGTGATCCGAAGCTTCTACTTGCCTTCTGTAACCGAAAAACAAGTTCCGAATCAGCTCTAGCTGCCTGAGTACTCTAAATTTACATACCGTCTGCGAAAGAAACGTTCATTTATTGTTAGTTGTGCCCTACTCATTTCAAACCGAGTGGCCTCCTCACATGCAAGATGTCATACTCCTTCCCACAGAGATAGGCTTTGACGTTCTTCTGCAATAGCTTTTTAGTTATACCCTCGTTCTCCCAGACTGCCGCTATGTTCAATGCGGTGCCGTATGGTTTTGATCGAGCATTGACATCTCCCTCCGTCAATAGTCGATCAACTACCGTCCCCTGCCCAAGCAAAGATGCTATCATCAAATGTGTGAAATCTTTGGGGAATATAGAATACCCCCTGGTATTGAACCAGTACACCTGAAACCATGCCCCACAGTGTTTAGATCCAGTTCCACAAATCTGTCGTGTAAACTCGAATAACTCCATCCCCTTTTCCTGCGAATCCCGAAAGTGATCCGCCCAGTGTCGGGCTGCGTAATCGAGAAAGGAGTATTTCTCAAGATAATCTTTAACCGCATCCTCTGAAACCCTGCCGTGGGTGTCTATCGCTAATGGGCTACCACTAAACTCCTCTCGTGAGAGATAGGAAATACAAATGTCAGCCATTACAAAGTTAGAATCCTTGAGACATAGCGTATACTGCCAGTTTCCCTGGCCAGCCAAAGATCCCTTAATGAGGAACTCCCTTGCGGTTTGGTGGACGAGGTAGATCTTCGAATCAATCACCCGCACGAAAAGCCCGCACACATTTTTCACCGTCCTTTCAATCCCAGAAGGAGTATCTCGGAGGTCCTCGATTGAGTTGTTCTCCCGCCTGATTCTGGATGCGATGTTCATTTCACGGAGAGTGAGAGGCCTTGTAGTAGTTACCACTATGTTTAGCATTCGTCGGGCTTTGTCGGGGTAGGTTCCTCTATCCAGAATCTTGGTATATAGCTCTGGTAGGTCACGCGGTGCGGTGGAGACAATTTTAATAAACTCCTCAGATGAACCATCCCCACAATCCTTCAAAATCCCGAGAACGAGAGAAACCCAGAGGAATGTCCGATCGGCCGAAGATTCTAGGAGATTTCGCAAATATCCCAGCTCCCCAGGTCGTTCCCAGTATGACTCCAGGCCCTCAATTCCCTCATCTATGACGCGAGAAACATCGGAAGTGATAGAATTCACCTCGTCCTCTCCTCTCAGCCGGATCGTCGTTACAGGCGAGCCAAGGCCTCTCTCGATTTTGTGGTACGGGCGGCTCGTGACCAGGAACCTCAAATGTGTATCGGGGGTTCGTGGATCAGGGAGGTGGGTTACATGACGGATCAGTGGATCCAGCGTCTCTTCTTCGCACTCGTCTAGGGCATCCACTACACAGATCACATCACCACACCCGCCCTTAGCCACTGCCGTAACCAAAATATCCCACAATGTATCCACCTCCTCCGTAATCCTCTCTCCTTTAGCCTTAAATGCTGCCTCGGCATACATGGTGAGGGTGTCTCTCAGTACAAACAGCTGGTGTAATATGGCGCAGAGAGCGAACGTCGCACTATTCTGTTCCTTGTTGTCGTCCTTGAAAAAGAAATAGCAGACTATTGCATTCCCTTGGCTTTCCAGATGAGTTACGAGGAATGAAGCGGCGACAGACTTGCCACAACCGGGGTCCGCTGATAGCCAGAGGAGGCCTGGCGCTTTTTTCTCCGACCAGTCCAGATACTTTTGATGCTCGGTAACCCAAGTGCACGTTCCCTTGACTGGCTCACGAACGCGAGCTCGGTGCGACCCGTATCTAGACGTGTATAGGCATTGTAAGATTTTGGCATGGTTTGGGGACGGGTTCGTATCCTCGCTGTTGATATTAATGGTGGTGTTTCCGATGCTAATGTTATTATTAGAGTGGGTATTGCCGCTATTATGGCCCTGATTGTTGCTGTTGTATGCGGAGCTAGAATCACCGCTACTAGCACCGATGATTAGAAGCGCCGATTTGATTCAAGTGAATGAGCATTCCCGTAGCATACCGTTGCGGCGAGGAAAGTTCCTCAGAGGGGGTGCTTGATAACAGATTACCCATCTTATCAGTTGATTCGTGAATTGGGAGGAGCTGCGAATTGATCGTGTTCTTTGATGTTTGTATGATAAAGATAATTTCTGACCAGGTGAGAGAGAACAGAAGAACTGAAAAGGTTTGATCAATATCGTGGGTTGGGGAGCCTGCGAAAATCTTAGAGTTCCGCTAACCCCGCACCAACTTGATCATATTATCATAGATGCATAATATTATCAGAGACTTCGATAGAAAACTTGAAGCATACCCCCTACCAGTCTCGATAAATTCACCCATCCCATCAAACCCGAGCACATCATGCAACTGATAATTTTCAGCTTCGTGCAGCTATGCCTGACTGCGAGGGCTAAATTTGCCGTTATTCGTACTCATACGGTACTCAGATGTGCGGGCGCAACGTCTCTCCTACCCCCTATGGCAAAAATCATGTGGCGAAAAGGAACTTGTGAGCAAAATCTACAAGGTGTTTGGAGATACTCGAGATGAGTGTCTTGTATTTATTCCCCCCCCATGGTGATGCTCGTTCGCTTACCCTTCTAGTCCTCCAATATTTGACGATACCGACTCGCGTTGCTAAAACACACGACGTCGGAACACTACGGCTTATCTGGGATGGGATACCGGTATGCCTGGAAATGGCCGTCGGAGCTGTTACTGATGGCGAAGGCCAGAGCAACTAGTATTTCTATAATTTACTTTGCGTATGTTTGAATAGATTTCTTTTCTTCGCCGACCGTACTCATGGTATATCACTCGTAGTCCACCTCTTCTCCGATGTTCTTTACCGAAGTCGACCTGTTAGAGAAGATGATTGCGCGTCCTGCACAAATCATCGTTATGTTTCTCTTGCCTTAGCCTCCTGTGTTCGATTGGTGGCTCTGCTGCTTATGTCTCCTTTCTTTCCTCTCTCGCTTTTCTTCTTCCCCCGATACAACAAGTGATCAATGACGTCCGCTTCTCTAATGTTGGAAATACTGCCCAATATGCTCCACACGCACCCAGCGTGCTCAGAACCTGCCCGGCATGTTTAGAACATGCTCCCCATACATGCTTACATTTCCTCTTTGCTTCTGTTTCCTTGTTCCATGTCCGGTATCCGTCCGTCGTTGGCGTGCCACTCTGTGTCCACACTCCCAGTTGCCGAGCAGTCCACAAAAAACCCCCTCCCTGACTCCCGCCACTTTTAGAAGGGGACGGGCTAACCAGAGATAGGGCGATACCGAATGGCAGCGAAATAGGAATGACTAAATGCGCTATGAAAAGCTCTACACAACCAAAAGCGGGGAGGTTCACCAAGGCCTCTTCGCAACTGGCTCTATTCAATGACTCCCCCCGCCCGCTCGCCCTCTACGACCAACTAACAGGAAAAGACAGCAGTATAAATAAACGACAAAGATCCCCTATCCTATCCTTCCTGCGATCACCGCATACCGGTACCTCTAACACCTCCCACACTCGTCTCCATTTCCTCTATGCGCTCTCCTACTATCAATCATGCTAACAGAAGAAAGAACGAACGATAGACTCCTCGAAGACTCTCCAATTGCTTTCCGTGCCCCCATTGACTTCCACGCTCCCGTGCTAACAAAATAAATACACGAATAAAGACTCCCGATGATATATAACATCCCTGCCGTCCATGCCCTTATCCATCTCAAGCGCTTTTCCAAAGCGCACAACCGAAACCTCGGCCCAACAAAGTGAATGCGCCAAAACAACCAACGAGTGGCAAACAGGCGGGAACGGACCAGCGCACGGGCGGGAATGAACAAACGGCCGGCTTTGAGAACGAATGTGTAGACGGGTAATAAACTGACAGGTAGATATACCGACGGACAAGAGAACAAAGCCATGAGCATGCCGAGCAGCATCTATGATTTCCAACAGTCACATCTCCCCCACCCCCCACCGACCACCTGCCGTATGTTCCTTTTTTCTATTCGCTATTCGAGTACGCTCGCTCATTTGGGCAGAGGTTTTGGTCATGCGTTTTTGGGGAGCACATAAATTTATAATGGAAACTGGGGAGGTGGAAACGGAAGAGGCGGGAAGGGAATGGAAGGGAACGGGAGACAGAGACGGAAATGGGAGAGACTTGAGTGCTCTTTGTGGTGCCTGTTTTTGCTCTTTTGTTAGCAAAGACATGTGCGAGGAGCGGGAAACACGTGTGCACGAGCGGGGAGGACAGAGGATGTGTGTGGTAGAAATACTCGAGTATATTGTGGGCGGAAGCAAAGGATATGAGGATGCTTTTTGTCACTTATTTATACTCCTGCCTTTTCCTGCCAGTTAGTTAGTTGTGGAGTGCGAGCAAATGAAGCAAGTTGCGAGAGCGTGAACTTCCCCGCTTTTGGGTTTTCACAGCGCATTTAGTAATCGCCGTTTCGTTTCGTTTCGTTTCGCCGTTTCGTCGGTCCTACTACCGGTTATCTGTTGCTCTCTAAAACATTCCCATCTAGTGATAGATCTAACAGGACTCGACTCTCCGACTACGCCAAAAAATACTCACAGGCTGTCACTCGGATTTCCTAATCTGTTTTAATCAAAATTTGATTATAATTAAATTTTAATTAAATTTTAGACTACAGTCCATTCTCAGATGTGTTCGTGAGAACCTGAGCAATCTTAGTAAGCATATTCGAATGACCACAACAAACACTAGTCCCAGGCAAGAATTTTTTCAAAAATAAGAGTAGCGATCTTGTCCGCGCGCTCAAATACACACAGACCTTTCGCCATATATTTCCGAACAAATTCTTGCTTGGGATGAGCACCCAATAGTCGAGTGTGCACTCTCCGGTTTATCCACCAACCCGATGCCACAACAGCCAAGCACTGTTCGAAGAGAGACTACCTCCCACAATGCGGAAGGAACAGTTCTTCCTGAATTTCCCAAGAAATTGTGGCTTTTCAATGACAAAAAAACACAGGTACTGCAGCAAAAGCAAGGGGGGTGATATAGGAGGGTATTCCTACACATATTTCTTTCGTTTTCCACCGCGATTCCTTTGCTCCTGTTTCCAGAGCTCCGGGGGGGCGTTTATTTTTTTTTATCTTCGAAAATTGCGATACGTAGAAATCACTCGGGGCCTCACGAATGCTTCTGTGAAAAGGAATTGACGGTGATCACTCGGCGGTATTGAGAGAAATTCTTGGGAGCAGGTGCGAGTAAAATCTGGATGCTTGGAAATATACTACTCCTGTCCATTCACCTGTAATGGGCCGTACGAGTATTTCTTCCTGCCTCCGGAATTAATGTTACTCTATTCTAGTAGTACCTTCACTGCCCCCTCACATGATATCCCTTCTTAGAAGCGTGCAAGTGGTGTTTGTCTCTGAGCTATAGTCCGTCGGGTTGGCATCTTCCCACCCCAATAGCAGCTCTACCACTCCTTTAGCCTTTTTCCCAGGAGTACATATGAACTGGGTTACCCCCCCCCCTCAATCTTGCAGTTGATGTACACCCTCCTACCCCTACCGAAACAACAGCTAGACCAACTCCGAAGAAGTATGCAGAGTTTAATCTAGTGAACGAGGAAGCAGGACCAGGTCCACGGCCATGCAACTGCCTCAAAAGCAATTTTCCCGATATACGAGCCTCATAATGGTAGAAGAACTCAAGCGCGAGCTATTTCGGGCGATTAGCGAGAGGGTTCTGTACTCTCGTGGGTTCCCGGCACACACAGAAATACCTAAGAGAATGCAGATAGGTCAGACAATTTCCGGGATTGCAGATAAACTCATATTGAAGGCTCAGGATGAGTGGAAAAACACCCTTGAAGGGTGAAGTAGACCGATTAGAAAGTCAATGTTCCCTTGTCCGCAGCGGCAAGACTTTGATAGAATTTTATGAATATTCTTGTTACAGGAACCTTGTTCGAATAGAGATTAATGCTTCTTATTACCCCAAATGCCAACGCTTGGCAGAGCCTATACTCGAGTATACTTGAAAGCACCACTACTGGTGAGACATTCGCAGAGTGCCCGGGCCATGATTACCAAAGCTTCCGCTGATTTTTGACATTGTCGGAATGCCGTTGATTTGCGTTGTTCTTTTAGCTCCCGGCGATCGATATTAGCGTTTAGATATTATCCTCGTACAGTAATATGCCATTAAATTATGTGAATCCTCATGTCAAATTGGGCCACCTAAAAACCACTAAGTTTTTATGAGACTATGGCGGTGAGTAGAGCCCTGTTAAAAATAGAAAATTTATACTGTACGAAAAACTTCTAAACGGCTATAACTTTCTGCGGCGGTAGAGACTACGATCACCGGCGCTGCGATCACGAACTATCACTCAGCAGAGGCGAGACGCCAAGGCAACTAGGCAACAATTAAACGAGGGGTAAGAAAATTTTCTCTCCTTTGCTTTCTCTCTCTCTCGCTCTGATCAACTCACTTGCCCCACTCAACTAACAAAACTAACTTACAGGGAAAACAGGAGTATAAATCAACGATAATCAAGCATCCTCTCGTCATTCCACCGAACTCCACACATATCCTTGATCCACGCCCATCCACACAAGTTTCCATATTCCCAGCTCGTTCCCATCGCTAACCAAATAGAAACAGACACCATAAAGACTTCCATTACCCCACGTCTCCTACCATCGTACAGCTTCCACTATCCTACCGCCCCCGCTTCCCTGCCATTCCCGATTCTTTCTCCCATGGCTGCAATACGCCCAAGCCCATCGCCGAAATACTCCTCGTATGAGGCACGAACAGCGGCGAAAAATGAACGGCAGGTGGGCAAACTGCAAACCAAGACAACTGAGCGACGAACAGTGATGGAGATCATACGGTGGATAAACGGGTTGATGGACATGCGAACTGACGGACAGGGGGTGAATAGACACGTAAGCGGACGATCGTACGGACGGAAAGGCAAAGGACAAAGATAAATGCGGCAGAGATGTGGTGGTATCACAAGCATACCGAGCATGTTCGGTATATGTCACCCATGTTGTAAACATGTCGTACAGGTTCCGAGCATGTTGGGTATGTTGGAGCTTGCCGAGCAGTATCTGAGTTGGCGGTTTTCCACAGTTTCTAACAAAAACCCAAGATCATATGGTTCGCATGGTCCAAACGGTGTACCAGAAACTCAATGATTTTCAAAGTCCAAAGACGCTGCAACCATAACATAATTGTAAAACAAACCGAGGATAATAACAAACAAGTTTCCCCCCAATGATGTTCGTAATCACAGATCCTTTAGAATTTAAAAAGTGGCACTATTGGTATCATAGGAGAGAGGTGAAAGTGTTGCCAATGACATATTGTACGCCTAGTAACCTTGTATTTGCTACACATTTCTATGCATAGGAAGCAGGTTTTTTGCGTGGATATAGCCGGATTTCTTGCTAGAGCCCGTTTAGCAAGTTGCTAATTGAGTACGATATGATATGATAGAACATATTCTGCTGTAAGATTCGCATGCTCTCACAACCCACCCTTAGGCCGATTAATGCTCCTCCGTAACGTGCTGGACGGGGAAGTGGATTGGACGCAGAAGTGAATCACTTTGTATGCGAATTTTACTTAAATCCGGAGTCTAGAAATTTCTGCAAATTAAACCCCCGAATTTAGCTCGAAAAAGGAAAAATGTAGTAGAATATTGTATCTAGGATATGGTACCTCCTATACTATGGTATTTCGCCTTCCAAGTATCAGGGGTTAATTGAGATTTTTAAATCTGACCATTTTGGAGTGTTTTAACTAATTCACCCCATCTTATCCGCTTCCCGGTCCGTTACATTACATACTAAGTTACTCATCGTCAGCTTGCCCCTACCGCCGATTCAGAACCGCAACCGGAAAAGTGTATTCCGTAATCCATTCTACCATGCTACACCACCGCAGCTCCTATTCGCAGAGATACCCCCGAAAACGACAACCGCCGATACCCCTGGAACCCCCGGTAGCTCTACCACTAGCAGCAACCTACCTCCCTTCCTTCAGCCATCCCACCCTGTATGTCCAATCCCCCCCTCCTCAAAAAACTCCTGAACCAGACTATCGTAGTGACGTTCCGTTCAGCTCCCTTCTCTAGATGAATGGCTGAATATCCTGAGTATAGCACCGTTAAGGCCGAATCCGGTACAGGTCTCCAATTCGCTAGAAAGAAATAGAAAAAATAATCCGCCCCCCACATAATGGTCGGACAAGGGTGTTAGGCAACGTGGGCGTCGCCGGGCGCAGGTGTCCACGCCGAAACGCTGATTTAGGTAGGGGGCTAGGAGAGTGATTTCAGGTGAAGATGCTTTGTGCCTAGCCCAGATGCGCTATCGGTACTCGTGCTCGGTAGCGCCCGGGAAGGCATTGCACTGAACGTCCGGAAAGTGGCTCCCGTTTGGATTTATGGCGTCGCAGTGCTGACAGGTACATAGTTCTGGACTCTTGGGGATGGGGAAGACAGGTCGGTCAGGTATCTTATCATAGATACCGGCGGTTGGGTAGGTAACATATTTTATCCCCTCCACCCGATGCTAAAATGGGTGCCCGTGGCTATCTAAGGATTGAGATGTTAATGTAGAAATGGTTAGAGGCCTGTCCCTAAGCCTTCATTCGAACACGCTCCATCTCGTCTTCCGACATGTTTTGAAAACCCGCTTTTTCAATAGAAATTTCCACCAGAAACTCGAATTCCTTGCTTAGCTTTCACTAAGTTATGGGTTTTCACACCGGTGGTCCAGGTCGAGGATGCGTACTGCAGTTCTACCAGGTTCATTGAAGTAAGGGTGAGGCCCAAGCACTCATTACCGGTTTACTACAGTACTTACTTTGCATATTTTGAGACCAAGAGCTAATTCTTTAGCCTGCGTAAAAACATGAAGACTCTGCCGTACCAGCGCCTTTATTTATTGCTATGATAGTAGAAACCTTTTTACACTAATAAAATTGTCACCACTAGTAGCTAGTGACTAAATCCTCCTTTTGCACAAGTCAACAGTTGTACCACCACTGCCTGAATCGCCAAACCATCCTGAGTACCACCTCCAGAGCCGGTACTAATACTGTGGTTCCTTTTTCCTGTTCGCGATTCGTGAACTATGAACTGGCTCTTTGAACCGTGGTGGACTGCCGTTGTGAAACAGCTGATTCTGTTACCGCCTCCCCGCAACCAACGCCAACGATAAAGATTTCTGCTGGACAAGGACAAAAACAACACGGGCAAAACTTCAGTAAGTATTGCTGTAGATACACGTGGAATGGTCAGAGTAGATTGAGGAAGTTTTGAGAGTCTGACAGAGGCTTGATAGACCGGAATGGAGGTTTAGATATTTCCGGAGGAGATTCTTCAAACAAGCATGTCTTTCTTTTCTCCGTTTATCACGGGAGCGTGCGGAGGAATGGGGGGTATAGGGGCATGTGTGGGCATGGATAGAGGTAGGTGTGGTGATCCATGGAAGGATCCTGATGCTTTATTTGTACACTCGTCTCTTTTATCGCTACTGTTAGTCCAGAGGATGCGTGGACGGGCGAAGAGTACAAAGTCGGTTTACGATACCGTAACTCTCAAACACTTATCCATACACCGCCATAGTTCCAAGCTTGAAATTCCATTTTCTATTATCTACAGCTGCCCGATCGGTCTCCCGTTTTATCCATCGTTAAGATCGCTAAGAAATATCATTGAGAAAGATGTAAACTTGGTATATATAACCTTCACCTACTACCGCAACCGCAGTCACTCTATTGGGCATCGAATTTTTCATAAAACCTCCCGAGGGATTGAGCCCAAACTGAAGGGAGTGTCTGTACTCCCGTATTGTCCATAGCCCCCTTCCCGTTTGGTGTATCTCCAACCCTTAGGCATCGCGATTTCCTTCATAACTTCAATCCATGTGTTCAATAGGATTTTAATTGGGGGAACAAGTGTGGCTGTTCTATCATACAACGATAATATCACGGGCTTCCAACTAACTGACAACATCATGATCTTCGCCGGCTGGCACGTTTCACACTGAGAAAGGCAATCTGGAACACCACGAGTTAACATCCATGAATAATGCAAGGGCCATTTATAATTTTTCACCATTAGGCTTTCGGGGTTTCTCTCTTTCCCCCTATTTTATTTTAGGTGCATATCGAACCATTTTCGGTCCGGCTTGTTATTAGCCAAGTTGTAATAGGACGGAAATGGTTCTTGTGATGTTATTGCATTGCAGGACAGAAAGTGGAGATTTTTCAACTTCGGAGACTGCTGGGTTCGGCTTTACGAGGTGTCCCTTTAGACGAGGATACAGTACTGTGCACGACTAATGTGTCACGGAAACTCGGGTGGGGGTCTGTATAATACATACCCTCTTGGAATTACCGCGTCTCTAGCGGCCAGAGGGAGTTCCTAGCAGGCGAGGAAGAAAGCGTAATATTTGTTTTGTTGACATAGGGCAGGGGTCGTGTCAGACGATCCATATAGTACACAGTTTTTTTGGAGGACTGTACAACACATAATTAAAAAACAAATAGGACAGAAACACCACAAACAACCTGTAACGAGCTCCTGCAAATTACTACGTCCTAATACCAATAGCGCACCCCTCGCTGAAACGGATCTCGAGAGCAGAAAGCAGCGTATGGTGTGAAAAGCGCTGGCGCAGCCGTGGACCAGTGGACACAGTGGAGGAATCAGAGGTCTCTAACCAATAACTCATTATAAACCTTTAGTCTTTCACACAATTAGTAAAACATGGAAGTATTAGCTAAATGAACAGGGAGTAACACTCACCGCTCTCCGAACTGGCGATTGATGACGAGGAGGTCATGTACCAGTCTGGAGAGTCATCCGAATCTGGTGTGTCCGGAATGCAAAACTACCGCGAGGTCAAAAATAGTATGCGCGGATAGTAGGGACAGTAAATCGGAGCGACTCACATCCTAGAAGAAAGGTTAACTGATATCGTGTGCGGGCGATAGGAACAGTCAAATAATATCACTCACTTTCTAAGGCACCCAAATGATTGTGAGGCGCGCTGTACGTTAATGGAGGATGTGGAAGGAAGACGAGATTAACTAACGAGCTGTAACACAGTTCAAAGTAAGTATTAGTGACGAGTAGCAGAAGAGGGTAGATTTTTACATACAAACTAAGACGGACAAGCAGTAATTGGTTAGCGTTCGGGAGGGGTACGATATGGGGATTCGAAGCACTTACTTCCTATTGTAGGAGGCGAGCGTGAAGTTAGTGTGGAATCAGCAGCATTGACGAGGAACTTAATAGTTGTCGATTACGTACAACCTAGAAAGACGGGAGAGACATATCAGTAAAGTATAATAGGAGCAAACGGCAGAGGTGTGAAGGTGCACTTACGGACTGAAGGGAGCAAGACACAAGAGATCATGCAGATATCAGCGACTATCTCGACCGGGAATCGTGGTTAATCTCATTCACTTACCTCCTACAACACTCAGTGAACCAGAGGTCAGTAATTTCCTCTTCCCAGAACCATGGTTGATCTCGTTCACTGACAAGCTACAACACTCAGTGAGGTAGAGGTCAGCAATTGCCTCGTGCTAGAGCCGTTAGTGATCCTGTTCGCTTACATCCTACAACACTCAGCGAGCCGGAGGTCAGCAATTTCTGCGTCCCAGTACCGTGGTTGATCCCGCTCACGTACCCGCTAAAAAACTCAGCGAACCAGAGGTCAGCAATTGCATCTTCCGAAAACCATGGTTAATCACGTTTACTGACAAACTGCGACACTCAGTGAGCTAGAGGTCAGCAATTGCCTCGCCCTAGAGCCGTGGTTGATCGAATGTACATACATCCTACAAGACTCAACGAGCCGGAGGTCAGCAATTTCCCCACCCCAGAACAGTGATTGATCGCACTCACGTACCAGCTACAACACTCAGCGAACCAGAGGTCAGCAATTGTCTCGTCCCAGAACCGTGGTTGATCCCATTCACATACCTCCTACAACACTCAGCGAATCAAAGGTCAACAATTGCCTCGTCTTAGAAGGGTGGCCGATCGCATTCACTTACAAGCTACAACACTCAGAGAGTCGGAGGTCAGCGATTTCCCCATCCCAGAGCAGTGGTTGATCCCGCTCACGTACCAGCTACAAGGCTCAGCGAACCAAAGGTCAGCAATTGCCTCGTCCCAGCCCCGTGGTTGATCCCGCTCACTTACAAGCTACAACACTCAGCGAACCAAAGGTCAGCAATTGCCTCGTCCCAGCCCCGTGGTTGATCCCGCTCACTTACCTCCTACAACACTCAGCGAATCAAAGGTCAAAATTGACTCGTCCTAGAACCGTGGGCGATCCTGTTCACTTACAAGCTACAACACACAGCGAGCCGGAGGTCAGCAATTTCCCCATCCTGGAGCAGTGGTTGATCCCGCTCACTTACCTCCTACAAGATGCAGCGAGCTAGAGGTCAGCAATTTTCCCGTCCCAGAACCGTGGTTGATCCCGCTCACGTACCCGCTACAACACTCAGCGAGCCGGATGTCAGTAATTGCCTCGTCCGAGAACCATGGTAGATCCCGTTCACATACCCGCTACAACACTCAGCGAACCAAAGGTCAGCAATTGCCTCGTCCGAGAACCGTGGTTGATCGCATTCACTTACCTCCTACAACACACAACGAATCAAAGGTCAGCAATTGTCTCGTCCCAAAACAGTGGTTGATCCCGTTCACATACCTCCTACAACATTCAGCAAATCAAAGGTCAACAATTGCCTCGTCCCAGAACCGTGGTTGATCGCATTCACTTACCTCCTACATCACTCAGCGAGCCAAAGGTCAGCAATTGCCTCGTCCTAGAACCGTGGGCGATCCTGTTGACTTACAAGCTACAACACACAGCGAGCCGGAGGTCAGTAATTGCCTCGTCCTAGAACCATGGGCGATCCTGTTCACTTACAAGCTACAACACACAGCGAGCCGGAGGTCAGTAATTGCCTCGTCCTAGAACCATGGGCGATCCTGTTCACTTACAAGCTACAACACACAGCGAGCCGGAGGTCAGTAATTGCCTCGTCCGAGAAGCAAGGTTGATCCCGCTCACTTACCTCCTACAAGATGCGGCGAGCTAGAGGTCAGCAATTTTCCCGTCCCAGAACCGTGGTTGATCCCGCTCACGTACCCGCTACAGGACTCAGCGAATCAAAGGTCAACAATTGCCTCGTCCCAGAACCGTGGTTGATCGCATTCACTTACCTCCTACATCACTCAGCCAGCCAAAGGTCAGCAATTGCCTCGTCCTAGAACCGTGGGCGATCCTGTTCACTTACAAGCTACAACACACAGCGAGCCGGAGGTCAGTAATTGCCTCGTCCTAGAACCGTGGGCGATCCTGTGCACTTACAAGCTACAACACACAGCGAGCCGGAGGTCAGTAATTGCCTCGTCCGAGAAGCAAGGTTGATCCCGCTCACTTACCTCCTACAAGATGCGGCGAGGTAGAGGTCAGCAATTTTCCCGTCCCAGAACCGTGGTTGATCCCGCTCACGTACCCGCTACAGGACTCAGCGAACCAAAGGTCAGCAATTTTCCCGTCCCAGAACCGTGGTTGATCCCGTTCACTTACCCGCTACAACACTCAGTCAGCCGGAGGTCAGTAATTGCCTCGTCCGAGAACCGTGGTTGATCCCGTTCACTTACCCGCTACAACACTCAGTGAGCCGAAGGTCAGCAATTGCCTCGTCAGAGAACCGTGGTTGATCCCGTTCACTTACCCGCTACAACACTCAGTCAGCCGGAGGTCAGTAATTGCCTCGTCCGAGAACCGTGGTTGATCCTGTTCACTTACCTCCTACAACATTCAGCGAACCAAAGGTCAACAATTGCCTCGTCCCAGAACCGTGGTTGATCGCATTCACTTACCTCCTACAACACTCAGCGAACCAAAGGTCAACAATTGCCTCGTCAGAGAACCCTGGTTGATCCCGTTCACTTACCCGCTACAACACTCAGCGAGCCGGAGGTCAGTAATTGCCTCGTCCTAGAACCGTGGGCGATCCTGTTCACTTACAAGCTACAACACACAGCGAGCCGGAGGTCAGCAATTTCCCCATCCTGGAGCAGTGGTTGATCCCGCTCACTTACCTCCTACAAGATGCAGCGAGCTAGAGGTCAGCAATTTTCCCGTCCCAGAACCGTGGTTGATCCCGCTCACGTACCCGCTACAACACTCAGCGAGCCGGATGTCAGTAATTGCCTCGTCCGAGAACCATGGTAGATCCCGTTCACATACCCGCTACAACACTCAGCGAACCAAAGGTCAGCAATTGTCTCGTCCCAAAACAGTGGTTGATCCCGTTCACATACCTCCTAAAACATTCAGCGAACCAAAGGTCAATAATTGCCTCATCCCAGAACCGCGGTTGATCGCATTCACTTACCTCCTACAACACGCAACGAACCAAAGGTCAGCAATTGCCTCGTCAGAGAACCCTGGTTGATCCCGTTCACTTACCCGCTACAACACTCAGTCAGCCGGAGGTCAGTAATTGCCTCGTCCGAGAACCGTGGTTGATCCCGTTCACTTACCCGCTACAACACTCAGTCAGCCGAAGGTCAGTAATTGCCTCGTCCGAGAACCGTGGTTGATCCCGTTCACATACCTCCTACAACATTCAGCAAATCAAAGGTCAACAATTGCCTCGTCCCAGAACCGTGGTTGATCGCATTCACTTACCTCCTACAACACTCAGCGAACCAAAGGTCAACAATTGCCTCGTCAGAGAACCCTGGTTGATCCCGTTCACTTACCCGCTACAACACTCAGCGAACCAGAGATCAGCAATCGCCTCCTCCCAGAACAGCTGTTGATCCCGTTCACTTACAAGCTAGAACACTCAGCGAGCCAGAAGTCAACAATTGCCTCGTCCTAGAACAGTGGTTGATCCCGTTCACTTACCTCCTACAACATTTAGCGAATCAAAGGTCAACAATTGCCTCGTCCCAGAACCGTGGTTGATCGCATTCACTTACCTCCTACAACACGCAACGAACCCAAGGTCAGCAATTGCCTCGTCCGAGAACCGTGGTTGATCCCGTTCACTTACCCGCTACAACACTCAGTCAGCCGAAGGTCAGCAATTGCCTCGTCAGAGAACCATGGTTGATCACGTTCACTTACCGGCTACAACACTCAGCGAACCAAAGGTCAGCAATTGCCTCGTCAGAGAACCCTGGTTGATCCCGTTCACTTACCCGCTACAACACTCAGTCAGCCGGAGGTCAGTAATTGCCTCGTCCGAGAACCCTGGTTGATCCCGTTCACTTACCCGCTACAACACTCAGTCAGCCGGAGGTCAGTAATTGCCTCGTCCGAGAACCCTGGTTGATCCCGTTCACTTACCCGCTACAACACTCAGTCAGCCGGAGGTCAGTAATTGCCTCGTCAGAGAAACATGGTTGATCCCGTTCACTTACCCGCTACAACACTCAGTCAGCCGGAGGTCAGTAATTGCCTCGTCCGAGAACCGTGATTGATCCCGTTCACTTACCTCCTACAACACTCAGTGAACCAAAGGTCAGCAATTGTCTCGTCCCAAAACAGTGGTTGATCCCGTTCACATACCTCCTAAAACATTCAGCGAATCAAAGGTCAACAATTGCCTCGTCCCAGAACCGTGGTTGATCCCGTTCACTTACCCGCTGCAACACTCAGTCAGCCGGAGGTCAGTAATTGCCTCGTCCGAGAACCGTGGTTGATCCCGTTCACTTACCCGCTACAACACTCAGTCAGCCGAAGGTCAGCAATTGCCTCGTCAGAGAACCATGGTTGATCCCGTTCACTTACCCGCTACAACACTCAGTCAGCCGGAGGTCAGTAATTGCCTCGTCCCAGCCCCGTGGTTGATCCCGCTCACTTACAAGCTACAACACTCAGCGAACCAAAGGTCAGCAATTGCCTCGTCCCAGCCCCGTGGTTGATCCCGCTCACTTACCTCCTACAACACTCAGCGAATCAAAGGTCAAAATTGACTCGTCCTAGAACCGTGGGCGATCCTGTTCACTTACAAGCTACAACACACAGCGAGCCGGAGGTCAGCAATTTCCCCATCCTGGAGCAGTGGTTGATCCCGCTCACTTACCTCCTACAAGATGCAGCGAGCTAGAGGTCAGCAATTTTCCCGTCCCAGAACCGTGGTTGATCCCGCTCACGTACCCGCTACAGGACTCAGCGAATCAAAGGTCAACAATTGGCTCGCCCCAGAACCGTGGTTGATCCCGTTCACTTACCCGCTACAACACTCAGCGAACCAGAGATCAGCAAACGCCTCCTCCCAGAACAGCTGTTGATCCCGTTCACTTACAAGCTAGAACACTCAGCGAGCCAGAAGTCAACAATTGCCTCGTCCCAGAACAGTGGTTGATCCCGTTCACTTACCTCCTACAACACTCAGTGAACCAAAGGTCAGCAATTGCCTCGTCCCAGAACCGTAGTTGATCCCGTTCACATACCTCCTACAACATTCAGCGAATCAAAGGTCAACAATTGCCTCGTCCCAGAACCGTGGTTGATCGCATTCACTTACCTCCTACAACACGCAACGAACCAAAGGTCAGCAATTGTCTCGTCCCAAAACAGTGGTTGATCCCGTTCACATACCTCCTAAAACATTCAGCGAATCAAAGGTCAACAATTGCCTCGTCCCAGAACCGTGGTTGATCCCGTTCACTTACCCGCTACAACACTCAGTCAGCCGAAGGTCAGCAATTGCCTCGTCAGAGAACCATGGTTGATCCCGTTCACTTACCCGCTACAACACTCAGTCAGCCGAAGGTCAGTAATTGCCTCGTCCGAGAACCGTGGTTGATCCCGTTCACTTACCCGCTACAACACTCAGCGAACCAGAGATCAGCAATCGCCTCCTCCCAGAACAGCGGTTGATCCCGTTCACTTACAAGCTAGAACACTCAGCGAGCCAGAAGTCAACAATTGCCTCGTCCCAGAACAGTGGTTGATCCCGTTCACTTACCTCCTACAACACTCAGTGAACCAAAGGTCAGCAATTGCCTCGTCCCAGAACCGTAATTGATCCCGTTCACATACCTCCTACAACATTCAGCGAATCAAAGGTCAACAATTGCCTCGTCCCAGAACCGCGGTTGATCCCATTCACGTACCCTCTACAAAACTCAGCGAACCAGAGATCAGCAAGCGCCTCCTCCTAGAACCGTGCTTGATCCCGTTCACTTACCCGCTACAACACTCAGTGAACCAGAGGTCAGCAAATTGCCTCCTCCCAGACCCGTGGTTGATCCCGTTCACCTACCTCCTAGAACACTCAGCGAGCCAAAGGTCAGCTATTCCCTCGTGCCAGTACCGCGGTTGATCCCTCTCACTTACCAGCTACACGCCGCGAATCAAAGGTCAGCAATTGCCTCGTCCTAAAACCATGGCTGATCCCGTTCACTCACAAGCTACAGCACTCAGCGCGCCAGAGGTCAACAATTTCCTCGTCCCAGAACCGTGATTGATCCCGTTCACTTACATGCTACAACCCGCAGCGAATTAAAGGTCAGCAATTGTCTCGTCCCAAAGCGGTGGTTGATCCCGTTCACTTACAAGCTTCAACACTCATTGAGCTTGAGGTCAGCAATTTCCTCGTCCTAGAGCCGTGGTTGATCCCGTTCACTTACCGGCTACAACACTCAACGAGCCGGAGGTCAGCAATTGTCTCGTCCCAGAACCGTAGTTGATCCCGTTCACTTACCTCCTACAACGCTCAGCGAACCTGAGGTCAGTAATTGTCTCGTCCCAGAACCGTGGTTGATCCCGCCCACTTACCCGCTACAACACTCAGCGAATCAATGGTCAACAATTGCCTCGTCCCTGAACCGTGGTTGATCCCGCTCACTTACCCGCTACAACCCTCAGCGAACCAAAGGTCAGCAATTGCCTAATCCCAGAACCGTGGTTGATCCCGCTCACTTACCTGCTACAACCCGCAGCGAATCAAAGGTCAGCAATTGTCTCGTCCCAAAACAGTGGTTGATCCCGTTCACTCACAAGCTACAACACTCAGCGAGCCAGAGGTCAGCAATTGCCTCCTCCCAGAACCCTGGTTGATCCCATTCTCTTACCTCCTACAACACTCAGCAAACTAGAGGTCAGCGATTGCCTCGTCCCAGAAATGCGTTTGATGTCGTTTACTTACCCGCTACGATACTCGGCGAACCAGAGGTCAGCGATTGCCTTGTCGCAGAACCGTGGTTTCTTGTGTTCGCTTACCAACTAGAACACTCAGCGAGCCAGAGGTCAGCAATTGCTTCGTCCTAGCTTTAATTCGATTGGTCCAGTTACGCACAAGCTACGGCACCCCCCAACTTGATAATTAGCTATCGCCTTCGCCATCAGATCTAATTACGAAGCCCCCTACCTCCTATACCGTACCTCCCCGCAAATCAGCAAATCTTCCCTTATCCTCCTCTCTTATTAGACATTTTAACTCACACTCTATGCTCAAGGGTTAAACAGGGGTTAGCACATGATAATTGCCCAAAATTTCGAATGCTGTTTACGTACTTTCTATGGTTCCCAAGGCTCTGGAGTCAGCAATAGGACAGCGTGTGGGAGACGTGATCCGCGGCTTCTACTTGCCTTCTGTAACCGAAAATCAAGTTCCGAATCAGCTCTAGCTGCCTCTGAGTCCTCTAAATTTACATACCGTCTGCAAAAAACACGATTAGTTATTGTTAGTTATGCACTATTCATTAAAACCGAAAGACCTCCTCACGTGCAAGATATTATACTCATTCCCATAGAGATAGGCTTTGACGTTCTTCTGCAATAGGTTTTTCGTTATACCCTCGTCCTTCGAGACTGCCGCTATGTTCAATGCCGTGCCGTATGGTTTTGATCGCGCATTGACATCTCCCTCCGTCAATAGTCGATCAACTACTGTCCCCTGCCCAAGCCAAGATGCTATCATCAAATGTGTGAAATCTTTGGGGAATAAAGAATACCCCCTGGTATTGAACCAGTACACCTGAAACCATGCCCCACAGTGTTTAGATCCAGTTCCACAAATCTGTCGTGTAAACTCGAATAACTCCATCCCCTTTTCCTGCGAATCCCGAAAGTGATCCGCCCAGTGTCGGGCTGCGTAATCGAGAAAAGAGTATTTAGCAAGATAATCTTTAACCGCATCCTGTGAAACCCTGCCGTGGGTGTCTATCGCTAATGGGCTACCACTAAACTCCTCTCGTGAGAGATAGGAAATACAAATGTCAGCCATTACAAAGTTAGAATCCTTGAGACATAGCGTATACTGCCAGTTCCCCTTGCCGGCCAAAGATCCCTTAATGAGGAACTCTCTTGCCGTTTGGTGGACGAGGTAGATCTTCGAATCAATCACCCGCACGAATAGCCCGCACACATTTTTCACCGTCCTTTCGAATCCAGAAGGTGTATCTTCGAGGTCCTCGATTGAGTTGTTTTCCCCCCTGATTCTAGATGCGATGTTCATTTCACGGAGAGTGAGAGGCCTTGCAGCCGTTATCACTATGTTCAACATTCCTCGGGCTTTGTCAGGGTATGTCCCTCTATCAAGAATCTTGGTATATAGCTCTGGTAGGTCACGCGGTGCAGTGGAGACAATTTTAATAAACTCCTCAGGTGAACCATCCCCACAATCCTTCAAAATCCCGAGAACGAGAGAAACCCAGAGGAATGTCCGATCGGCCGAAGATTCTAGGAGATTTCGCAAATATCCCAGCTCCCCAGGTCGTTCCCAGTATGACTCCAGGCCCTCAATTCCCTCATCTATGACGCGAGAAACATCGGAAGTGATAGAATTCACCTCGTCCTCTCCTCTCAGCCGGATCGTCGTTACAGGCGAGCCAAGGCCTCTCTCGATTTTGTGGTACGGGCGGCTCGTGACCAGGAACCTCAAATGTGTATCGGGGGTTCGTGGATCAGGGAGGTGGGTTACATGACGGATCAGTGGATCCAGCGTCTCTTCTTCGCACTCGTCCAGGGCATCTACTACACAGATCACATCACCACACCCGCCCATAGCCACCGCCGTAACCAAAATATCCCACAATGTATCCACCTCCTCCGTAATCTTCTCGCCTATTGCCTCAAATGCTTCCTCGGCATATATACAGAGTTTCTTTCTCTCCGCAAACAGCTGGTGTAATATGGCGCACAGAGCAAACGTCGCGCTCTTCTGTTCCCTGTTGTCGTCCTTGAAAAAGAAATAGCAAACAATTGCGTTCCCTTGGCTTTTCAGATGATTTACGAGGAATGAAGCGGCAACCGACTTGCCGCAACCCGGGTCCGCCGATAGCCAGAGGAGGCCTGGCGCTCTTTTCTCCGACCAGTCTAGATACTTTGGATGCTCAGTAACCCAAGTACACGTTCCCTTGACTGGCTCACGAATACGAGCCCGGTGCAACCTGTACCTAGACGTGTACAGGCACTGTAGGATTTTGGCATGGTTTGGGGACGGGTTCGTATCCTCGGGGTTGGTATTAATGGTGGTGTTTCCGATGCTAATGTTATTGGAGTGGGTGTTGCCGCTATATTGGCCTCGAATGTTGCTGTGGTACGCGGAGCTAGAAACATCGCTAATAGCACCGATGATTAGAAGCGCCTATATGATTTAAATTAATGAGTATTCCCGTAGCATACCGTTGCGGCGAGGAAAGTTCCTCAGAGGGGGTGCTTGATAACAGATTACCCATCTTATCAGTTGATTCGTGAATTGGGAGGAGCTGCGAATTGATCGTGTTCTTTGATAAAGATAATTTCTGACCAGGTGAATAGAAGAACTGGGAGGGTTTTGCTAATATCATGGGTTGAGAAGCCTGTAGAAATCCTGGAATTCAGATAACCCCGCACCGGCTTGATCACTCACGCATATCAGAACTTGGGAAATTTTCATCCGGTCGGTAGATAACTCACACATACCACCTGACCTATCAAACCCGCGCACTTCATGCAAGAGATAATTTTCAGCTTCGTGCAGCTATGCCTGACTGTGGGGGCTAAATTTGCCGTTACTCAAACCAGTACTCAGATGTACAGTACCGTACCGGCACAACGTCTCTCCTACGCGTACTGTACACCCCTGCAGCACCCCTGCGGCAAAAATTATGCAAAATCTACAAGGTGTCCGAAGATGCATGCCCAAGGTGAGTGTCTTATGATTATTCCCCCCCGTGATGATGCTCGATTGCTTTCCCTTCTGGTCTTCCAATATTTGACGATACCGATACGCCTTGCTAAAAGACGCGACGCCAGGACACAACGGCTTATCTAGGATAGGATACCAGTATGTCTAGAAATATGCATAGGAGCTGTTATTTACGGCGAAGGGGAGAGCAACTAGTATTTCTATAACTTACTTTGCGTATATTTACATATTCTTTTCTTTGGCCGACTGTACTCATATGATATCACTCGTAGTCCACCTCCTTTCCGGTTTTCTTTGCCCCAGTGGACCCGCCCCTCCGCCCCCGCCGACACCAAAAAATACTCACGTATTATCACTACTAGAATTCCCTAATCTAGTCTAGCCAATACAGAAATTTCACATTCTTATGATAGTTTTTACAGTCCATTCCCAGAAGTGTTCGTGAGAACCTCGGCGATCCTAGTAAGTATATTCGAATGCCTACAACAGGTAGAGCGTCCACCAGCGTGATCCCAATACAGCCAAAAACTACTTGGAGAGAGACTCCCTCCCCCGATAAGAAGAAGAGTTCTTCCAGAATACCCCAAGAAATTGTGGCTTTCCATGATAAACACAGCCGCTGCTGCCATGGAGGAAAAGGGGGCGATATAGGTGGGTATTACATTGATTTTTTCTCCCCTTCTTTCTCCCTTGTTTTTCATCACAACCCCCTCGCTCCAGTTTTCAGACTCCTTGGAGGCTTTTATTTTTTGATGCTTGTCTAGTCGTTGGCTTTCGGCCATCCCTTTTAAGTACGTACGCTCTTCGTTATCTTCGAGAATTGCGATATATAGTAATCACTCGGGGCCTCACGAATGCTTCTGCGAAAAGGAATTGAGGGCGATCACTCGGCGGTATTGAGAGAAATTGCTGGTGGCAGGTAAATAAACTGGATGCTTGTCAATATACTGCTCCTGTCCATCCGCCTTTAAAGGACCGTACACCACTATTCACGAAACATAAGAGGGATATTGACAAATAGGAGTGAAGGGTGAGAAACATGATATGGACCAAGTCTAACTGGAACTCCGAAAAGACGAAGAAAGAAAAAAGAAAGGGAAAAAAGAATGTAAAAAATCACAAATAGCTAGTGGAAACTGGAAAAAAAAACGCCCATTATCATTATCAGACCCTATTTACATCGGAATCGACGATTACTCATGAAAATTCAATGAGAATATGTCTGGTAACGAAGGGGGAAGTAAGAATGCAAGCGAGAAAGGCTAAAGAAAAGTGAAAGAGGCAACGATAAAATCCAAGTGGACAGCAATTGAGAGGGTTCGCCCGGCGTGGTTGGGATGAGTGTCAGTTTTCATTAGATGGTAAATTACCAGAAGTTGAGGGGCCGCGCAGGAGGGAATTGAGGGAGCCTGGGTAGTTCGGTTGAGGAGGAATTCTTATTTGTGGACTAGGAAACAGAACTGCTGGGCCCAACACTCCTTCCCGCTCATCGGGGACTCCCGATGGGAGTGGATGTTGGCCATCAGCGTCTGTGAGGTTGGTATTAGGATCGCTGCCCCCTCCGAACCGCATCTGCACTACCCACCCCACCCCCCCATGCCTAGTAGAGAGTGGAGGGATGCCGAGCTAACGCGATATTCTGGGCCGGGATTGACATTGTCCCGTTTAATTAGAATCCTCATGGCTCCATGGCATCCTCTAGGGAGAGCCCATGACTGTGGCGCTTGCCTCCCGCTACCCGGAGCGGTGTGCAGAAATCTGCCCGTTGTAAAAGCACCTTTACTACCTCCTCATGCCCGTTCTCAGCCGCCCAGCAGAGTGGTGTCCGGCCATATTTGGCATCCGCCGTATGGGGACTGACATCCTCTCGCTCCAAAAGCATCTTTACTACACCCACATGTCCACGCTCAGCCGCCCAGCAGAGTGGTGTCCGGCCATATCTGGTGTCTGCCGTATTGGGATTGACATCCTCTCGCTCCAAAAGAATCCTTACTACCCCCTCATGCCCACACTCAGCTGCCAAGCAGAGTGGTGTCTGGCCATATTTGGTATCTGCCATATTGGGATTGACACCCCGTCGCGCTAAAAGAATCTTTACTACCCCCTCATGTCCGCGCCTAGCCGCCCAGCAGAGTGGTGTCCGACCATATTTGGTGTCTACCGTATCGGGATTGACATCCTCTCGCTCCAAAAGCATCCCTACTACACTCACTCGTCCGCTCTCAGCCGCCCAGCAGAGTGGCGTCTGGCCATAGAGGGTGTCCCCAGTATTGGGATTGACATCCTCCCGCTCTAAGAACATCTGTACTACCCCCTCATGTCCGCGCTTAGCCGCCCGGCAAAGTGGTGTCTGACTATATCTAGTTTCTGCCGCATTGGGATTGACACCCTCACGTTCCAACAGCGCCTTTACGACCCCCTCATGCCCTCTTGCAGCTGCCCATGTGAGAGCCGTATTTCCCGTGTAATCGGTCGCATTTACATCCCATTCCTTCATCTCTAACACAGCAGAAACTATTCCCTCCAACCCAAGAAATGATACTCCGTGGAGTCCTGTAAAACCACTAGGTCCTCCCGACCTGGAAAAATGAGTTCCCAAGTCCCAATCTCGATTATAGTGCAATAACATTAGTCGAGCAGATATATGCTTATCAAATCCATGGAGAAGCCTCAGTGCAAGTGTTTTCACATTTTCCGACATCTCCCTCCTCGCGTGATTCCCCCAGTAACAAGATGCATATTTTAGAAGGGGCGCCGATGAGGGGGCCGAGTCAACAACCGGTGAAAGATCCCAAACACATCTAAAATTGAGGTATGTCAAGCAAACCTCCGCCATTGCTGCGTGTGGACTATGGAAGAGGGTCGGGTTACTTGAGAAATACTCCTGCAGAGTAAAGTGCACCAATCGGACAGTAGACGAAGACGCTACGACTGTGACAAGACCCAGAGTAGATGCTAGGAGTGCCCGCAACGCGGGGACATTCTCAAGATCCAAATCTGCAGATCCCATCTCTACTCCCAAGGCGTGACGGAGCTCCTCAACCCGTAATGGCCGTTCGGAATATAACACCCACATCAGGACCTTAAGTCCGAGCGCCGATTTGTTTCCCTTCTGGGCCTTCAGTCGGGTTAGAGTTGCCGTGTATGCATCAATCAGTCCTTTGCCCTGGATCATCTTTTCAAGTTTCTTTCTTCTTTGACGAATTGTCACCTCTCCCAGAATAGCGTCGATGTTCAGTGAAACAAGTAAGAATCTACACATAACAGTCGGTAAGTACACATCATCCATAGAGTGGGAATTTTAAATGCTCTTATATGTCGGATATTTTTTCCAGGATAATTCTAATAATATCGGCCCGTAAATCATCGTTCATCGCCTCTGGCTCATCGTCCCTGTCTAACCTCCTCTCCAGATACTTCTTGATATCGCCCGTGTTAGGGGTGATGGGTATCACAACCGCCTTGGTGAAATATCTCTGAATATCATCCTTAACATGGGGCCTCCCGGTAAGGAATATTCGCGTCCCGGGGGACTCCCGAACAATATCTCTCAGCGACTCAAGAAGCTCTGGCAGGTGCCTCGGTAAGCACTCGTCCAACCCATCGATACAGATGAAAACCCGGGATAGCGAGGCAATAGCGGTCCTTAGCATTCCCATCAAATCCGGGAGTCTCGGCCCTCTACCACCAAACTCCATTTTCCCTTCATGAAACACTTTGCGCAGATATTTCGGGATGTCCCCTCTGCCTACCAGCTGCCCCAGAATAGCTCCCATCATGTTGGTAATAGTCTGCTCTTGCTGGGAAAGGTAGTTGCAGTACAATCCTGCAACGGCTACGTCTTCCTTCCTTGCCTGATCGCACAGGCTGTCGATCACCAGGGAGCTATTATTTCTAGCCGTCAGCGATTTTTCGCCCCTTTCAAATGATCCCGCCACTCACCTCAGATATGTCTTGCCTACTCCCGGATTTCCGCTGCAAAATAGGACAGCCTTATCGGCTCCACCCTCATTACTCCTCCACTCCCGGAATTCCTTTTCTTCCAAAAGCCAGTCCCCGATACCGTCAAATCGCTCGGTGCGCACGCCTTGGTGTCTCTTATTCGGTTCTAGCGTAGAGAGCCAACGCATAATCTGCGCATCTTCGTCGGACTTATACACGGTGTTATTAAAACTATTAGTTATGTTGCCACTGTGCGCATTGCCGTCGCCCATGTGAACCGATGGTGTATGTATAGTCTGGGCCATGATATTCTGTGTGGAGTGTTGGTTGAATGTAGAAATGGTTCAAAAAAATTTAGAGGTACTGTACAGTACCAGGGGAGTTTACGAACTTTCTCTAAGCGGGGCTGAAGAAAGCTGGGCGATGCACTATCTAGCAACCTGCTGTATGACCATTATTAATCCAATCATTTCCATTTGGGAAGGGTAGTTACATGACAAATATGAGACATGCATCAGGAACACTTGTGGGGTGGCTGGAATATCTACGGTACCACATGATTCATACCGTATAAGAGAAGACAGAGCACCTGTGTATAAAAAGATGACAACCTTTTTTACAAAAGGAGAGAGGAAAGTCTGTACCCAGTTGACTCGGTTGAGTATAATAGAAGGGAAAATAAAATGGAACAGTATTAGACCTAGTCGCCCGACCACCTTTGCACCCCTCATCAGTTCTGGGAGGTAGACTACGGTATCATACAGAGGATAGAAAACGAGGAGAGGTGGAATAATATTGTGCAGGCACAGAACCCCCTTTCCAGTTGTCTCTTGTTAGTGCTTCTATCGTGCTTCTACACTACATCTGCGGTGGCTATCTCAAAATGGCGGCCGGAACGGTCTACAGATTGCTATCATTCATGGATAAATGCGAAACTTAACCACTGATTTCATTCCCAGCACGAAGCGTGACCGGGCCTAACCAGAGCAGACCTTCTCAATGGAATAGCATGACATCCCCCCACTACCAAGCCAAAATCTATTAACAGAACCTCGGTAACGCTAGTGGGTGCTTTGAGAGTTTTGGGCTAATCCGTGAAACGTTCTCCCATCCCACCACACTCCACGATACTTCCCTCCATCCACCACAATGGAAGTTGGTTCCCAAGGCCAATCCAGTGAACCGACTTATCCGGCATGAGAAATGGAGTGGGAGACGGCGATGTACATGGGGCGGTGTCGTGTGCTCCGGTTGAGTCTGAGCAGGGGCTGGGGAAAGAAGGGAGTAAACTGCTGTGAGTCTATGGCCCATGAGGCTATGGGGGAAAATATAGGTGGGTATCTTTTGTCGAGGGCAGCAGATGGCAAGGAAGGAAAGAAGGAAGATTACGCCCACTCAGCCTGAAACTGTGTCGCGGGCTGGCACTTTCCGGGAGAGCAAGTTACTGGGTTATGTTCTGCCCAGTTTCCTCAGGCCTGTGGAATTGATGCTGCTCCGTTCTAGGAGCAGCTTTATTGCTTCCTCATACGACATCCATTCTTAGAGGTGTGCCCCAGTCCGTCGGATTGGCGTCTTGCTGCCTCAACAGCAACTCCACCACTCCTTCATTCCCCTTCCAGGAACCCACATTAGTTGGGCAAACCCCCGGCAAGCTCACAGCCGATGCCATAGCCTTCCACCTCGTTCAAAACAACCGCGGGCACAACAACTCCAAAGAAGTATGCACAGCGTAATCCAGTAAACCAGGAAGCGGCGCTGGGTTCATGACCACGTACCTCCCTCAAAAGCTATTAGCCCGATACATGATCGTCACACTAGCAGAGGAACTCCTATGCGAGCGGCTTCGCGTGATCAGAGGGTTCCGCACTCCCGTGAGTCCCCAGAACATAGAAAAACACCTGCTTTATTGAGTGCCGAGGAGATCAGGAAGGCAGTCACTCGGAACATCCTTGGCGTTGAGAATTCAGATAGTTCATGTTGTTTCCGAGATCGGAAAGACGAGCTCGTAAATTTACTAAAAGACACTCTAGGAGGGTAAAGTGGATCGAGCGGACAGTCGACGATTCCTTGTGGGCGGCGGCAAGGCTTTGAACCGACCCCAACAATGTCTTTGTTGAAGGGACATTTTTAGAAAACTACCAAGGTTCGTGCTTCTTATCTCAAACGCCAGCGCTTGGCAGATCCTATCCGCTTAAAACGGCCGCTACGGATGGGATATTCGCAGTGCCAGGGGCCCTGATTCCCAGTCCGGGGTGATGGCGGACCCACCCACTCCCCTAAAGCTTCCGCTGAGCTGTCATTGGCGGAATCCTGTCCATTCGCATTGTTCTTTGGTTCCCAGAGCCGTTGGCGTTTTAGACATCTCGGAAGTAGCATGCCCTCCAATTATGTAAATCGTCATATATCAAATTATGCTACCTGAAAAATCACCAGGTTTTTTATGAGGTCATGGCGGTGAGTAGCCATCTGTTGAAAATGGCAAACGATGCGCCAGAAATTCAATGGTTTTCAAATTCTAAAGGCACTGCAAGCACAAACACAATTGGAAAAGAAGAAGAAAATCCCAGTCACAGAGCCTTTACTCGAGCAGAATTTAAAAAAGTTGCATTATTAGTATATAACAGGCAAGAGGGAAAAGTGTGGTCAGGTATGCCTTGTATGCTTAGTAATATTGGATTTGCCGCATATTTTTATGCATAGGAAGCAGGTTTTTTTTGTGAATACTCTTGCTAGGGCCCGTTTATCAAGCTGTTGATTGAGTATGAAATGACATGACAGAACATAGTCTAGTCTTCCGCGAGATTCACAATGTTCCCACCGCCTACCCTTAATATAATTAATCCTCCTCTGTACACATCACTTATCATCAGCTTTCCTCTACATTAGTTCAGAACCGCAACTGGGCTAGGGTATCATATTGCAAGTAGTTCTTCAATCTATCTCTACCGTGCTGCACTATTATACCACAATTACTATTCACAGAACTACGAGTACCTCCAAAAAAATAACTATCGATACCCCTGGGACCCCCGGTAGCACTACCACTAGCAGAAACCAACCAACCTTCCTTCCTCCCTCCCTCCAGTCATTCCTCCCAATCCGTCAAACCTCCCTCCCTCAAAAAACTCCTAAATCAGACCAGCGGCGTTCCGTTCAACTCCGTTCTCTAGCTAAATAACTATTATCATGAGTATAGCACTGTTAGGCACAAATCCGGTACAAGTCCCCAATTCAAAAAAAAAAATTGCCCCTCATCACAGGGTTGTACAAGGGTGTTAGATAACGTGGGCGTCGCCGGGCGCAGGTGTCCTCGGCAAAACGCGGGGTTCGCGCTGTGGGCTCGGTGAGTGATTTTAGGTGAAGATGCTTCGCGCGTAGCTTAAATGCTCTGTCGGTACCCACGCTCGGCAGTGCCCGAGAAGGTATTGCACAGGACGTCTGGGAAGTTAATTCTGTTTCGCTTCACTAGCAGATGTTTCTGAACTCCTAAGGACGGGTAAGGCAGGCTGGTCAGGTATTGTATCATAGACACCGGCGGCTCAGGAGGTAACATATCCCGTCTCTCCCACTAGATGCTGAAATGGGCGCCCGTGGCTAGCTAAGGGTTTAGATTGCGATACTCAAGTTTTCGCCATCAATGGTTAATATAGAGATGGTTAGAGGCCTGCCCCCAAGTGCACTTTCGAATACGCTTCATCGCGTCTTCCGATATGCTTATGACCTGTTTCCTCCAATAGACATCTTCCGAAAATTCTCGCCAAAAACTCGGATTGCGTGCCCTGACCTCACCGTCGACACTTGAACCTATTACTACCCATATATGCATATACCCCGGCACGCAACAACCTTCCACCTCCCAACCCCAACCATCAAAAACCCCCCGATTGTACATTGGCTCCTCCCCCCCATCCATCGGTGGCCCCAGCAGCCAGCATCAAAGCAGACCCGGCAGGAAGTGCGCATTCGAGGCGAAATTAAGGAACAGCGCCCAGGGAACCGTCACCATGCCAGGCCGTCTAAAAGGAGTACAGTACGTACAGGTAGAAAGTCACGGCCCCCAGAACGACCCAGACTCGCCCAGAAGTATTGTACGGCGAACACATCAACTGCTGTCATCGCTAGCGTGATCGGGTAGATCCGACCAACATGCCCTCGGATTGAGCGACTGGGTAGTCGAGCGATAGATGAACGACCTGGCAAGAAGGGGAGTTCGGATACCAATGAAGTTTGCTGAGAGGCGCAAGGCCCCTACTGAGGCTTTGGTGGGATTCGAGAGATCTTGCGGGGTATATTCGGTGGAGGGGTTTGGGACGCTAGCTTGAATTGTAGAATTGTAGTATTGTACGATACAGCAAGTGGCGTCCTGCCCCATAGATATTATGCACACCATCTGTGGAGTAGTGTACGAGTAGTATAAAATGATAGTTCAAATAAAGCACGAAATTATCTGGAGGATGAGCGAGAGGGAGGAGGTTGAATAATACGTGAGGTCTTGGCGCGAACAAAGTCATGAGCAGTGACGTATTGCAAACTATGATACTTCGCAACGAAAACCGAGCAATTTACATCCAGAAATCACCTCTTGATCGCTTCGATGAAAAACATAACAAATTTTTTAAATCGTTTAGAATCGTATAGAATTAGTTCCGATAAAAAATCAAGCTCTCTCAGGAGATTCCGAAGGCAAAAAAAAAAACTGTAATATTTGAGGTGGGCAAAATATACCTTTAATCTTATTGGTTCTCTGCAGAAAATACCCTGTAAATTTAACATCAAGATGTCTGAGCAATTATACCGCGGTACCTGTATAAAGCCCATAATGCCACTTTGGTTAAATAGTGTCCGGTTTTAGGTCACCAAAATTGCTCATTTCGGGCGTACGAGTAAAATGCGAAACTGCTCATGACTCTTGGCGTCAAGATCGCACATGATTGCTTACCCAAGCAAGAAAAGTAGACATGTTACTTTTTTTCCTCCACCGGGACAGCAGTCGGCTTCACAGATTTCGACTTGAACCCCCGATCAGGATTGCTATCCCCACAACACCGCGATAGGAAACAGCAGGAATATAGCTACCCTGTATCCTCTATGCCATGAATCACCTCGGATTGCAGACAGCATACCCTTCCTTCCTTCTACTCGAGATATGCTCGAGCACAGCGAGTATGGAGATGGTGAAAACCGATAGCACACACAACCCAATCGTATTTCCGATACAAATGTCGAAATTCATGGCCAATGCTCACATCGCCCAAACATCCGTGCTGTCCTAGCGCCACATCTGGCCCTCCCCAGCGAAACCTGCACATCACCGGCGAGCCTTCGCTTTCGGACTGCGAGAAGCACTCCAGGACGTGATCACAACGTATCACTCGTTGTATGTTTCGGGAGCAACCCAATCCACGGACGGCGGGCTTGCTAGCTTGCAAAGGCAAAACCCGCATAGAGAACTTCTAATCGATATTCGGAGAGCTCGATTCAGAACAAATCCGATTCACGGTCAGCCATTGAGCACCAATCGGAAAGAAAGACATTCTTATCCCCAGTTACAGGGTACCCGCATGTTTACTCGCAGTCGCCCACACAACCTCAAGATAAAACCCCACCCCTCACAAGATGCGTCATCTCGAGCGATTCAATGCAAATAGTGAATAGGTTAAGCCTAAGTTTGGTTAAATTTCGGCACCGTATCCTCGTGTGATGATTGGATAGATGGTTAGGGTGTGGGAATGCGGTGACTAAGAACTGAGCTCCATCCGCGGAAATCTTTTATCGGGGTGGGGGTATTGCGATTCTCAGTACGGCCTTTAAAACTCCGGCCCTACCTTTTCTCGCTCTGTTTTTTAGTGCTTTTCTAGCTTGGAAACCGTGCTAGGCGTTCGGGGGTTCGGCCATGATGCCCCAAAGTTGACATCCCCAGGGCAGGGCAGGGATTTTCTCTATCAACTTGCCCACTCCCATGCAAAACCAAACCCGACACCAAATTTCCAGGTGTTGGGGGGGCAGCCGAAATCCCGAATACTGGTTGGGGGGTTAAAGCTAGCACGCGCTAAAAGAAAGCATCTCGAAAAACCTTCAACTCAAGAACGCCAACTGTATGATCCTGATAACCACACTGAGGTCAAGGGGTGGAAGTAGCGGTATCCGCCTCACCATTTTAGGATGGGCCCTCCGGCTTATATCCCAATTTCTGTGCTCGAGCAGCTAGCAGACTAAGCAAGCATCAGGTAAACATTGATGCTTCCACGTCACCGCCTTCGCAAACAGCCTGCATCACTACCGGTAGTTGTCTGTGTTCCAGACTGCTCAGCGGGTTCTGCCACAAGTGTTGCGCCACGAAATCTCTGTGGCTTTCCCCCTGCAGTCAAGGAGAGAATTGGCAGCCATCGTTTGTCATTCGCCGAAGTGTCCTGGCACTCCTGATGACATGTCTCCTCCATGTACAGTATCTTCCCCCGAGAAGGCAGTATCAATCATCAGTTAACAAGCACCTGCGTAAATAATTATACAGCATGATCCCAGCTACACCACCAGTCTTTCCTACACACCGGCATGTTGGTCGGGATGAGGGGTTCAACCAAGCCTCGGTATCTACACCACGGACAGATCTCCGCCACTACCGTCACCTAGTCCAGGCAAAAGAAATTTTCTGCTTGACGAGCGATGCGATCTTGGCTACCGAGGGTTCTAAGGTGCTTTGTGCCTGACCCATCCCACCCTTCGATAAAGCACTCTTGCGTGCCCCGAGACCTGGCCTAGTTACAAATCGATCGGGAGGGTTCAAGACCCGACATTTACTGAAGCCGGGGAAATGTCAGAGAGGTTTCAAAAAGAAAAGAAAAGAAACCGGCATTATGAGTACTCGAGCATTAAATTTTCGCACGGCAAATATGGATCCTTTGGTCATAGCGTGCCTTACGAAAGCGGCCGACATCACAGGCACAAGGGGAGCGCAAGGTTACGAGAATCGGTACCTTGTGTGTCATCTCCCCATGGCGTCTCGTTCGTTCGTTAGTATAAACATTTCAATCCGACCCGCGAGCGATATTCCAAACTTTACCCTGAAAACTCCCTCCCATGGATCAGTTCATCGTCCCGTGAGTACCCGATAATCTCCCGCTCACTTGTCTACAGTTTTTTTTCCTTTCTTTTTTTCTCTTGGAACTAATGGTACCTAAACCGTCAAATGGTCTCTCCTACACACCTCATCACCGAAAGTAAGCATCATCCCCAGGACCAGGATTTCACAGAAACCGCCACCACGTGATGCCATAAAGACCTACTTTCCTCGGGAACCTTCGGACATAAGTTCACCCCCATCTCCAAAATATCCCCTCGTCTCCTGTCCCTCCGATCATTTCCTTGAAAATAACACCAACCGCGCTAACACGTGTACGCTGCCGCACTTCCCTCGCAGGGGAACCTACGGGGGAGGTAGCGCGCAAGACCGAGGACGCATACCGGCAGCACTCAAGTAGCATGCCTCGGCACGGCCAATCCGAAGAAAATGAAAAAGTACTCAAGTACAGTACAAGCGCCGGAAACTTCATTAGCTTTACCGCAATTCACTCACAGTCCCATCGCTCCAGTGGGGGGTGACAGTTATCCCTCTATTCAGAATCATTCTTTCCTTGTTGAGTTGAGTTGAGTTGAGGTACTGTTTTAGTTTACGCCTGTTAGGTTATTGGCAGAGGTTACAGTACGATACGAGTTTGGGCGAGTACCTCACGCGCAGGCTACAGTACCCGGACTACCGTGCTACATGAATGCGGCTCGCAGGTGTGTGGGGAATGAATGGGGAGAAACTGATTACGATGCATGATGCGCTCGATCTAGTATCATACGTAGTCGCTGGCGAATGGAGTAGGTTCGGCAAGAAAGGAAGAAAAGGAGGAAGGGTAGAACAAAAATTAGGGAGGGGGGGTGCGGTAACGGGTAACGCTATGTTACCCTACAGGCCCTTCCTTCGGACCAACGAACGGGAAGCTATGACCTCCTCGAGTGAGTATACATGATGGTCTCGACCAGGCAAAGCGGGCGTGGAGGAGCCCCCAACAGAATATCGTGAGTCTATCAATGTCAAGTCGGAGATGTGCTCGGCAGCGAACGTGTACGAGTAGGATTACCACACGACACGTGATTTGTTGCCTTACCCAAGAAGAAGAAAATTGGCATCTAAGAAAGACCAATCATTCTCACCGCTTACGGTATCGTGAAAAAACAACCCCCCCATTTCATCTACACACATATCATACGCTCAAACTTACGTGTAAATAAAGGTCCAAATAAGCATACCAAACCAGTCCGTCCTACCCAGAAAACCCCAGGCATACCCGCACCAGCACGGTGCAGCCAAGTTAGACGAGAAGAAAAACAAAAAAAAAAAAAAACCCGATACCGATCCAATTCTCACGATCTCAACAACTTTTCAAACCGTGCTTGCTCGTTTCCTGCAAGGTACTGTACTGTCACTCACTCACTCTCTCATATATTCGTCCATTCCATCTCCTGGACAAAAAAACACATTGGCATCACAGCAACAATACCACGCCATTCATGCAGAAGAAGAAAAAGGCAATAAATAAATAAAAAATCATATTTCATAATTTTCACAAGCCTTTCACCACCCCCTCGTGACCGAGAAATCTTCTTCTTCTCCTTCTTCTTTCCCCTCCTAGCAAAACTCCAATTCAGGAACCTAACCCCACAATATGACATCGATTCCGGCGGATAATCTACAGGCATTGAGGCGGTTCTACCCCCCCTGGCCTACTGCTGCATAAATGCATATCTGCCGTAAGTGCGAGTCGGCAGGTTTCCGGCGGATATGCCCCCCACTCGAATAGGTGGAGGGGGGGGAGATCTCGCGTTTGGGTTCGCGGGGTACCGTATGCTATGCGGATGGTACGAGTACGGTACAATATCTGATGTCGTTCGTGATGTTGAATCGTGGAGTTGGGTGATATTTTCCGACATGCTTGACTTGCCCTACTCTCCACCTCGCCAGTCGCCATGAATGCGCGGAGGGAGGGGGGCTGATGGGTGATGGGTACCGTAGTCCATTGCGGTGCGGTCAAGGTACCGTATGCTGTTCGCCACCATTTAGCATAAGTTACGATATCCATTCATCCATTCATTTCGTTACCGTTAATTGCTTTTTCTCCCTTAATCCTTTCCCCTCGGCGCACAACTTCGCGGACTTCCGATAAATTTTTTTTTTTTTTTTTGCTCTTCGGACATGGCATTTACCGCTTTACCACGCGCCGCCCGCCCGCCGGTGAAGAAATCCATCCATTCACTCATTTCGTTAATTCACATTCCTAGCGAAGAAGAAGAAGAAGAAAAAAAAGATGATTATTCAATGCACAACGCATAAATCTACCTCTCTGTCTCCTTCTAGAAGAGGGAAGTTCATCGTATGACATCATATCCGGCATAAAGTTAAGGTCCCGCTTAAACGCCGAGAGGTGGAGAAAAAAATAAAAAAACGCTATCATAATATTATTATTATCATAGACGGGAGTATATCTAGAGTAGACAAACTTATATCATTATGGAAAAACAATTATTATCATACTCAAAAGTATGATAACCGCCACCCGCACGAATTAGGACAGCGGCGTAGGGAGGAGAAAAAGAACCGAGTAAGTAAGCTGATTAGTACGAGTAGAGTATGATACATTTTATGTCCCCGGGCTTAAGTCACCATTCCATCTAACTAAATCCACCACTGATAGATGAATATTCGGACGTCTTGGAGGGGAAGGAAAGGAAAGGAAAGGAAGAAAGGAAGGTGAATGATTCCAAGAGGTGTTTTTCCAAAACACAATGACTCGAGATTGTTACAAAGTATGGTGCTCTAGAACCATGATACTTGTGCAATGGACGGATACCGGTAGTCTACCGTACAGCGCTTTGCACCGGCAAAAGTACGAGTACTCTCTCTCTCGGCTTGGCGATAAGTTAAACACCTCGCTTTGGCCAACGGGCGGTGTGCCAAGCATTATCATCCCCCCACAATTTTCGGAAAGACACTCCCCCTTTTCTTGCATTCTTTCATGCTTTCTTGCTTTGCAAGGCGAGCGAGGCGGGAGAGGAGGATAGGATATTAGTATAAGTTAGAACTAGATATCTGCACAATCCCTCACGATAACCGGTGCAAGTTACTGTACTAGTACTGTACTAGTATTGGTATGCTAAGGATAGGTATGTGTGTTATCATATGGTACAAGTGCCTAATGCAAATGTATTATACTCGTACGGGTACTCCTCCCCAATCACGGAATGTCTCATTCTTTCTTCTTCTTCTTCTTCTTCTTCCCCATGTACTGTAGGAATCCAACATTCGAGTATGTATCACTCCGTAAATGTCGGATGGAATCAAGGTACTGCAATAGTACAGTACCGTACCGTTCATCTCCCTCCTTCCCCTTCTAAAAAAAGAAAGAAAGAAAGAAAGAAAGGTGTAAGTTTCCATTCCCTCCCTTTCCCCGCAATTTCGTCCACGAGGCTATCATACAATATTACAATATTGTATGATACCGCCACCCGCCAATCCGTCGAATCCAAAGTTGTGATAGTCTAGCTGTAGACTACTGTACCGCACCGCACTGAACTACAGTGCGCGTCGAATTCGACGCGTCGCTGCGCTGTGACCGGGGTTTGGCCACGAAGGGGTGAGGAGGAATGCAAAGTACGAGTACAGTAGGCGGTAGAATTGCCATACCGGCCAGTAAGGCTGGTAGACACCGGTAAGCACATTGGAGGCGAGTTTCTCGTTTGAGCAGTCGATGGGGTACCCTTGGCATACCGGTACAAGTACTGTACTTTCCCACCCCCCCTTCCTCCAATGTGCGAAAAAGATAATAATGAATATAATATTACGAGTATCATACCATGGCGCATGCATAACCTGGGATAAAAATAATGAATCAAGTTCCCGGAAACCGCCCCCCCCGCCCCAACATCCGTTTTCGTCCCCCCCCCCCGCCTTTGGCTTAAGTACCGTTGCCGCTAGATGCGGTTGCTACGTAGTTTAATGGGGCAAGAGAGTGTGTATCAAGTTATGATATTATACGGTAAACGAAAGCTGTTCTCCGAGGGATGGAACGGGGTGGATGGGGCTCACTTACTGACTACGGACTACGGGTGGGCGGGTTCCGCGCGTGACCAGATATTACCGTACTTGGGGATGCGGCAGCGGTATGATGGCTTTCACGATATCTCGGCTGTTTATTATGGATACTACAAGTCACTTGGTATGATATCATGCGGGTCGCCGGGTGGAGGACGATTTGTGAGAGAGAGCGGGGGACAAAGTCGCTATTGTCACTTTTGTACTCGTATTCTTGTGGGTATGATTACGGAATTTGTTATTCGGGCAGACTGGGGGGGGGCTTGCTCTGCCGCCGGCGCTAGTTTGGCTGGCTGGCTGGCTGGCTGGCTGGCTGACGAGCAGGAAGAAGGAAGAAAGGACGGTACTTGTATTCCCGTTCGTCGGTAGATAATATGATAGAGGACCCTGACTGAAGTTTGAAAAGAAAAAAAAAGAAAGGAAAAAAAAGTGTGTGGAAGTATCGTGAGATGGCATGGGGGGTCATCACCAGTGAGTGTGGGTGGTGTGGGGGAGGGGCAGATGAGGATGGGGGGGCATTTCGGATGATTAGATCGCGAGAAACGACCCAAAATCTGCTTTCCTTCGCATAGGCTTCGCATAGGACGGTAATTTTACGGGGTCCTCCGGGTTTGGGAAAAGGTTAGTTTCCTGATAATGGAAGCCCTGTTTTTTTCTTCTCTCTTCTCGCACTTGCGGTTGGAGAAGAGGTGCGGTCAGATGGATCCCCACAGGATTCTTCAAAATTGCTGTTGCAGATTTGGGAATTTGCCGGCCATTTATTGTGCAGCTACTATCGTAGGCGCTTGTGTGATAGAAATGGAGCGAGGTTAGCCGAAGCTATGCAGAGCAGGAGACAGAGCAGAGAGTTTGTGCCCGCTGAAGTGAGGTAAAGATGTTTACTCTTCTGAGCTTCTGGCATTTCTTTCAGCTTGTTTCACTTCGTCCGGGCTTTGCTTGCGTGGGCCCGCTTCAACTGCGATATCTGGCCTACAGCACAGCGCCTATCATACTACTGTAGAGTACAGCTGTTTTGTAGGCTGACAAAAACACCGATTGACCGATTGCGGCACGATAGTTTGCCTGCCTCCCGCCGGTTGCTTTGTTTCCAAAAGGCTGAGGAGGAAGGAAAGAAAAGAAGAAAAAAAATCCGTCACGAGGACACAAATCCTACCGTGATTGCGCATGTTTGTGATTGATTCCTGATGCTTTACTTTCACCATGGATGTTTCCCCCCTCGCCCCAGTTTTCCCCCGCTCTCTGACGTCGTGGTGGATCCGAAAGAAGAAGGAACCATATGCAGGGACTCTATCAAAGGAGGGAATTAGAGACGAGCGAGAAATCAGAAAAATGAAGTGTGTGGGGGGATCTTTTTTTCCGCCGTAGAAAAAAAACATAATGTGTGAGTGTGGTGCTTTCTGGTCTGCGCCCCGCAATGTTTCTGACAGGGGTTGCTTTTTTTCTTCTTCCTTTTTTTCCTCCCTGATTGTGTGTGTGTGTGGAAACAACTGTGGAAAAGGAAATGGAAGGAAAGGGAAATGGTTTTGCTTGCGCTTTTTGCCAGGAAGTTGGATCCTAGGGAGAAGGTCTCTGGTTAAGGCAGGGACTTGGAGATCATGAGCATTGGGGTGATGGATCATGGATGGGGGAATGGATGGTTGAGCTTTATTTTGGTGTGAGCAGCGCCGGCAGCACGGAATTGTCTCCGCCTAGAAACATGATTTCCTATGATACTGTGTATGATACTCGTACAAGGTTCGGCGGGAAGTTATGGAACGGTTATTCAAGGTTAACTAGGCAACAGATCCTTGCCTGTCTAGGTTAACGGTACTCGAGTACTCGTACCTACTCTTGCGCTAGTACAAGTACAGTATTTCACTGTCACTTAACTGTACGAGTATCCGAGTCGTTTCTCCAAACCTTTTGATCGGGGTTTGTGGCAAGTTTACATTGTGTCTGGAAGAAAGTATTGTACGTGTATCATACTACGGTAGTACTCCGCTCCTATAGTGGGAGGGAGAAGAGGCAAGGTTCGAGGAACATAAGATGTTATCACTGGTACGACAAACGGGCACTAGTTAAATTTATCCTGACGGTAGTCCAGGGTCCTTTCCCCATACAGCCCGCAGATATGATAAACTCCAGGTACAGCATGGTACAGCACGGCGCCATCCGGTAATACCTCATCCATCCATCCGTGCATCCAGGAGCGGGCTCTTCTATTTCCTCCCCTTCTTCTGTACCCCACCGCCTCTTGGCACCTGGGAAAATAGGCATACTCGTACAGTGCTTGTAAAACTACTCATCAGTTGCTACGGTAATGTATCTGGAGGTATCCTCTCGGAAAAGAGACTGCATGAGGATATACCGGTATATGTGGAACCTGGCCACCACCAACCAACCACCAGTACCACCGTAGTGCATCCTGTACGAGTACTGTACCTGTAGAGTACTGTACGTGCGCCCTACCTGCCTACCCCACTAACCACTCACACCGTATATAAATAATACGGCAAGTACTGCACAGTACCGTACAATCACGGTGCCAGGGGAAACCACAGCAAACAGCATGCATATGCCTTCTCTCGCCGTTCGAGTAATAGTGCCAAAGGTGGACTAGATTGGAATCTATCGCTTTGCTCGTTACCCGAACAAAGGAATTTCGAGGAAGCCGAATTGGGCACTGACGCTGACCGCAAAAGCAAGCAAGCAAGGGCCCGTGCTTGCTCGTTAGCACTCTCTGGCTGTCGGCAACGAGTACGTTTTGACGGATGGCTAGATAGTTTGACGGGTGCGTGGATGTGCGGTTGCCGTACGGACGTGTGAATAGATGGGAGCGCCTGGCCGGGCGGACAAGTGAAGAGTAGGCTAGGGCTAGTTGTTCATCATTAGGAAGCGAGTGAGTGCTGTGCTGTATCATGGTCTGGTTAGTGATGAGACAGCAGAAGGCCATCGTGTATTCCCTCCCAATGCCCGAGTTCTCAATAGTTTTCTCTCCTGTTTTGTGTGTCCGTGGTTTCCATCCAATCAGATTGGAACGTGAATTACAGGAAGCTAACTGCGGCTATCCCCTCGTCGGAGTGAGAGACCCCGTTTGTATAGAAATTATGGGCCCCACGATACTTTCCCTGTCGATGCCTCCCACCATAACTGACATTAGGTTATGATACACCGGGCGATGTAACCGCACCCGTGCATAGGTTACATGGGAGTCACGTACCGGTGCCTACAGCACGATACCGTACATGCGATAAACCTCACCTCACCGTCTGACGACATTGTCCATTATCACTACTACCCGTTTGGTTTCGTTTCCGTTTCGGCGGAATTTACGACCTGTCGGTTCCGAAAGAAAGAATTTCGGGCAGGGCTTTTTCCTCCCTTTCCCAAAGAAAGGACGTAGGCAGCCAGAGGAAAAAGGGAGAAAAAAGAAAGAAACAGGGCTCTTTTGTCAATCAATCGGCGGAGATCGAAGGGGAATCGCGAAATCGACCAACCAGGAGCAATTCAGAGCAGGGCAAATAAAAATTCGAAGCCACGAAGGGAAAGGGCAAGTAGGGAAAGGGAAGAAAAGGGAAAACAACCAAAAAGGAAAAAGGAGAAAAAGCTTGGCTAGCTGGGTAGGGGTGTAAGTTCGTTCGTTCACTCATTCACACTTCATTCACACACCGCCATGTTTTTTTTTTATTGTTTTGGGGAGGAATTCCCAGAAGGACGGCGCCTCCGATTCACGGCTGACACAAATTCCCTCTGCAATAGAATTGCCGTTGATCGGGATGGGTGACGAACTTGGATGGGGGGGGTTTGTTTTCTTTCATTTTTTTTTAGCTCCTTTTGATTCCTAGACAGTGAAGTTGTCATGGTATCATAGCGTGTTGTAGCTTTTCCGTGTCTCTCTGCTAGTCACAGCAAGGGAGGCAGGAGGACATTCTTCTCCATCATTATATTTCCGAGGTTCCCCTTCTTTCCCCTTCCTTTTTATCCCCCCCCTTCCAACTCTCCCCCACACACTCCCGTACCAATACTGCCCTTTTCACCGCTTTACAATATATACGTGGGAAGCTCCTTGTTACCTTCTTCTCCATATATCTTTATTATAAGCAACTGCTGTTCCTCCTCAAGCATTTCTCATTCTCATATTATATATACTCTATTCCACTTTTTTTGAACGTTTGGATCTTCCATCATACCACCTGTCGAGAAAGAGAGAGGGAAAGGCGACTGCTTGCAGCTGTTCTGTTCATACAAGAGCATAATAACTCGAGTTCCTGGAACTATATTTTCCTGTACACCCCTTACCACCGACAACCCTTACGATTCGCCTCAGTTTTGAATTGGACTTATTACACACCCCAACCAGGGTTTCCCTCTTTACAGACATCGGGGGCGCCACAAGACATTTGTTAGCACCCGGCATATTTGCCAGCATCGACTATACAATACAACGATAGAAAAGGAGAAAGCGAAGGATAGACTGGGCATAGAAATCGGAAGGGGAGTTATATAATTGAGGCTTTTGGGGGCTAGAGATTGATTGATTGTCTGATTGATTGATTTTTTCCTATTCGAAGCAATTGCAATTGGGGGGAGAGAGAATTGGCAGATTGGATCGAGAGGGAAGAGATAGTGAGAGAGAGGGAGAGAGAGAGGGAGAGGAAAAGAAAAGTAGGATTGGAAAGGTTGAACACAGCATTGCATTCGCATTCGCATTCTGTTTTCCAACATCTTTCTTTAGCTTCATTCTCTTGGGGCGCCCTATTTCCATTTCATTTTCCTGTTAAGCAGCAGCAGCAGCAGCAGCAGCAAGCTAGCAAAGCAAGAAAAACCAAAGCAGAAAGCAAGAGGCAGCAGCAGCAGCCTAGCGCAGAAACAAGACTCACGCATCTCCGTCATTCACAAGGAGTTGTTGCTGCAACTGAGCAGGCAACCCTTTTTTACCGCTCCAACCCACCCACACACCTCATCCCACTCACAATCCCAACCTCGTCCACACACACCAAATAAATACTCTGGGAAAAAACTTACGCTTCTCGCCGGCACCCACCAGCACGAGCACCAGCACCAGCACCAGCACCAGCACCACCCCTCTCCACCCCACCTTTCAGAAGGCACACCACACACTCACACACGCACCAGAACGCAGCGCTGACAACGCTGCCTCTCCGCTGCCGCTCGGCACAGACCCTCCAATCCATCCTCGTGGCGACCACCGACAATCTTCTCTACCAGCACGCAAATCATGCGGAAGCCCTGTTATCGAAACTCCGCATTTCGACTCTGGGCGCAAGCACCTTCGAGCCGACTCCCTATAACCCCCGCCCGCTGCCGTCAGACATGACCTCCCCTTTCGCCTCTCCTCCTCCACCCTACACCCCCGAGCACCCGCATGTGATACTTGACCACGAAAAGATACCACGAGAAGGCGCACCTCCACCTCCACATCCTCTTGCTGATCCCGCTGGGTACGCTGCCGCGAACACGCATTCTGTAAACATGTCTTGTACGAAACCTTTGGGTCTACGCGCCGATGGCAAGGACATTTTCCATCTACCCCCGAGTACCGCTCTCACACTGCTCTCGAGGAGCATCGAATTGCTGGTCTCCATAACCGGTGACGTCCCGCCTACCCCACCTACCAGCGGCCCTTCCACCCCCGATATGGAGGAGGAACTGCATCCCACGGCGAGCGACGACCGTCGTGATGGTGCTGGCTTCTGTTTTGGCAATGCGGTGCAGGATGGTCTTGACGGAGTCGTTTTGAAACACAAGAGGGACGAATTCAGCGATGACGACGACATTTCAGACGGCGGCGAGGAAATGAAGATAATAGGGGTTGGTGCAAAAGGAGCTTTTCAGAATGGCGCGATCACACGGAAGTTCTGGTCCAAGGCTGCTCCGGGCATTTCCATTGAAGATTATCTCTTCCGGTTAGTTTTTTCCTCACCATTTCACCATTCCCTGTCCGGTTCTGAACCCGAAGAAAAAGGGATAAAATGGAGACTAACTGGTTCGCTTCATTTAGAATACACCGTTTCTGCCCTTTGAGCACGGCGGTCTACCTCGCAGCCTCGGTGTACCTTCACCGCCTCGCTGTCACTGAGCGAATAATTTCCATAACCCGACTTAATGTTCACCGTCTGCTGCTAGCCGCCCTCCGTGTCGCCAGCAAAGGTCTGGAAGATCTGAGCCATCCCCACAAAAGATTCGCAAAAGTAGGAGGATTAACCGAACTAGAGCTTAGTAGGCTCGAAGTCAGTGAGTTTGACCCATTTGTCCCCCCTTTTTTTCGGGAATTTTCATTTTTTACTCTACTTTTCTTGTCTATGTGCAAGGTAGCATGTGTTAATATGCGGATCTTCAATTTTTCAACAGGTTTCTGCTTCCTCATGAATTTCGACCTAAAAGTCGACAAAGCCGCTCTGGAGAAGCACATGGAGTCACTGCGGGAAACGGTGAATCGCCAGGCTTCGCTTGGCACCTCCGGACTTGTCCTTCCAGCCACGCCGCCGAAGGAGTCATCCCTGGCTGGCATGGGGAAAATCAAGATGATGGTTGTTAAACCTGTCATGCTTGATGTATAAAAAAGGGAAAGATTATCAAAAGAAAAAAACCACAAAAACCGAAAAAAAAATTTTCTTCTTTTCTTTTTCCCCTTTTAATTTGTTGACGAGCGGGAGTTATTTTCTTTCTTTCCTTCCTTGCGATTTTTTTTTTCGTGTTTGGCATATTCAAGGCAGCATATACCCAACCTGACTAACTAACCATTACCCTTACCTAATCCAACCTCACTCCTACATTCTTCTTCTCCCGTCCTAAGATCTATCCATCCATCTATCTACCCATCATCCCAATCCATTTCCTCCCACCAAATCATTATACTGTAGTTGTACGAACCTCTTTTCCATCTTTCTTGTTTTCATTCATCATTTATTCATCATTATCATCATCATAGGACCCGGGTATCAATTTCTTCTTTCATTTGTCGGTCGGGGTCATCAGGTTGGGATCTTTTCTTCTTTTTTTGTGTATCTATCCACCTAACGGCTATCATCATATCATATCATACTCTCGACTTCTTCTCCTTTGGATCGAATTGTGTGGGAAGTAGCGTACGCTCCGCGGTTCGAAAGGGGGGAGTGGGGTGGGGAGTGGGGTGGGTCATTGGTTACAGTTTGGAATCTCAGAGTATGAATGAACATTAGTCTATCACCGGTAGTCCAGTTGAGGGAGAGAAAGAGCAAAGTCCGATCTTGGTGAATAATAATATTATATTGTTTATCCTTTGTCCATCACTTTTTTTCTTTTTTTTCTTTTTTTTCTTTTCCCCCCTCTATCTAACCCCGTTTTTGTTTATTCTACCTTGTTTGTTTGTTTCGTGAAACGGCAAACAAACGGAATACTTGGTCGCGCAGCCTCCCTTCCATCCTCGATCTTAGATGGGCCCTGGTCGGTCGGCTGGTTGGTCGCCCAACCACGCACACACATCCATACTTCGTACCGTACGGTAGCACACAGCCCTGTATGATATTCCGACCAACGCTCGACCGGTAAAGGCAAAAGTGAGTATACAGACCACAAACCGATAAATTTGGAAAGTACGGAATTTCAGTTGAACTTGAGAGGAAAAGGGGGGAATGGGTATATAACCGAGTATGATAAAACCGATACCGTCCCTACCTGCGATAGCATTTGAGCGCAGCGCTACTGGTAAGGTACTGTACTGTACTTTAGACGTGAGACTTCTATTCTGGTTATGTTTAAGGGATCTTACTCGATGTAGTTTCGAAACCGAGTATTATTATTTTTTCCTTTTTTCTCGTATGATAGATACGGTAGGTGACTTTGTTTCTGTTTCACTGGACTTGGTGAGTTCTGTGGTAGTTATTGTTAACTGGCCTTTCGGCCTTGTTCATTTGCTGTGCTCGCCGTCAAAATTATGGGATGGGAGTAATGGTGGTTATGGGTTAGCTGTTTTTTGTGTGTGCGCCAAGTTTGATAGAATAGGCAAGGTGAATTGGAAATTAGATTTGCAAAACTTTTTTTAGCTTTGGGGATCCCCTAGTCTGTAGGTACAATACTTTGGTCTGGGGTGGTTATGATTTTTGTTACTGTACTGGTACCGTACTGCATGGTATCATACCTTTTTTTTTTTTTTTTTTTTAGTCACTTGTACTATAATATACTATTGTATTGTATGACATGGTGGGTATGGAGTGCTGGGCGACGTGTGTTATAGATACCGGTAGTTGGATACAGTCGTGATGTAGACTTCTAGATGTTGTCGTGGTTTACCATGTGAATGCATACCCCTATCTATCTGTCTGTTTGCCTCGTAGTTGGCGTGGCGTGGATCGGTTTGGTTTGGCCAAGGTATTATATAGATAGGGATAGTTACGAGAGCATGAGAGCTCTCCTATCCTATCCGATTCAATACCCAGCCGGCACGCTATTCCCTCCTTCCCTTCCCTCCCGTAAACTCATGTTCGCTCCTCCATCCTTCATCCTCCGCTCGTCACTTGTACTGTATCTGCCGCCATGCATCCCATCGTCTCTCCTAATCCGTCCGATTCCTTTTCGTAACTTTTGGGGAAGGGGGGAAAAAGGCGCCCATTATTTCATAATCAATTTCTGTGTTGGGTTCTTAGAGTGTTTCGCTTTTTCTTCACCCTAGTTTAGAACATCGGTATGTATGAAGACCGTTGCACCCAATTTGGGAAGAGTCCCACAAGAGCAGCGAGATGGAGTATATGCCGTATGCGGTGTATGCACTATTGTGTGCGTGTGCGTGGGTGACCAGTTTCTTTAATTTTCAGTCTGCAATGTGGGATGTGATGAACAAAGGTATGATAACTGCAGGAGAGGACAGAAGGCCAGTGTTATTTTCTGACTTATTTAATTGTTTTGGTTGGTGAGTTAGAATCGGGGGGGGTGGACAACCTCAGTTTGTGTATATATCGCTGCCCTCGATCTTGGGGTTTGCGCTGAGATCTGGCAGCTGTTGCGTTTGTGTGGTGGTACTGGGGGCTTGTTTTTAAATTGATTGTTTACCCTGGAACAAGTACGGGTAAAATGGATGAGATGAGGGAGGGGCAGGAGGGGTAGAGGTTGGGTTGATTTAACGGTAACGAATCATCGGCGGGGATAAATTGGGTGTGTGGGTGTGTGATGGTGTGATGTTGAGCGTTTCTCAAAACCATTCGTGCTACTTGATATATCATCTCACGCCCTTTGCCCACAGCTGATTCGGTTATCAAGCGTGTGGTGGGGGAAAGATGATAGGGGAGCCGCTTACCTGTACCAATGTCTGATGGAGGATGTCATAGAGGAGGAGAGAGGGGAAATAATGATGAAAAAGTAAAGGTTGATCTTGAATTGATATCAGAATGCTGTAGAAAAGGTATGATAATGAAAAAACGTGTGCCGCTGAGAATGGAGTAGAGATTGGAGGATTGTATTGGAACACATCGCTTGGATAGCTGGACATTGCTTTTTGGTCAGATATCCCGTGGCGTCCTGTCAGTTTCATTCTTGCGGTTATCACTGGGCTGATAAGCTTCGCGCTTGGTGCAGCTTCGCCCAATCCTGTTCCACTATACCCGTATCTGCCCCGTATCCCCCCACGGCCACCCCAGAGCCGCAGGAATAAGGAAACAAAAGAGCACAGGCCAACTAGAACAAGGCAAGTCAAAATCCATCCGGGGAGGGGAGTGAGTGTGGGTGACGGACGGGGGGAAGGGGGAAACTAGAAGATTGGAGGCGTCTTCTCGTCCCGTACGGTACTTGTACAGTACGGGTGGTACCGCTTCGAGTAGTTCTCTAAATTCCCTTAAGGTAAGGGTCCCCATGGAAGTGGTAGGGGCAGGGGGTGAGAGGGCATTCCGGTCTCACCCTCGCCTCGTACACCGGAAAAACTCCTGGCGGAAGTTGACGGGCTGTGGGGGGATTGGCCTGTTATTTTGTTTTTAAAGATCGGGCGATGAACTATAGATCGATCCGATGGGGGGGCCCCTGGGACGTGGGTGGGGTTTCCATTCCATGCGAGGTTTGGGATGCGAAACTGAGGAGATAACAGCTTCTGCAAGTGTTTGCAGAAGGCTGTCATCTTTTTTTGTTGCATTGGGGGGGGGGGGGTGGGCAAGGAGGATTGTAAATAGGGAGGGGGGTGGGCGACCGGCAGTTGGGTTATCTGATGGTGTGCTCGTTTTTTTTCTTGAATTTGGATAAATAAATTGATGGAGGGTGGGGTGGCGAGCGAGATGAGGTGAAGGATGTTAGACCTTGATGACCGAGCAACATGAGGCTCAACGTTAAGCTTTGTGTCGTGCGCAGAGGTGTTCGCCTAACCCCAGAACGAAAAACCCTTACCCTGGGATATAGATGGTGCAGGGTATAGCGGCGGACTCCACCTTGGAGGGGGAAGAAGGGTAGGCGAAGTAGGGAATATCAATCCAGTAGGTAGTATACAACAGCATCTGAAAGGTGGAAGATGTAGGAAATATGGCCTTACTTAAATACATCGACCTCCCTACAGGGGGGGGGGCACCTAGCTCGTGTGCTCACGAGCCGATCAATCGTGTTCGATTGAGTGGGTGGAGGCCTGACATGGAGAGTATGGGGGAGGATTCCCGCGTGGCAACCCTCTTTATATCTCGCCTTGGGTAGCCTTCAAGGGGAGCACCTACCTCTATTACTAGTCCTATCGTATGAAGAGATGAGTCGGTCGGTCAGTCGAACCCCACCTCACCTGGACAACCCCGCTACTATACCCCCCCCTCCGATCTCGAGACACTGATATTAACACAGTCTAATCCGCTGCTATCTGTGCAGTGCCGGTATCTTCAAGGCGAGAAAGGCTTATCAGACCCCAAGGTGAGCATTTTTAGAGAATGACAAGCTAACTCCACCTTAACAAGGAATAGGGAATAGTACTTTGAATGTGTGATTACTTCTGACTCATCGCTCAGCCACCAGCTTCTTGCGAAACCATCCCACATACGTGCTTTCAGGCCTTCGCATGTTTGGCAATATAGAGTCTTTCAAACAAGTTCGGCCCCTTGGATTCGGAACCAGGGGATCCGCTTGCTTGCGACTGCACCGGGGGAGCAACAAAGTGATTGCAGCCACCACTAGCCTCTCGATTCATAAGCGTTTCCATCAGATGGGCCGTTTGGGTCTGGTAACGGTGTTGAAGACGCCTACTCGAGTAGGGGTTGGGCAGCTTAGGCCGGCATTGGGGTTAGAAACTACTAGACAGTAAGAGGGTGTGGAGAATATTGTATGACACCCTCCCGGCAGGATTATGCATGATTCAAGATGGCGCCCCCAAGAGATTCTACAAATGCATTCGAGTACAGTAATTGTGGCCAATCATTCCCCCTCTTTAGCTCCTGATCTCAGTACCTAGAGCGCTGGTACGGCTGCGAATAACCTTCACTTGGCATCGGTCTTGAACTGTATCCATGAACCCTAACCCTTGATCAATAGGACGCACGCCAAACACCATAATAATAATAATAATATTATCATACCGGTGTTCAGGTCCTGGGTTTGTCAGGGAAAATGCAGGGCACCGCCGCACCCCTCAGGTTCTCTCGAAATCTTCGGAATGGATGCAAGACGATAATGGTGTTTACAGAGTTATGTCCGAGCCAGTCCTGCGGATCGACCCGAGTGAACACGTGAGTGTGTGGCTGGATTCTGGGGGGGATACTTGTAACCAAAGACTCCCCCCGCCAACTCTGCGGATATGTGTCTCCCCGCGCATAAAGTTAATGGATACCTCAATTTCTATAACTTCTCCGTCAATACCAATCCGGCAGGGCACTACATTCAAGATCGACGGATGGCATTAGCAATGCTATCCTTTAATTATCTAACTTGCTGCTTCTGCTATTACCCAAGTGTTCCTATTCTGGGCTAGGCTTGATATTTGTCTGTCTTAGTTACTTCCTCCCCCGATTTTCTGCCCGAAACAAGATCTAACCTCATGATCTGACTCCAACATATCGGCATGTGCGCCACTACGTAGCGGCTGCCGCATGGAATCAACTGCTAGGTTACACAGCCTAAAATTCTCCATCACCTTACGTTCCCCAGAGTCCTCTCCCAGGAACCTCGGTGCACCCGGAGCTTAGTTTCCCATCACTCCAAGTGCTACCTAGCGACTTCATCTGCTCAACGGCTCCCGGCGAACCGGTATTCATTACACCCACCGACTTCTCCACTTCCCGACCCTATCCACACGGATACATAAAACCCCATCACACCTTTACCACACCGATACCGGTAAGTCCGGCCGTGTAGTATGCTCATCCAGTGCAATATCTTACGGCATTCCTTTCAATGGATCTTCCTAGATTGTTGGTATGGGGTATTCCCGCTAGTTTTGGTTTTTTTTGGGGGGTGGTCGCGCTGGAGGGGCTGCATCGTGCATTCCGGGGTATCCAACGCCTGGTGTTGACAAATTGGAAAGAAGGCATGATCTGCGTAATGAGAGGCGTGGAGCGAATTTTGGGACCTTTTGGTTCTTTGATTGGGCGCATGAGACAGCTGGAGGGATTGGGGAGAGGGGGGAGTAGAGGCAATGATTGTAGCAATGGCTGTTACAGTGGTGTTATACCTGTACGTATCTGTGTATGTTAGATTTGTGAATAGTATCGAATAGTCTCGAGTATGGAGATGTGGTGTGGTGTATCGTGTCACTCTACACGCCCAGTAAGCGTCGATTTAGTTTTTGGTTAGGAACTTACAGCATGCTGTGTTTATTGTATTGTATTTATGATTTGATATACGAGTACCGGTATCTGGGGGGTGCTTGTTTACTTTCCAGACAAATCTTCCAGAGGTGTGATAATAATATTATTATGATAAGAGAAAAACCCCCGACCAGAGGTTAATCTTGACTCTAATCAGCAAAATCACCCGCCAATCATTGGTCTTCTTATCTGATGAATCAGGGGTTCCAGTATGATAGAGAAGCTCCCCCTTTCTTGGCAACGAGTTCATCAACCTCCTCGACCATCACAACTTCCAGGCTCCAATTCCACAGGATCGTCTTGTATGGCATTACTCTCGCTTTAAGCTCACCTTCGCCGACACTCCCCAGATCACCGCTTTGCGCAGAACAAAATGCAATCCCCGGCTTCCCTCTTCAGCCTCACACTCC